>JBAIZL010000001.1:176876840-176954340 GCA_036971475.1 Prosapia bicincta
AATATTCAACAGTCAGTTAAAATAAAATGCACTGCAGAGATTTTCATTTGAGTTTGTTCTACATTGCTTTAACTTCATGTATTGGATCTGATGTAGATAACATGTACATGTATATATTATATGTATATAAATATATATATATATATATATATATATATATATATATATATTTCTTTTTCTAGACTTTAAACGCCTGATCACTATAGCACCAGAAAGTAAATGAACGAAATAAATATGTAATATAACCATAATTAGGTTAGGAATTAAATCTTTTAAATTTAGATAAAATAGAATTTAATAAGTATTTTGATCTTTACGGTTGCGAAAAAAGATACCAGCGGCCATATATTTTTCTGTTCTAAGTACCAGTGGAGTACACGTTCCCTTATCAGCCTTAATATTATTACTTAAACTGTTTCGTTAACCTTCTTCCTACTTTAGAAGGCAACGGTTTACATCTTCCTATGAGAGATAGCTCCTCCCCTATAGTTCCCCAACGGGTCCCAGATAGAGCGTATTTCTTCTTTGATTATGAAGTTCTGCAGAGTAGCGTGGCCTATTCTTACAGCCCAAACTAAAAGAGTTTGTCTCGATTAGTTACAATTGTTTTCTTCCTCTTAGAGTGATAATAAACTGTCAAATCAACAAAAAAAAACAAAAAATGCCAATAAAACTGTAGAAAATACAATTCAAAACCATACTCAAAATTGTTGTAAATTATCTCTTAGGAGAAATTCAACCTGCCGTTTTATGACATACAGTTGCAACCATTAAAGCATGACCTTATTTTGCAATACCATTATGTGAATTAAGGAATCAAGTGGCGGTTCATACAACATGCATTCCCCGCCCGGCTATAAAGGCTGCCTCCCTGCACTCCGCCTCTATGTTATTCATAGCTTGATATTTCATTGATATCCTCATCGACTTCCCTTAAGGAGACGGGGAAATGAGGGTATTAATTTATATTATTATGTCTATTTCATCTTCCAAAGAGTTTCTTAAAATATTCATATTTAATAAAACTGTAATTTTATTTCATATATTTTATCGTTTGTGTACAATATCGCCAGTTTCAGTTAAATTTTGAGTTTAAAAGCTTTCCTTATATTTTATTCTATTTAGCAATGTTAGATGTATCTACAATCAATCCTATTTCTCAAGTTGCGTTAAGATTCCCAGTGGCAACGTCTTCCTCCCAACTTCTAAATAATTTTAATTCGAAATATAAGGTTCCCTCCTCATTGGTAGGCCCTACGGCCTTTTCTACTCTCTAGATATTCTGTATAATATCAACCCAAAGCTTTGACTATTATAAAAATATTTTGAAATAAGGTTGCTTTGTAGGAGCCATCGCTTACTCTCCTCGTCAGCTAATGACAGACGTAAATAATTTATTATTGACACACTGGCCATTTGGTAACGTCTTCTACGCCCAACTTTTGAATACCTTTCTAATTTTAATTCGACATTTAACGTTTTCTTTTCATTCATACTGCCTTTTCTTCTCTCTACATATCTTGTATAATTTCAACTCCAATATTGTACAATCATAAAAATATTTTTAAAAACATAATATTTTTTTACACCTTTTATACGGTATTGAATCGTTTTTATATCAATAATTTATTTGTTGTTTTTTCCTATAGTTTTTTGTTTTTCTCCATAGAGATCATTGCTTGTAGTTCATTTCTATGGATTTATTATTATATGTTATTACTTCCACACAAATATCCAATAGAAGCACATAATAGGTATTCATTTGCCATCATTCGCGTGTCAAGTAAGCTCAGAACTCTTCTTGTCTCGCAAACATGCGACAGATGTCGGCTTCAGTAAAACGTTAAACAGTGTTCCTCGTCTACAATTAAGTTAAGACGAAATTCGATTACCCCTACCGTCTCAGTGAACTCCTACCCATCTGCTTCAACTTAAGCCTTGAAAAATGCAATTATCTCTTTACAAATCTACTTAAAGATGGATCAGCCTCGAGTTTCCAACACACCTGACAAGTTTACGTCAAACGTTTAACGTTACAAGATTTATCACATATTTATAAATATTCGATCAACGTTCTCTCTCGTTACGTTCATGATGTTCATAGTGATTATATATATATATATATATATATATATATATATATATATATATATATATATATATATATATATATATATATACATAAAACAACTAAGGTTATTCAAATACAAGATTATTTATTAATTTATATTGGTGTGTGTGTATGTATGTAAGTTTATATGTATGTAAGAAAGAGAACATTGTGTGTGTGTGTGTGTGTGTGTGTGTGTGTGTGTGTGTGTGTGTGTGTGTGTGTGTGTGTGTGTGTGTGTGTGAGTGTGTGTGTGTGTGTGTGTGTGTGTGTGTGTGTGTGTGTGTGTTTGTGTGTGTGTGTGTGTGTGTGTGGGTGTATGTGTGTGTGTGTGTGTGTGTGTGTGTGTGTGTGTGTGTGTGTGTGTGTGTGTGTGTGTGTGTGTGTGTGTGTGTGTGTGTGTGTGATAAGGTTACAAATATGCATTCTAACGGAATAACTATTTAGAGATCACGACTCTACTGGTTCTCCACTAACGAGTTAGTTTGTTTATTTGTCCCGGTAGCAAGAAGACACTGGCCTTCCTCCTAGATTGAGAATTGGTTTACTGCAGGTACGCGATCCTGTCCAAGGGATAACATAATTATCCCTATTCCCAGTACCAGGGAATCATTAATCCCTTCTTTACTACTATCCAATTCCAACTCCGTTTTAGAAGGGGGTGTAACAATTATACACCTCTTTAAAACCCTATCACGTGATTTCATGATTTACTTTATATTATCTGCCAGGGGGTTTCGGTCTCTAACTTAATCTCATCTTAATTCAAATCCTCTTCTACCTTTCATTGGCAAAAATAGGCGTAGTAGTCAATTGTCTTAAAACTAGCAAAAAAATTGTCTTGTGATTTTATATTGTACTTATGTTTTCTGATAATAATGACTAGAGCGGAAAATATGTGCAATTTTAAATATATTTATATTAATTTACAAGAGACCCTGAAGTACAATTAAAGTCACATAGTGACAATTTTCAAACGCTGAATCCTCTAAGTATTGTATACTCAAACGCAGCTCCCCAAATATTATAATAATCAATCGTGATATTACATGGTTGTTCCAACATTATAACCTAAAAACAATATTTACCTAACAGTAGACCTATAAGTTAATCTCGAAACATATCTCTGAACAATATTACCTCGAACTTGACTTTCCCAACATTACAATCACAAAACTACCCTCTCCTAACCTTATAATCCTAACATTATGAAATCTATATCTGAACACTATTATCTCGAACTTGACTTTCCCAACATTACAATCACAGAACAACCATCTCCTAACCTATAATCTCGAAACATCTATCTCTGAACTGTATTACCTCGAACGTGACTTTCCCAACACTTTAATCTCAAAACAACCCCCTCCTAACTTTATAATCTCGAAACATCTATCTCTGAACAGTGTTACCTCAAACGTGACTTTCCCAACGTTATAATCCCAAAACAACCCCTCCTAACTTTATAATCTCGAAACATCTATCTTTGAACAGTGTTACCTCAAACGTGACTTTCCCAACGTTATAATCCCAAAACAACCCTCTCCTAACTTTATAATCTCGAAACATCTATCTCTGAACAGTGTTGCCTCAAACGTGACTTTCCCGATGTTAAAATCCCAAAACAACCCTCTCCTAACTTTATAATCTCGAAACAACTATCTCTGAACAGTGTTACCTCGAACGTGACTTTCCCAACGTTATAATCCCAAAACAACCCTCTCCTAACTTTATAATCTCGAAACAACTATCTCTGAACAGTGTTACCTCGAACGTGACTTTCCCAACGTTATAATCCCAAAACAACCCCTCCTAACTTTATAATCTCGAAACATCTATCTCTGAACAGTGTTACCTCGAACGTGACTTTCCCAACGTTATAATCCCAAAACAACCCCCTCCTAACTTTATAATCTCGAAACAACTATCTCTGAACAGTGTTACCTCGAACGTGACTTTCCCAACGTTAAAATCCCAAAACAACCCTCTCCTAACTTTATAATCTCGAAACATCTATCTCTGAACAGTGTTACCTCGAACGTGACTTTCCCTACATTATAATCACAAAACAAACCCCTCCTAACTTAATAATCTCGAAACAACTATCTCTGAACAGTGTTACCTCGAACGTGACTTTCCCAACGTTAAAATCCCAAAACAACCCTCTCCTAACTTTATAATCTCGAAACAACTATCTATGAACAGTGTTGCCTCGAACGTGACTTTCCCAACGTTATAATCCCAAAACAACCCCCTCCTAACTTTATAATCTCGAAACATCTATCTCTGAACAGTGTTACCTCGAACGTGACTTTCCCAACGTTAAAATCCCAAAACAACCCTCTCCTAACTTTATAATCTCGAAACAACTATCTCTGAACAGTGTTACCTCGAACGTGACTTTCCCAAAATTATAATCACAAAACAACCCTCTCCTAACCATATACTCTCGAAACGTCTATCACTGAAGAGTATTACTTTGAACGTGACTCTCAACATTACAATCCCAAAACATGTCTCTCCCGATAGTATAACGGCCCAAACAAAGTTCTTCAAACAATAATTACTATATTCAAAATAGTTTGTCCAGCTTAACTATCTCAAACTATGCTTCTCCTAACAGTATAAACTCAAAACATCTCACTCTGGTGGGTGGCCCAACATTTGAATCCTAAACGCGTTCTCCGAACGGTATAATGTCCTAACGGTAACTTTCCAAACACTACATTATTCAAACGTGCCGGTCCGAACATTACAATCTTAAAACACGTTCTCCAAACGCCAATATATTTTCCAAATATTTTCAAACACTAAAACATTCAAATGTGGCTATCCCAACATTATAACCTCAAAACATGTATTTACTAACAGTATAATCTCCAAAAATGTCACTGTTAACAGTATAATGTCTAAACTCGGTTGACTCAACATTACAAACTCAAAACAAGTCTCCCCGAACAATAAGGTAATCTCCAAACATAGTTCTTCAAACGTTACATTATTTAAACCTGTTTGTCCTAACATTACAATCTGAAAACACGTTTTTTTCGAACAGTACAGTGTCTAAACACAGCTGTCCCAACATTACAAACTCAAAACAAGTAAGACTGTCCAAGGAGTATAATCTCCAACTAAACTATCCAAATATTACGAAGCTATGCAAACATTACGATGCGCCCAAACATTACGAAACTCTACTTACAAAAATATGCTTATACTTTATTGTCTCCAGGCATTATAATTTTGAAACGTTAGTATCCACACTTAAAATTCTATATGATTTGGTAAAAGTACCATTGCAACATTGCATATCTGAACAACTACTTTGATCTTTAAATGATCTAATTAGTATTTTTATAAGAAGTCCATCTGTGTAAATACAAAATAAAACGTGAATATTTTAAGGAAAGGAGCAGAATATTTGGTTTCTTCTAGGTTGTATTCCATATAGAACATAGCTTAGAGGCTAAATCCCAGTAACTGAAGTTAGAATGTAAATGATTAAATATTTCTTTAAAAGGAACTATAACTTAGATGACATCCATTCAACAGATTTTTAGAAGATTTTGTGCAGTTAATTTTACAAAAACGTGACAGTTTAGTTTTCTCTTTATATTGTCTACTGTTCCCCATTTTTGTTCAACGTCTTTTTCTAATTTTTAAAACGAAGAGTTTAAAATGTTTATGTGAAAATTACAATTCTTTGTCAGCGATTTTTGAGTACGTAATCGATCATTTTTCCAAAACATATTTGTCATCGTAGAGCTTCTGCTTATAATATATCTGCACTAAATATGATCAGGTCTAATGTTAATTTTGTCCTGATGTAGTCATTTTAGAGTAAACTGAGCTTGTGGATGGTTGAAGACGATAAAGTGTTCCAGTTATAAAATGGTTTGAATAGGTGTAATGTTTCTCATAACAAACTTAATTCGTCTTTAAATTTTATGGCGATAATATTCTTATTCCTATATTACGGTTTCCATCATTTTTCCCTTAAAATAGTTTTTTTATTTTTATAACGTATATTTGAAATAATATAGCTTTCGTCCGTTTTAGTTTTAAATATTATATTTCTTTGATCGCATTAGAATTATCATTTTGTACTAATTTCTTTTTTTTAATGTTCTTTGATTCTGACTTATGGTTAGAATCTTTAAGCTAGGGGCCTTAATTATAAAAAAATGATTTCTTTAACGATCAGGTGAATTAATAACACAGTTAAACTAATCTATGGGGATACTAATCTCCATATATTTAAATGAGAAGGCTCAGATTGATTGCGAACTTCAACTTCTTTACTTATGGATCAGGCACAAACCCTTTTCCATTGTTTGACCATTTCTTTCGATATTGTTGGCCCAAAATTTTAAAATCTAATATCAAGATCCGTCTAAATAAATACCAACAAATTTATTGAAATTTAATTGGAAATGGTTGATTACAACTAAAACTGGCGGAAGCAAGGCATAATTATCATTTTTATTAACAACTAATGAGAATACAGCTATCCACATTCGACCAGCTAATCAAAGTGCTTACGTGTATTCGTATAGTCGATTTGTCAGCTCCAAATAACGGAAACCGAGGCTGAACCAATCACATTACAAATTCAATTCACTCAATTCCATGCGCCAGTATTTGCCCTCAGTTAATATTTGTATAATGGACATTGTTGATTTCAATCCTTGACTAATGGAGTATAGAATTTAGGGCCAAAGGAAATACAATAAAAATGAAAGGAATGTACATATAATTACGAATAGGCAAGACTCCAAATCCTTTGACCGGAAAGAAAACAGAAAACAGTACCTAGAGAAAGCCATACACCCTCACTGGAAATAATGTTTGAAAACATTGCACTACTGGTAGTTTGTCCCTTTTCATACAATCTACCGTCCTAATATACTAAGAATTTTCAAAGTACAATTACTTTAACTCACGTCCAATCAATACAACAGAGCTTTTACAATATATATATATATATATACGATTATATTACAATATCCGAAGCCCTTTATACCCCCAGACACTACCGTAATAAGATACATGTCATAAAATCATGAAATAAACATTGAAAAAATGAAAATAAACATTGAATTATCGAACATTTTTTCAATTCCTTTTATTAGCCCACACTCTCCTTATACTTATCTTGTACAAATTTTCAATCGTTAATAAAATACGTTTTTATTCATCCAATCAAGTTAAAATACATATTTTGTAACTTATAGTGGATGTCATTTAATGTTATTACAGTTTTTTCAAATATTTATCCATTAAATTAAATTTTAAAAACTTGATGTCCCAGTCGGTTTCGAACAAAGGGACTACATGTTTGAAATCAAATACTTTTTTTTCCAGGTGAAAAACCTATCAAGGTTATCATCGCCTATAAGTCAAATCTCCTATACCTAGAAATCGATTATTTAAAGAAATCTATATCAAATTATAAGAGAAAGGTTCCTTGCAATAGTGAAGCATTACAATACGTTAATAGAATGAGAAGTTAAACCACCATCAGCTTCATAAACTGGAAACGAAAAAAAAAGCTAGTAAATAGTAACAAACAAAAATAATATTCAAATACTATATACTGTTTAGAGAGGAATATGGAAAATTGGATGGATATTCGCTTTCAATTTTACCACTTAAAATTGTTATTCTCTCATATATATATGTATAGGCTATACATATTTGTATTAATTGTAATTATAAAGTAAAAATTAACTAAAATATTTTTCTTTGTAGACGTCAGTAGCAATAGACTCTAAAAATTGTTGTCTATGTTACTTGTTATTGTGTAGTCTAGACAAACAAATTTTTGATAAAACAAACCACAACAGAAACGTACGAAAACATAAAAAGATTAAAGATACAAACAATGCACGTCTATACAAAATAAACAAAATGGGATTTCCTAAGATAACCCCATCAGATAACGTCAAAGGGATGTCCCAATTAGAAAATGTTGTATTGTTTCCGGTCTTTTTTTGAATTGTTTTCCTTGAAATATTTTTCGATATAGGGCCTAACTATTTTTAATTTGAAAATTAATGGTTGGTTAGTTTCTCTCCCTTATCCTAATAGTTTTTCTCTAACGGGTATATCGAGTTGTAGACGTAGTATTGTAATGTATTGCAACCTAACAAGGAGACAGAATATCCAAAAGTGTAACATCTAAATCTAAAGCATCGTTTCTGAAGTCAGTTACATGTATAAAGGTCCTGACCTCTATTTCATGTCAAATCTTTTTGATCATTCAGCTTTTTTTCATTCAAATCTTTCGTTACTGCGTATTTCTTACTAATTCTATGGTTACTGAAATGCACATAATCAAAGACGATTTCCCAATTTCCCCTTTTGTTGCCCTGAACCAAGAGGATCTAGTTCAAATTATGAAATCTTTCGTGTGCAATCCTAATCCTTTCTAGTCTGTTGGAGTGCCCAGAATTTCCACCTAACTTTACCCAATGTCGATAAATAAATTTAATGAGAACATGTTCTTCAAAATGTCACACGCTGGATAATTTATACCGTGTCAAAAATATTGCGCAATCAAACAACATTAAACAAGTTTTCAAATCATTTGTATTTTTAGATATTTTTTCTTTCACGTGTCAACAGAGGTGTGTGTGTTTCCTCATAACTAATGCTTCTATTGTCTCTTTTAGTAAGGTTAATCTTTAATAACCAATTCATTCTTCTATCATCCCAAACCTTCTTGATTTTCTTGTAACTAATGGTTCCGCTATCCTATTCCGCAAGGTGGGTTTTCATGAAACTGGTGTTTTTTTATCCCAATCCTCAAAGTTGGTTTCATAAATTTCATCCCATATTGTAATCCAGACCTGTTTACAAAATTATTATTGATGGGGATTTTGAAAACCAATAGGAAGGGTGTAGACGGTTAGGGTATAAAGTTATTTGTCCAAAAGAAAAAAAAAAAAAAATATATATATATATATATATATATATATATTTATATATATATATATATATGTGTGTGTGTGTATATATACTGACATTAATATACCACCCGACTAGTTTCCCAGCAACAAACGTATAACAAATCAGCAAAGTTACCCCAATCTCTCATCTCAAGACAAACGTTCGTGAGAACTACTTAGTTGGTAAACCTGATTAGCCCACTTTTCGCGCATGACGGATCACTCTACCTAAACGCACATCACTCATCCTATTCTTCTAACGCCTCTCAGCTCAATCTATTTTGCCGGTTAATTTTCTTCACACACTTATCTCACTAGTCAGAAACTGCTTCCATTATTAACTGCCAAGTTCTATAAAATAAACACAGTATTCATTACATTAAAAAACAATTCAAACAGAATACCTTTAATTCAAAATAAAGTGTTACTTAACGTTTGAACCGGCAGTAGTCACATTTTGTTTATTAAAGCTATAATTTTATTTTCACCCGTCATGATTTCGACAACAAAGATTCCCCTCCTTGAACAACCTCGATTGTGCCGGCACAAAAATGGTTTCCTTCAACAAAAGCTTTTGAAAATTTGAAAATTTTGTGTTATATTTTCATACTTTTATAATCAAAAAAAAATGAATTAATTGTGAAAATTCCAAGTTTTTTTCTAAATTAGAAGTAATACTGATAATAAATAACCAGTAAATGCAAAGTTTCGTAAGGTTTATTGCTGTTATTGCTCTGTCTATGTCGTCTCTGAGGGAGTATCAGGCAATTTTTAAGGTTTTGCGTTTTTCTTAGATAACATTATTTATAGGTAAAATTTTATAAGCTTGCATTTGGGGGCTTCTTTTCTAATTCTTTAGTTAACGTAGTAACCAGTTGTTGGTAGAATACAATGCAAAAACAATACTGATTGTAAATTATACAAAAAAACTTCATCTTTCTGCGTATTACGTTAATAAAGTAAGAGCGTACTAATAATTAATTTTAAAGTTGAATTTTATAAAAACAATTTTATTGTTTTTGTCAATGTGCAATACTTTTATTATTAAATGTTTTGTTTTTTTCTATTTTATTTATTTATACTACTGAGAAGCTTTTTATAGTAACATAGTCTTTTTTATAACTAATATACCTCAACTGAATTATTTTTTTTCTAAAACTTTAAAAATTATGTTTAAAAAACTTTACAAAAAAACAAAGACTTTTATTATTTTTGTCAATGTGCATTACTTATTAAACGTTTTGTTTTATTTTATATATTTGTACACCTAAAATTTTTTTTGTAGTGCCATAGTCTTTTCTATAGTTATTATCAATCGGCCGAATTTTTTTTTCATTTTAAAAACTTTAAAAATATGTTCAAAACGTTTAAGAAAACAAAGGATTTTTTATATTATATAGTTTATAATTGAAAACGAAATTGTGCTTTTTAATAACTAATAATCTAATAAAGCGCATACAAATAATTCAGAAACCATTTATAGATTTACTTTTAAAAGAAATTTCGTTTACTGACAAATGTAGACAAGAGGTTTGGGAATAAAAAAAGCAAGTCTTTTATTATTAATAAGAGATTTAAAACATTCAATATCCAAAAGTAGCGCGTAAAATCTAGCTCTGCTAGCGCGCTCTCTAGAGACGCAATAATACATATCCAAGCTTCCTTCACGTACTGCTGAAACGGAACTTATGCTGCCTGCCTTATAGGAGTAAATAAAACTGCGCAAGTTGATAAGTACACGTGGGAGTCTTTCGTAATAAGATACAATATTAGGAACATTGAAATAAGGTAAAATACAAAATATTGCGTTTATTGGCACTTCTTTTTTTATTTACGTTTTGTAATTTCAAAGTAATAAAACATCTTGGCATTAATAAAAATTTCGCGTTTAAATAAAATTGTAAAACCAACAAATTTTATTTTAGCATTGTCCTAACCTTGCTTAAATAAAATTTGTTGTACGTTATAGCACACCAAAGCTTTAAATGTAGTGAATAATCTTCGACTATCTGTGCTTAGTATTTAAAATCAATGCAAGAACAACAGATTCATATACAAAACAACCTTATTTCCAAATTCAATTCAAATATTTGTCATAAATAAATAAATGCATAGATATGAATAAATAAAAAGAATCGTGTTACTAAACTACTCTAATTTTTCAAAATATATTTAAAAGTAAATAAAAGCTTTGAAACTTTCTTTATTTTATTGTGATATATTTACAGCTTTTTATGTCTCAGTACAGTCTGACACAATAAAAATGACAAGAATGTAGTTTAATTGAAACGTTTAAAATTCTTATCTTGAATAGTTTTGAAAAGGTATGTAGGTTTTCTTCAAACTATGTAGTCCTAAAATGTTAACTTTATTTTAACCCTTTAGTTTAATATGTATAAAATAATTTTATTGTTATTACTTATGTATCATAATTTTCTGTCATATAGACCAAATGTTTACCTTTATTTATTGTGTTATGAGAGATAAAGGTTATCCGACACTCGTCAACAAAGAATTTGACATTGTTAGACATGGAAGAAACACATACCTAATATACATATAATCAACTTAACAAAAATATAAGATATCTCTTATTAACTTAATTGTTTTACTTTAATTT
This sequence comes from Prosapia bicincta, assembly GCA_036971475.1. Classification (NCBI taxonomy): domain Eukaryota; kingdom Metazoa; phylum Arthropoda; class Insecta; order Hemiptera; family Cercopidae; genus Prosapia; species Prosapia bicincta. The sequence goes on from JBAIZL010000001.1 coordinate 176,888,521, forward strand.
AATATAAAAGAATCTTATTCTCCCAACATAAATTGTAATTTGTTCCGACATTATTCCTTAACAAATTTAGATATAAAGTGTTTTCTAATTTTGCATAAAGATATAAGTAGTAATTTCATCTTGTTTAAATTTATATGGAAATTTATAATAAGGATTGTTTATCAAATGGTTTACTATTCGCTTCTACTATCATTACTCATAAAATGTTCTTATATTACGATATTTTATATTTTTTGATATGTTTTATAATGTTTATGTATGTTAATAGTTTATGACCTGTTTAAATACACATTTAATATTTAAACACAAACGTAATAGAATCAATCACTACTCAGGTTGTCAATCAGACCGAATCAGACGCTCCGTATCTAAACTACATCCTATTGTTATTGTTTCGTTTAAAGAAATTACTGAGCTCGTTCTAGCTCCGGGAGTCTGCGTCCAGGACAAAGGTTTTGCAGAAGACCACATCCAACTCTACGAAGACCTTATGAGAGACGATGTGGAAAAAGAGCTCAGGACTAAACGCCGGTGGCGCAACAAGCAGCGGGCATGGCGAAGGCGACGATGGAAAGAAGCTGAAGCAGTCTCCCTAGAATAAAATATTTGCTGTTTTTCAATACAATTGTATTTTTCATATTCTTTTTTAAATAATGTTTGGCTTTGTAAAAATTTCTTGAAATAAATTCCCAATCTGTTCTTATCAAGACAGACGTATGGGAGCACGTTAGCTTCCAATTATGTTAGCAATGAGCTTCCATTATGGAAGCAAGTTAGCGATGCTGTAACATCAATATATTTTTAGCGATACATTACAATGCTAGTGATAAATCAGATGTCAATTTATCTTTAATCCCTTAAATGAAATTTAAACATTTATCTTGAATTGTTAACAGTTTTTTTATAATGGAAATGGAATTCTAAAATACATATTCTATATATATATATATATATATATATATATATATATATATATATATAGAGAGAGAGAGAGAGAGAGAGAGAGAGAGAGAATCTTTTTAAAACATTTCAAATCTTGAAATTAATTAACTTTTCAACATCATAAACACTTTTTTGCTAATAATAACTCATATGTTATCAATTTTTTGCAGGATTCTGTTCAGAGGACGAAGAACGGCTAGTCAGAGACCTGTTTCGAGGCTACAACAAGCTCATAAGACCAGTACAAAACATGACTCAGAAAGTAGACGTCCGCTTCGGCCTTGCCTTTGTCCAGCTTATTAACGTGGTGAGTCCCTTTACAATACTGTAGACTTAATTACCCGCAGGGATCGCATCAAGTTACGTCACTGGTGTATTGCCAGCCACTATCAGCACAATATAATCGTTCGTTACAAACATTTACGCCAACACACCGCATCACTTTGCACAAAATTAACTCAAACCATATGTTTAATCTTGTTAGAACTGCGCGTACGTATGACGTTTTCAAACATTTTTTGCACAGAAGACGTTATGCTACATACAGCTTTTAAATCTTTCTAGAGTGAAGTTGTCACGAACTATATTTATTAAAGTAAATAAGAAGTTTTTATAAAAATTGTCTTTTATAGAACATAGAGCGGATGAGTAATTGAAGGATAGAGATTAAATCCTCACCGACGTCTTGAAAAAAACTATCTATTGTTTTGATTTGCTTCAGTACAGAAAACAAATATGCATATTACTATACCAATAGCAATCGGTAATCCCTCACGACGGGTAACCAAGGCCCTTAGGTTGTGTAAAAAGTACCGTAAACGTTTAGATACACTTATTTTATCCCTGCTTTAGACTAGATTAACTTTTTTACAAAAAACACTCTCTAATTTACTAATATTTTGCCATAATACCAGAACTAGAGGACCATGAGGGCCCTAATTCTACCTGTATTTATCAAATTCTGTCACATACAAAGGATTTCAAAAGTAGCAGAAACCTGATAAATAATAATATCCTAACAAATGAAACGACCCGTTCTGCGTTAATAACATTTTGCCCTTCTCCCAGAAACTGGGGACCATTGTATCGTTTCCCTAATCCTATACTCTACACATTCTTTCACCTACAAATTAGAAGCTCCCAAACAGAGTCCATGTCGGAATATAAATCTACCCTACCTGCGTGACAAATGTTTTTCCTTCCCCAAGAACCATTGGACCAATATGTCTTTTTCGTAATGGTATTTATACTCACATACGAGCATCCTTCCTCCTACAGGGTATGTAGAAGGTATTAAACCCTTGATACAGACACCTTATGAAGTCAATCGATTTACATAACTAACATGTTGTCCTCCTCTAAAATCTTCGAACCGTCATGTTCTCTTCCTAATTATAACAATATATATATATATATATATATATATATATATATATATATATATATATTATATAGGATAATGACATATAGGGTAATATTTTTTATACAATTCTTCCTACAGCTAGTAACCTCCTATAGAAATCCGGGCAATCCACAAAGCGTCCTTTCTTACCTAACTAATACTGTGCATTGTTTCACAAAGACGTCCTTATTGTATGCCCACCTCTATTCCACGTATCTGCTACTAGAAATAACGATAAATACTATAAAGGATTTGCAACACATTAAGCTGTTATTCTTACATACGTATTTACTTATATTTTGCTCTACTTATAGCTTAGGGGTATCATTATATCCTTTCCTAATCCTTCCTGTATCATATTTATATCCTACAAGAAGTATAACAGATAGACCCGCAATAGAAACTAGGCCAATACATGTAGCGTCTCTATCTACGTGACTAATACGCTGTCAAAATCCAGAACCTCCAGATCATGCCCTTTTCCTAATTCTACCTGCATTTTTTATACTATTCCCTGTACTACAAGTATAACAAGAATTAAACCCACTTATAGAGACCATGGTAACACATGCAGCGACTCTATCTACGTGACTAATATGCTGTCAACATCCAGAACCTCCAGATCATGCCCTTTTCCTAATTCTACCTGCATTTTATACTATTCCCTGTACTACAATTATAACAAGAATTAAACCCACTTATAGAGACCATGGTAACACATGCAGCGACTCTATCTACGTGACTAATATGCTGTCAACATCGTCAACATCCAGAACCTCCAGATCATACCCTTTTCCTAATTCTACCTACATTTTATACTATTCCCTGTACTACAAGTATAACAAGAATTAAACCCACTTATAGAGACCATGGTAACACATGCAGCGACTCTATCTACGTGACTAATATGCTGTCAACATCCAGAATCTCCAGATCATGCCCTTTTCCTAATTCTACCTGCATTTTATACTATTCCCTGTACTACAAGTATAACAAGAATTAAACCCACTTATAGAGACCATGGTAACACATGCAGCGACTCTATCTACGTGACTAATACGCTGTTACCATCCAGACCCTAGAGATCATGCCCTTTTCCTAATTCTACTTGCACCATTTATACTTTTCCCTCTAATGGGAGTTTAAAAGGAATTAGACCCACTTATAGAGACCATGATAACACATGCAGCGTCTCTATCTACGTGACTAATACGCTGTTAACATCCAGAACCTGGAGAACATGCCCTTTTCCTAATTCTACCTGCATCTTTTATACTCATTCCTCTACTAGGAGTATAACAAAAATTAGATCCACTTATAGATACTATGACAACACATGAAGTGTCTCTGCCTACGTGACTAATACTTTACTCTATTTGAAGAGACAGGGGATAATTATGTCCTTTCCCTGATTCTACGCATTTTTCTATTATCAATGCTCCTACTCAGGTTTTAAAGACAATACACTCATGATAGCGACTACAGTAACCTATGAACCTACCTTACACACATAAAGCCTAAATTACATTGGTACTTTATTAACAACTATTTTACCACCCCTTTGTTGAGTACAACGACAATAGTGAAACATTACAAAATTTAAATACAAAACAAAACTTTTGTTTATTGGCAACTTTTTCTAAAATTGTAACTATAGGGTTTAAGGCAATGGATATATTGAGTATCATTAAGGCAAAATATAAATCTACACGTAAGTGTGAAATGTCTATAATTTTTAAGTAATCGGAATTTGCTGATTATGTATTGAAATATTTAGTTCCCCTCTTGGAGAACCCCCACTCATACGATGAAATTGAAAAACTCGTTTCGTCAAACTACTGCTATAAATTCTGTGAAAGCATTTGAAGTGAAAAGGTTTGGCGTTGTTTGGATTTATCTGCGATTTATCGACCGAACGGCAGCGTTTCCTTCAGATAAACATCTCGCGCTGCTATCGGCGCGGTCAGTATCCGGGCAAGGTTTATCGTCCCGTTCCTGCACAGTTTATTTCTATTTTGCATTACAGGCCCGTTTGAATGCTGATTTCCATGTCACCACAAGTGGACAATGTTTCGGGTCAATCAACTTTATTTCCAAAAACTGTATACTGTTTCACTTCATTGTTGTATGAATCATTGAGTACATTACTGCAAAATGTGTGAATTAGTACACAGCTAAATATGATTAAATTCAATGTTATTAAATGTATATACATATTTTGGCGATAAAATATTTAAAACTACTATTAATAAATAGTCGCTTTTGTAACTTATTTTATAATGTCGCTTTTTATTGCCCAAGTAACAATCCCATAAAAAAATATTATATTTATCAAACCCCCGATGCGCATTTTGGTTCCGTTGTACCTATCTTTAGAGATTTATCTCTTAATACCCTAACCTTTCAACAGTTTCTAAAATTCCATAAAAATAAGTTTTGGTTTTCCAAGGTTATTTGTGTTAATAACAAATAAGGTAGTCATAGACTGTCCACTAATGAATGTTTACCGAAACATTATTCCTTATGAAAATAATGCTAAATATCTAGTCTTGAACCTATATGCCCTATATGCTAATCTTGGATGGAAACAGTACACACAAAAAAAAAAAATAAATATCAAATTTCACAAGCTCTATCGACTCCTGGTAAAAAAAACTAAACTTGTCATTACTTAACAAAATAACAATATATAATCAGTTTATAAAACTCCATTGGCTCTATGACTGTAGGAATGTAAAAAAGACTGTAATGTAATGTAAGGATTCTTCAGACTTTCTAGAATGACGAAGTGAAAAATATTATTGTCTCTGTAAAAGTAAAGATAACTTCCGACATTTAAATACCTGTATCAAAACAAATATAACAGAAATAAAGAAGATGGATAAGAAACCAGAAAGAAAACACTTATTCTTCATCTAAATACAGCAGCTCCTTAACTGTTTCTAATTACCACATGGTTAGAAGATTAAGAATAAAACTGTTTGCTATGTATAGTGTCTTGTTGCATTGTGCTAGTTACAATCAAATTGAAATTGACAATCTCCGGTCAAGATTAAACTAATTTTAAAAATACTTAACTTGAGTGAATACGTAATTAAGTATTTTTAAAATTAGTTTAATCAGTGAATTCAAGATGATTAAATCAAGCAACTCCAGTCAAGAACTAAAAACTCATTGGTCACTCTAACTGAAGTCCATTTTCAAGTAGGGCTATAAGGAATTAATTATTGATTTAATAAGACAATTTTTAATTTAAAAAGTGTGTGTTTATAATGTTTTACCTCTATTTCTCTCTGAATAGTGTTATTAATTTCGGATAACATAAAGCTAACCATAGACAAATAATTCCTTCACCTTCAGGTTACTTTCAGTGATTTGCTTTAGTCATATCTATAATACTCCTCCATCAAGTTTAATAGGCTATAGTCGGAACCATTTAATCGTGCACTTGGCCTTGAGAGGTAGAGGGTCAGTATATGTACTTTTCTACAAACATGATAAGGACTGTCAAAACACTCATGGTTATAAAAATACAGTACTACAGCCTTCTCAATTTCCGTTTAAATGCGTTTCTGATCATAGCCTTCTGTAATTCCAATCGCAGCCTTCAGAAACTGTTGTATAGAACATTCTGAAAATGTAAGATGTTTTCAGAAGAGTAGTTAGTACAATTGCACGGTTAGCTGCACGCAACAATACATTCAGATGGATGTCCTATAACATTGAAAACATGTTAGGCGAAACATATGCAATATAGTACCACAGATGCCGACTGGTTGTATATGAACGCCGTGTGTATCTGCCCCATGCTGTCGTTCTGAAAGTGATGTGAATCCGGACCCGGGGACAGAAAATTGTAAATTTAAAATTTACATTTACAATTTTATTACAATCGCATTTTCATTTGGTCTATACTGTGTATAGGTATTAAGTCGTACTTTATGGTATCGAACTATCGCATTCGTGCGGCCACGCAACAGAATTTTTTATATGCTTTAGTAAAATCATATATATATATACATATGATTCCCTTAAAATAATTGAACAGAAGACAATCCTGCCAACAAAGGTCCTACAAGCATGCCAATAAAGAAATCTTTCAATGGGACATCTTGCGAATGAAGAATTCTGTGAACGATAAATCCTACCCACACATATTTTGCAAACGACTAAGCATCAAAATTAGATATCTCCAAAGAGGAATAGTATCAACAAAATGTAGAATCTCTGTAGGGAGAAGTCTTTCCGGGAAGAAATTATGCCAGACAAGTGTCTCAAATGAAAATACTCGCACAGATAAATTATACGAACGAGAAATCCTATCAATAAAATATTCTGCTAACAAAGTATCCTCCAAATCAGATATCATCCAAATGAAAATCCTACCTTTGATAAATTCTGCCAGCGAGAAATATTTTACCGATAAATCCTAAAACCCAAAATCCTACTAACCAAGCATTCTCCCAAGGACGAATGCTCGTAACAATGAGAAATCTTTTCAATTAGAAATCTCCCAAACAGGAAATCCTGCCTATCAAAAACCTCCTCAATGACAAATACTGCCAAAGAGAAATATTCACAAAGAGAAATCCTGTTTAGGATGAGGAGAAAGAATATCATAAAAAAACTCCTCCCAACGAGAAACTGCTTAGATTCTTTGTGTAATGTTGATAATATACAGGGAGTTTTAAGAAGATAGAATACAAATTCAAAACTCTACCAAACATTTAAAGTAAACAGATATAACATTCTTATAACTGAAAAGCTCCGTCGGATAAAAGAAAATAACTTTTCTAGATATAGAAAAACTGAGTATAGTAATATTTTCATTGAAACATTTGGACTTTTTTATTTTGTAAAAATCATTACGTTTTACTGTCTTTAAACAACATTATTATATATATCCTTAACAGTTTGAATAGAATTAAAATTTTAATGGTTTTGAATATTTCAGAATTTACAAATTAAAAGTTGCGATTAGAGACGCAATCTAAATCCATTTACAACTACTTTAACTCGTAGACAAACCTATTTATAGTTTTAAAAAAATAGTACTTCAAAAACACCTGCATCACTTTACACTGTGCAGTACGCGTATTTTCAACGTAGTTTCTGTAGAATTACAATTCCTTTTTTAACGCAATGATTTGATAAGATTAATTTTAGTTTTACGGAACTATGACTCCGCCACCAGAGATATTACTCCACTTACAAGAAACGAAGCTAACGAACTTCCTTTAACTAGGACAGAAGATGGGGTTATTCCCTCCAGACATGTACTAGCCTCACAGTTATTCCTCATATCATTTAGACCAGAAAATGTTAGTAAACATGAGCAAATAAGTTTGGAAGAAAAAATTTATTTTATTTACAGGGTTATGGTTTTTTTATTGTGAAAACAATACCGTAATTATATAAGTCAATATATCTACAACCATCGATTGGATAGATGAATGAACATGTAAGAGATCATGTGACCAATTATTAATATGACTAAAGGACCAGAAACGGTTGAGTCTAAATATATTAACTATTAAGCAATACTATCACGCTTTTTTTATGTCTCCAAAATTTACCTGTAATGCACCTCGAGATTTATCTAAGAAAGAGCCAATGATGTGCTGATTTCACTGATGTTGCCAGCTTTTGTAAAGCAAAAAAAAGCAATTAATTAGGCATTAGCATTTCGTGTAGATATGTATATCAATTGTTATAAAGACAGTCGCAAAAAGTGTTAAGACCTTAACAAAGCAAACGGCCATTGCTTGTTGGATACGGTTCGTCTAAAAAGCAGCGCTTAAAGACCTAAAGAGTATTTCTCAAATTGTTGTAGAATAGCTGTTAGGAGCATCACAAAGTAAACAGTCATTTCGTTGTTTTATAATGTTTGTCTATACAGCTACATTCAATTGATCTGAAAAAGGTTTCTCAAGGTATTGTAGAGCCGCTCAAAGCAAACAGCAATTCGACTGCGGGCTACGATTTGTGTGTACAGCTTCATTCGATTAATCTGAAAAAGATGCCTCCAGAAAATGTAGAATCGCTGTAAAAACGTCACAAGACAAACAGCAATTCGACTGCGGGTTACGATTTGTGTGTACAGCTTCATCCAATATATCTAAAAGGTGTCGCAAGGTATTGTAGAACCGCTGTAAAAGCGCCATAAAGGAAACGGCAATTCGACTGCGTGCTACGATTTGTGTGTACAGCTCACTCAATTGAACTAAAGATGGGGTCGCAAAGTTTGTAGAATCGCTGTAAAAACGTTACAAAGCAAACGGCAATTCGACTTCGGGCTACGATTTGTCTGTATAGCTTCATTCGATTGATCTGAAAAAGGTGCCTCAAGAAATTGTAGAATCGCTGTAAAAACGCCACATGGCAAACGGCAATTCGACTGCGTGCTACGATTTGTGTGTACAGCTACATTCAATTGAACTAAAGAAGAGGTCGCAAGGTATTGTAGAACCGCTGTAAAACCGAAATAAGAAACGACAATTCGACTGTGTGCTACGATTTGTGTGTACAGCTTCACTTAATTGAACTAAAGATGGGGTCGCAAAGTTTGTAGAATCGCTGTAAAAACGTTACAAAGCAAACGGCAATTCGACTGCGGGCTTCGATTTGTCTGTATAGCTTCATTCGATTGATCTGAAAAAGGTGCCTCAAAAAATTGTAAAACCGCTGTAAAAACGTCACAAAGCAAACGGCAATTCGACTGAGTGCTACGTGTTGAGTATACACCTTCATTAAATTGATCTAAATAGGGTTTACAAGATATTATAGAATCGCTGTAAAAAGCGCCATAAAGCATATGCCAATTTGACTGCGTACTACGATTTGTGTGTACAGCTTCATTCAACTCATCTAAAGAAGGTGTCTCAAGGTATTGTAGAACCGCTGTAAAACCGTCATAAGAAACGACAATTCGACTATGTGCTACGATTTGTGTGTACAGTTTCATTTAATTGATATAAAGAAGTTGTCTCAAGGTATTTTAGAATCGCTGAAAAAACGTCACAAAGCAAACGGCAATTCGACTGCGGGCTACGATTTGTCTGTACAGCTTCATTCGATTCATCTGAAGAAGGTGTCTCAAGGTATTGTAGAATCGCTGTAAAACCGCCATAAGAAATGACAATTCAACTTCGGGCTACGATTTGTGTGTACAATTTCATTCAATTTATCTAAAGAAGGTATCACAACGAATTGTAGAATAGCTGTAAAAACGTCTCAAAGCAAACGATAATTCGACTGTGGGCTGTGATTTGTGTGTACAGTTTCTTTCAAAGAAGATTCATCTAAAAAAGGTGTCTCTAGGTATTGTAGAATCGCTGTAAAAACGTCACAAAGCAAACGGCAATTCGACTGCTTGCTACGATTTGCGTGTACAGCTTCATTCCATTGAATCAAAGAAGGGGTCGCAAGATATTGTAGAACCACTGTAAAAACGTTACAAAGCAAACGACAGTTCGACTACGGGCTACTATTCGTGTGTGCAGCTTCATTCAATTGATCTGAAAAAGGTGTCTCTAGGTATTGTAGAATCGCTGTAAAAACGTCACAAAGTAAACGGCAATTCGACTACGAGCTACATTTCGTGTGTGCAGCTACATTCGATTGATCTGAAAAAGGTGACTCAAGAAAATGTAGAATCGCTGTAAAAACGTCAAAAAGCAAACGGCAATTTGACTGCGTGCTACGATTTGTGTGTACAGCTTCATTCAATTCATCTAAAGAAGTTGTCTCAAGGTATTGTAGAATCGCTGTAAAACCGCCATAAGAAACGGCAATTCGACTGTGTGCTACGATTTGTGTGTACAGCTTCACTCAATTGATCCAAAGAAGGTGACTCAAGGTATTGTAGAGCCGCTGTAAAACCTACATAAGAAACGGCAATTCGACTGCGTACGACGATTTGTGTGTACAGCTTCATTCAATTCATCCAAAGAAGGTGTCGCGAGGTATTGTAGAACCGTTGTAAAAGCGCCATAAAGCAAACGGCAATTTGACTGCGTGCTACGATTTGTGTGTACAGCTTCATTCAATTCATCTAAAGAAGTTGTCTCAAGGTATTGTAGAATCGCTGTAAAACCGCCATAAGAAACGACAATTCGACTGTGTGCTACGATTTGTGTGTACAGCTTCACTCAATTGAACTAAAGATGGGGTCGCAAAGTTTGTAGAATCGCTGTAAAAACGTTACAAAGCAAACGGCAGATCGACTACGGGCTACTATTCGTGTGTGCAACTTCATTCAATTGATCTGAAAAAGGTGTCTCTAGGTATTGTAGAATCGCTGTAAAAACGTCACAAAGTAAACGGCAATTCGACTACGGGCTACGTTTCATGTGTGCAGCTACATTCGATTGATCTGAAAAAGGTGACTCAAGAAAATGTAGAATCGCTGTAAAAACGTCACAAAGCAAACGGCAATTTGACTGCGTGCTACGATTTGTGTGTACAGCTTCATTCAATTCATCCAAAGAAGGTGTCGCGAGGTATTGTAGAACCGCTGTAAAAGCGCCATAAAACAAACGGCAATTTGACTGCGTGCTACGATTTGTGTGTACAGCTTCATTCAATTCATCTAAAGACGGCTCAAGGTATTGTAGAATCGCTGTAAAAACGTCACAAGGCAAACGACAATTCAACTACGTGCTACGATTTGTGTGTACAGCTTCATTCAATTCATCTAAAGAAGGTGTCTCAAGGTATTGCAAAACCGCTGTAAAACCTCCATAAGAAACGGCAATTCGACTGCGTACGACGATTTGTATGTACAGTTTCATTCAATTGATCTAAAGAAGGTGACATGGTATTGTAGAATTGCTGTAAAAAAGTCACAAGGCAAACGGCAATTTGACTGCGTGCTACGATTTGTGTGTACAGCTTCATTCAATTCATCTAAAGATGTTGTCTGAAGGTATTGTAAAACCGCTGTAATACCTCCATAAGAAACGGCAATTCGACTGCGTACGACGATTTGTGTGTACAGTTTCATTCAATTGATCTAACGAAGGTGACTCAAAATATTGTAGAATCGCTGTAAAAACGTCACAAGGCAAACGACAATTCAACTGCGTGCTACGATTTGTGTGTGCAGCTTCATTCAATTCATCCAAAGAAGGTGTCGCGAGGAATTGTAGAACCGCTGTAAAAACGTCACAAAACAAACGGCAATTCGACTGCGTGCTACAATTTGTGTGTACAGCTTCATTCAATTCATCTAAAGAAGTTGTCTCAAGGTATTGTAAAACCGCTGTAAAACCTCCATAAAAAAAGGCAATTCGACTGCGTACGACGATTTGTGTGTACAGTTTCATTCAATTGATCTAAAGAAGGTGACTCAAGGTATAGTAGAATCGCTGTAAAAACGTCACAAGGCAAACGGCAATTCGACTGTGTACGTCGATTTGTGTGTACAGTTTCATTCAATTGATCCAAAGAAGGTGACAAGGTATTGTAGAATTGCTGTAAAAACGTCACAAGGCAAACGGCAATTTGAATGCGTGCTACGATTTGTGTGTGCAGCTTCATTCAATTCATCTAAAGAAGTTGTCTCAAAGTATTGTAAAACCGCTGTAAAACCTCCATACGAAACGGCAATTCGACTGCGTACGACGATTTGTGTGTACAGTTTCATTCAATTGATCTAAAGAAGGTGACTCAAGGTATTGTAAAACCGCTGTAAAATCTCCATAAGAAACGGCAATTCGACTGCGTACGACGATTTGTGTGTACAGCTTCATTCAACTCATCCAAAGAAGGTGTCGCGAGGTATTGTAGAACCGCTATAAAAACGTCACAAAGCAAACGGCAATTCGACTGCGTGCTACAATTTGTGTGTACAGCTTCATTCAATTCATCCGAAGAAGTTGTCTCAAGGTATTGTAAAACCGCTGTAAAACCTCCATAACAAAAGGAAATTCGACTGCGTACGACGATTTGTGCGTACAGTTTCATTCAATTAATCTAAAGAAGGTGACTCAAGGTATAGTAGAATCGCTGTAAAATCTCCATAAGAAACGGCAATTCGACTGCGTACGACGATTTGTGTGTACAGTTTCATTCAATTAATCTAAAGAAGGTGACTCAAGGTATAGTAGAATCGCTGTAAAATCTCCATAAGAATCAGCAATTCGACTGCGTACGACGATTTGTGTGTACAGTTTCATTCAATTGATCTAAAGAAGGTGACTCAAGGTATAGTAGAACCGCTGTAAAATCTCCATAAGAAACGGCAATTCGACTGCGTACGACGATTTGTGTGTACAGCTTCATTCAATTCATCCAAAGAAGGTGTCGCGAGGTATTGTAGAACCGCTATAAAAACGTCACAAAGCAAACGGCAATTCGACTGCGTGCTACAATTTGTGTGTACAGCTTCATTCAATTCATCTAAAGAAGTTGTCTCAAGGTATTGTAAAACCGCTGTAAAACCTCCATAAAAAAAGGCAATTCGACTGCGTACGACGATTTCTGTGTACATTTTCATTCAATTGATCTAAAGAAGGTGACAAGGTATTGTAGAATCGCTGTAAAAACGTCGCAAGGCAAACGACAATTCAACTGCGGGCTACGATTTGTGTGTACAGCTTCATTCAATTCATCCAAAGAAGGTGTCGCGAGGTATTGTAGAACCGCTGTAAAAACGTCACAAAGCAAACGGCAATTTGACTGCGTGCTACAATTTGTGTGTACAGCTTCATTCAATTCATCTAAAGAAGTTGTCTCAAGGTATTGTAAAACCGCTGTAAAACCTCCATAAGAAACGGCAATTCGACTGCGTACGAAGATTTGTGTGTACAGTTTCATTCAATTGATCTAAAGAAGGTGACAAGGTATTGTAGAATTGCTGTAAAAACGTCACAAGGCAAACGGCAATTCAACTGCGTGCTACGATTTTTGTTAACTGCTTCATTCAATTCATCCAAAGAAGGTGTCGCGAGGTATTGTAGAACCGCTGTAAAAACGTCACAAAGCAAACGGCAATTTGACTGCGTGCTACAATTTGTGTGTACAGCTTCATTCAATTCATCTAAAGATGTTGTCTGAAGGTATTGTAAAACCGCTGTAAAACCTCCATAAGAAACGGCAATTCGACAGCGTACGACGATTTGTGAGTACAGTTTCATTCAATTGATCTAACGAAGGTGACTCAAAATATTGTAGAATCGCTGTAAAAACGTCACAAAGCAAACGGCAATTTGACTGCGTGCTACGATTTGTGTGTACAGCTTCATTCAATTCATCTAAAGAAGTTGTCTCAAAGTGTTGTAAAACCGCTGTAAAACCTCCATATGAAACGGCAATTCGACTGCGTACGACGATTTGTGTGTACAGCTTCATTCAATTCATCCAAAGAAGGTGTCGCGAGGTATTGTAGAACCGCTATAAAAACGTCACAAAGCAAACGGCAATTCGACTGCGTGCTACAATTTGTGTGTACAGCTTCATTCAATTCATCTAAAGAAGTTGTCTCAAGGTATTGTAAAACCGCTGTAAAACCTCCATTAAAAAAAGGCAATTCGACTGCGTACGACGATTTGTGTGTACAGTTTCATTCAATTAATCTAAAGAAGGTGACTCAAGTTATAGTAGAATCGCTGTAAAAACGTCACAAGGCAAACGACAATTCAACTGCCTGCTACGATTTGTGTCTACAGCTTCATTCAATTCATCCAAAGAAGGTGTAGCGAGGTATTGTAGAACCGCTGTAAAAACGTCACAAAGCAAACGGCAATTTGACTGCGTGCTACAATTTGTGTGTACAGCTTCATTCAATTCATCTAAAGAAGTTGTCTCAAGGTATTGTAAAACCGCTGTAAAACCTCCATAAGAAACCGCAATTCGACTGTGTACGATGATTTGTGTGTACAGTTTCATTCAATTGATCTAAAGAAGGTGACAAGGTATTGTAGAATTGCTGTAAAAACGTCACAAGGCAAACGGCAATTCAACTGCGTGCTACGATTTTTGTTAACTGCTTCATTCAATTCATCCAAAGAAGGTGTCGCGAGGTATTGTAGAACCGCTGTAAAAACGTCACAATGCAAACGGCAATTTGACTGCGTGCTACAATTTGTATGTACAGCTTCATTCAATTCATCTAAAGAAGTTGTCTCAAGGTATTGTAAAACCTCCATAAGAAACGGCAATTCGACTGCGTACGACGATTTGTGTGTACAGTTTCATTAAATGTGATCTAAAGACGTTGTCTCGAGGTATTTTAGAATCGCTGTAAAAACGTCACATAGCAAACGGCAATTCGAATGCGTGCTACGATTTGTGTGTACACCTTCATTCAATTGATCTAAATAAAATTTCTTAAGGTATTATATAATATCTGTAAAAAGCGGAATTAAGCAAACGGCAATTTGACTGCGTGCTACGATTTCTGTGTACAGTTTCATTCAATTCATTTAAAGAAGGTGTATCAAGGTATTGTAGTACCCCTGTTAAACCGCCATAAGAAACGACAACTAGCCTGCGCACTACGGTTTGTGTGTACAATTTCATTAAATTTGATCTAAAGAAGTTGTCTCAAGGTATTTTAGAATCGCTGTAAAAACGTTACTAAGCAAACGACAATTCGACTGCGTACTACGATTTCTGTGTACAGTTTCATTTAATTCATCTAAAGAAGGTGTCTCAAGGTATTTTGGAATCGCTGTAAAAACGTCACATAGCAAACTTCAATTCGTCTGCGTGCTATGATTTGTGTGTACACCTTCATTCAATTGATCTAAATAAGGTTTACAAGGTATTATAGAATCGCTGTAAAATGTGCCATAAAGCAAACGCCATTTCGACTGCGGGCTACGATTTATCTGTAAGGCTTCATTCAATTGATCTAAAGAAGGTGTCTCAAGGCATTGTAGATACGCTGTCAAGACCTTTACAAAGCAAACGGCCATTTCGTTGAGTGCATTTGAAAGTTATTAAATTTTGACCTCTCATCTTCCTAAAAACTTATTTTTGTAGTGTAAAAATTGACTGTACATGTGTTTTTTTGCAAGGCCAAATAAACTAATTGTCTTTAATCACCTTCCTCAGGTAAATTTTCTTTAATAGTACTCCAAATCTTGAATTATTATTCGAATTTATTAGTTAAGGCAGTGATATTATTTCTTTTCGTTCTTCATAAATAAGAATTATCAGTTTATATACGTACAACTTCACTGACTGAAGATAGTACTCTGCCTACACCGGATTTTGTATGCTATATCTCTCTAAATGGTGATCATAATGATACAAATAACCCTTTAACCTTGAGAAGATTTAAATTAGTCTACTTTTTTTACGAATAACCCCATTCCAATGTTCTACTTCTTTTATTAACAATATTTTTTTTAATTAATCACTTAAACTTAATTAACCTCTATGTGGCGATCGAAAACGTTCTATCTAATAAGTTTTAACAAATTTACAAAATTCAAAGTTCGGATAGTCATAAACTATTGTTTAAGTGGTTAAATAAGATTCACCGAACGTAATGGACTACAAAATTCAAGAATATTTTTTTATTATAAACGTTACTGGCAAACACAAAAGAACACTATTTATACCTATAATAATTACTTGAAACTTGCATATGCACTGGATTCATTGCGGATTCTTTTCGTCTGCCCACTTTCTCATTGCATTGTTAAATTCGAACTTTGAAAACGATACTTTTACATATTAGTCGATTGCAAACTTTTTTGCAACAAAAACACTTTTCTAACCAAACGAACCCAATTTTTTTTAAACCTTTTTGAAAATATTTAGTTTTATTCGATTTTTAAAATGTTCTAAGATCCTTTACATTATTAGAATTAGGTGACGCTTCTCAAAGAAAAATGAATACATAAATAATTTCGTAGAACAAAGTTTTTAAATGAACGCCTTTAATAAATAATAACTACAATTGATTTCTGTTTTCAATCTACAACTAAAATTTTAAAAATTGTATAATTTTATGTCTATAGCTTACTATTAACTTAAACCATTTTTAAAAACTTCTAATTATTTTTAACACCGTTCTACGTTTCGATTCTCTATTTAAATTCTCTTTAGGACCTGCAATGTGACTTTTATCTTTACGAATATTATTATAAATATAATATTACCTTTTTTAAGAGGGTTCCGATTGGAAATTGAAACGTAAGCAATACATTTCCACATTTGATCAGTAAATGGCCATAATAAACAAAATTAAAACGGAAATGTTTCTCCGCCAGCCTTATTTCCACGTGTAATTTACTCTACCTATAACCTTAAATTTTCTATTTTAATTGCTACTCCAATGAGAGCCGGTTATACATCAAGGGAGCGTTGCCAACTTTCATATTCACTTACTTTCTATAGTTTTGGTTTTTCCAGTGGTTTTATTACATTCCATTCACATAGCATACGAAAATATAAATATTATTAAGACTATTATGAGAAACTGATGTTAAATATTGCACATTGGTCAAATTACCAGAGAATGTAAATCGTACATCAATGAGAAAGCTGAGAAGTAAGGTGTGCCTCGAATAGCACGGAGATATTGTGTTAAAATATAACTGGGACAAAAGGTTCTCCTTCGGCTTACAACATCTTTTTCCAGTCTTGTTTTGTTCAACATAAACATCTCAAGGTGCTTTTACAAGATAACATTGTCTTCAATACCACTCTGCCTCTTATATGCAGCCATCAAAACCTTAAACATAATACTCATAAATTCCCTTCAACTGAATAATATATTTCTGCTCCTTACACAAATCTATAAGTACACAAAATTCGTTCCTTAGAATTACAAATTTCAATTTTATAATTATCTTTTAAAACGTTACAATTTTTCCCTAATTTACTATTTACATTTTTTAAATAAAATCTTCATCTTTCATTTTATTGAAGTTTGTAAGTGTTTCTTTGTTCGGAATTGTTTCCCTACAAATTCCCTTATATCTGAGGAATTGTTTGTGTTTCAAGTCTTACTCCATAACTTATTCTATGAGTCTTCCTTTGCAAGTTTTTTAACTAGTGCTAAGAATTTATATCTGCCATATTATTTCACTACTCTAACATTTTTCCTTTACATTTTTTACCATTTTTCATTCTCTTCTGCGTCTTTATCTTTCTGTTTAAACGTTTATAAAATCGTCTTTTTTCTTATAATAAATTCATTTTGCAATTTTTACTAACATTTCGTTTTTTTTAACTACGTATATAGCGTTCTTCGCCGTCTCTCTTTCTTTTACAGACTCTAGAACTGTCAACAACATATTTTCATGTATTGTGTCAATTCTATAAGTACTGTATTATGATTCTTTTTTTTTATTGATATTTTCTTGTGAATACCTTTAAACTAATGCAGTTTATATATATTTATTTATATATATATATATATATATATATATATATATTTGTGTGTGTGTGTGTGTTTGTGTGTGTTTGTCCGTGTGCGCGCGCGTGTGTATGCGCAGTACTTCACTCTGATAGGAAGTACAGGATTAAAACTTCTTTGTACAATTTGTACAGCCATTACAAAAGACAAATGTACATTCATATGTTAACAAAAATGCCAGAGGCTGTTTTGACGTGTCTAATGGAAAATATAATAAGTAAGAACGTGTTCTTGGATCTTGAATTTTTATTTTTTGGAAAAATCTAATCTGAGTGAAGATATTGGCGAATGATTCTGCAACGGCTGATATATTGCTTTCAGGTAGGAATTAGTAATACCATAAAGTGCTAAAAAGACTGTTTAGCTCTATATTTATTGACTATTGAGTAACGAAACTTTATTATTGCATTTAACGAGACAAGCCGAACCAAAACAACTTTCCCTGTATGGTTAAGTGCTGAGCTTTTTTGCTAACATCAAAAATTGCTTCCACTTTGTACTTTAAATGGAAACTTGCCAAGGGTATCTACAAGGACAGTTTCACAATAATCACCTTCTTTGAAAACTTGAATGTAAATTTCCGCTAAAGTAACATGGACGATAGTGACAGAGGGGATCAGAGAACTCGAAATATATATCATGAGATAACCCAGTGAAGTTTATATACACACATGCTACAGGTAAAAATGCAACAGAAAAATAAAGTTTAAATCCCTATAAATACACATATCTTACACAATATTTATTCTACTCATTAAAAAGTTTTTATGTAAGAAATTTCTGTTTATTATAAAAATATCTATTGCAATCTCAAAATAAACTACGGTTAGTGAAATTAAAATAATAATATTAACCAAATATAATTAGTTATCGCTTGTTTATTTTAACAAATATATTTTTGTAGCGGACCGAAAGATTTAGGAACCATTAAAATTACAATATTCGTTTTTACTTTATATAACATTCAGCTATAACTTGAAACGAAATTCAATCGTATTGGAACTTCGAATTGTGCATTTTATTTTATTTTTTAATTCTCAGTAATCGTATTAAATAAACTGGTTCTGGTCCCTGAATAGTAACTATTTCAAAATATCTGCTTATACAATATTTCAGAAGATCCAATTCTTATAGATTGTTTTACAAATCTTTTCGGCTGTGTAAATATTTATTAGAGTTTTACTCTAATATATTACTAAAATAAAAATAATAATTCAGTTTATTCTACAGTCAATATAAGTATTGATTGCTAATGATATGTTTTATAATTATTAGGCTTTTAATTTTTTCTGACTTTCGTGTCTAGTGTCTTATATAGATCTGATGAAATTCCAAACTTTCAAGTAAGAGACGTGATAATCTAATCTAATATTTAAACAAATACATAAAATTTAAAATACTTCAGCATAGTAGGAGTACTAAATGCAAAGTAGGAGCTCAATACAGTTTACACTTTTCTTTTATTAATCCCGGTGCTTTAATCTTTTCTCAGATCTGCACGCCGTTAGGACTTGCCTTGCTTTCATGCATGCAATGTTTACCCATTGAAAGAAGTTGCTTCACTCCCCCCCCCCTACCCACAATCCCTCCCAGCATATGGTACATATTCAATCATCTGATATCTTTTATCCTCCGACAATTTTGTACGTTCACTTCTACTTTTCCGTGTCACAACTCGCGCGGAATGTGTTGTCATTTCTCCACGGAATGGTCGGTTTTATCTATATTTACGATCATACTATCTTATAATTAAGCGTGTATACGTGTACGAAGAGCCAATACCTACGAAAATTTATTTTTCCTTCCTACGTAACCATCATTTAAAGATTTTGTCCTTACCTCGCCATTAAGTTTTTAGCGGTCTACACTTGCTTTGCACTTTGAGATGGGTTAAACTAAACAAGGGAAGCATGACTAAGTTCCAAGAGCAAGCTATTCGAAACCGGCCTAACAAACATTAGATTCACACAGACGTTGAGGTTATGTTCAGCTAAAACAACACCCGCTGATTCCAATGCTGGTAACTGACTGTAACTTTAACTATTCCACATAAAATATATAGAAATTAATTAAATAATGCTGGATAGCACTCTGTAACAAAAGTAAATAAATGAAGTTTTATTATTACGTTGTAAAATAAGAAACCATATATCTATAAAAATTCAAATTTAAGAAATTTATATGGCTAGTCTATTAATTTTACCGCCCGCTGTATAATGAACCAAAAGCCAGGGAGAAAATGACAAAAATATGATGGAGTAAAAATTCCTTGGACTTGAATAAAAGATATAGTAAAAGACTTATATAAAAGTACAATTAAATCTCCAGAACGTGCTAGAGATTTCAAATAATCGGGTATTTTATTGGCCTGTTCGAACCATTATGGGAAAAATATTCTATCTACAATAGCATTGACTGGCGTGAATAGACTGTTTGTTATGTTATTATAATATCGACAAGATTTTGTGGAATCGTTAATTCTTTGCAAATGATTTGAAGGTTTTTTTACAACCGAATTTTTATTCAATAACAAAATAACTCTTTTATTGAGAAATGAATACAAATTATATGACTTTTAATAATAATCGTTTAAACATAATTACTTTAAATATTTTACTCCTAAAACAAACTTTTGAAAAATGTGCTAATGTTTTTAAGCAAATTACAATATTTAATGAAACTGTAATAGACCAGTTATTTGGTAATTACAAGTTTTTATGAGGTATAATTAATAATAGTATTGATTATATATTCGTATATTTTAAATATATTCCTTATAAGTATCAACCATCAAAATGTTTGTACATATACAAGTGTAGTGGTAAACGTGGCCGAACATTTATATATACACAGCGATTCAAACAAACACGCCTCTGTAAGCAACTTAAGTGACAGCTATGGAACCCTTTACCGATAATATTCAAGAGTGATTGCAATATTGCAAATATTACCAATGTTTTACAACTTAATATTTTAAAACTCTAGAATCACTCATTTAGTTTGTTTTCATAATCCGTTAAGCGCGTTAAGTAGGAAAACTTGCATGTAAAAAGTAATTAACCAATTTTAAAACTCCCTCAGAGAGTCGTTATTAAACAGAAAATACAAAGTTCAAAACACGAACAAAGTGGGTATAACTTTTCTCCCATTCATCATAACCCCTTAAGCGTGCACACATAAAGAGGGTAGCTACCCTTAAACAAACAGGAACAACTCTTTCAGACTGTCCATAGTGGTCATTTCGGAAATGTAAACACATCCATTTTGGCAACTTGTGTCGTACACTGGGAGGGGCGGGGCATCATCCCTTGGTCGATACCCTCCCTCTGCAGCATTATGCCAAAACTGCAACTACTTCTGGGAATAAATATGTATCTAATTTTTAAACGAACCACTTCCGGTGTTAAAATATACTCAAAATATCTCACTGCAATAGCCTTCGATACTCATTGTCAAACATTTCTGAGACTTCCGCTGGACCTGTAAAATATTATTCTCTATTAACAAACAAAAGTTACTTTGTAGAGAAATTAAAAAGGTTTATAATAAATTCAATTGCAATTTATATGAATAAAGTTTTTTTTTATTTAATATTATACTATAACTTTTATTTCCTCTTTTAAAGATTAATTAATTCTTTTGAAAGAGACCATTTCAATTATAAATAAAATATGCTGACAGTTGTCTTTATATTATATTTATTATTTTAACTTAGAATTTTTTTACTTTTTTGCTTATTTTTAATTTAATGTAATAATACTCACTACCATACATATACACTATATACGAGTATGTGAGTGTGAGAGAGAAAGAGAGAGAGAGAGAAAGAGAGTGCGTGTTTGAGTGTGTGTGCGGGCGTGTCTGTGTATAGTTCATATATATATTTAAATATTAAATACTAAAACCACTTCACCACATGAATAATAATAATTAAATAGTAATAATTAAACACTCAATCCCTTTTATTTGAATACGTTCATTAATTAATTTATCTACAACTTTATGTCTGTTTACTTTCTTATGTTCTTAAATATATCATCTTGTGATAAAATTACGAACCTAATGTAACAGATAAATTAATTAATGAACTGCTTCCATTGAAAACAAAGTACAATACTATATACCACGTATTCAGTGCTATTGACAGTAGAATATCTATTACTGTAGTAAATCTGACAACAGTGCAGATTAGTGAAGTCGCTGTTTGCTCATCATTTTCGATTTAGATTTGTGCTGTGACTCAACAAATTACCAGCTCTTGTTAAAAACGCTGAAAATGAACGTCGGCGAAAAGCTTACAGCAGTAATTACGAGCAACTGTGCCGTAGTGTTTACTTTGAATAAGAAAACGTATTACCACAAATAAACTATTTATATTAAAAAACTCATGTACATTTCAATTATAAATCAATCATCTTCAGAAGAAAGCATTATAAAAAGGTAATACTTATTTTTGTAACTCAAAACGTTAACTCTGCGTAATAGTTATTTTTGTTATAAATTCCTCTGATGGTGATTGGTTTGGAATTGAAATTTACATACGGATTTAAATAAAAGCATTTGATTTTGGTGAAGAGCTTTTAATTATATAAAATCTAAGCCGGTGTGTGTGTATGTATGTAACTTTATATGTGTGTAAGAGAGAGAACGCAGGTGTATGTTTGCCTGCGCGTTTGTATGTGTGTGTGTGTTGTGTGTGTGTGTGTGTGTGTGTGTGTGTGTGTGTGTATGTGTGTGTGTGTGTGTGTGTGTGTGTGTGTGTGTGTGTGTATGTATGTAACTTTATATGTGTGTAAGAGAGAGAACGCAGGTGTATGTTTGCCTGCGCGTATGTATGTGTGTGTGTTGTGTGTGTGTGTGTGTTTGTGTGTGTGTGTGTGTGTATGTATGTAACTTTATATGTGTGTAAGAGAGAGAACGCAGGTGTATGTTTGCCTGCGCGTATGTATGTGTGTGTGTGTGTGTGTGTGTATGTACGTAACTTTATATGTGTGTAAGAGAGAGAACGCAGGTGTATGTTTTCCTGCTCGTATGTATGTGTGTGTGTTGTGTGTGTGTGTGTGTGTGTGTGTGTGTGTGTGTGTGTGTGTGTGTGTGTGTATGTATGTAACTTTATATGTGTGTAAGAGAGAGAACGCAGGTGTATGTTTGCCTGCGCGTATGTATGTGTGTGTGTGTGTGTATGTACGTAACTTTATATGTGTGTAAGAGAGAGAACGCAGGTGTATGTTTTCCTGCTCGTATGTATGTGTGTGTGTTGTGTGTGTGTGTGTGTGTATGTATGTAACTTTATATGTGTGTAAGAGAGAGAACGCAGGTGTATGTTTGCCTGCGCGTATGTATATGTGTGTGTTGTGTGTGTGTGTGTGTCTGTGTGTGTGTGTGTGTGTGTGTGTGTGTGTGTATGTGTGTAACTTTATATGTGTGTAAGAGAGAGAACGCAGGTGTATGTTTGCCTGCGCGTATGTATGTGTGTGTGTGTGTGTGTGTGTGTGTGTGTGTGTGTGTGTGTGTGTGTGTGTGTGTGTGTGTGTGTCAGTAATGAGAAATAGTGAGTAGATGTAATTTTTATTATAAATAACTAATATTCTCGTATTATTCAATCGGTAATAAGGATGAATTAGAAAATCCATTGAAAAGGAAATTTCTGCATATCTAAATGATGTTTTCATGTATTCTTCGTTTTGCCAGTTATATTTTTCCTTTTTATCTTCCGTTTGGAAAATCACTATACCTTTTATAATCCCTTAAACAGAAC
Source organism: Prosapia bicincta (assembly GCA_036971475.1). Lineage (NCBI taxonomy): Eukaryota > Metazoa > Arthropoda > Insecta > Hemiptera > Cercopidae > Prosapia > Prosapia bicincta. Next base: position 176,911,999 of record JBAIZL010000001.1, read on the forward strand.
GTTCGAATGTTATAATAATGAATCGTCCAGGAATTAAAGTCCTGCTAATATTCCTCGGACAGATTCCTACATCCTACATGATCCCAAAGACTAGGCTTGTGCAACCGTGCAACTGTGCTTCCGTGAATGTTGGAAATCGCGGAAAGACATCTGATACTCTCGGAATGTAAACGAGCCAGATTGGAAGTATTTGTTTTAAATAATAATTCTGAACAGAGCCCATTTACTATGCCAAAACGCAGTTCCAAACAAGAATTTACAACAAACGGTTTAGAAATAAAACCAAGAAGCTTTCCGCCAGTGACTAGACGTATAAATGGCGACGTGTGTATTGTTTTTATGACACTACTGTACAGGGTTACTTTGCCATAAGTGTTTATGACACTGTCGGTATATCACTAGAGACGTTTCAGGAAATAAACTTAAAATATTTACGATCACGTTTATCATTCTACATTAAAGAACGTACCTTCAACTTCAATTCTATAAGCAACAAATTTTATATCCAGATTGTTTCGTTCTCGGAAATTTGTTTTAGGAATTATACAATACGTAAGGGTGAAATGTTTGTGTTTATAACAGAAGCACATCTGTACTTGTCCCAGAGTTGTACAGTGTCCCTATGAGATGGAAGCGAGTAGTAGCTTATCTAATTAGGGCTATTTAAATAGACCTCTTGTCAACCGGAATAGTAAATCGGGTCTCATAATTCATATATTAAAGCTATAGGCAAACGTATTATAATAAAACGAGTAATATAGAAACAGATTTTTTAAGATCAATTCCTACTGCGGTCGACATTTTATTTGAGTTACTTTTTATTTTATAATTACAATTAATATAAATATGTATATACATATGACAGAATCACAATGTTAAAGGGCAAAATAGAAAGCGAATTTCCTTGCAATTTTCCACTTTCCTCTCTATACAGTATATTGTGTTTGACCTTTATTTTCGTTTGTTACTATTTATTTGCATTCTTTTTTTCGTTTCTTATTTATGAAGCTGATGGTGGTTTATAACCTCTCATTCTATCCACCTATTGTAATGCTGCACTATTGTAAGGGCCCTTTCTCTTATAATTTCATATACATCTTCAACTAACGGATTTCTAGCAATAGGAGAGTTGGTTCAATGCCAAAGTGCGGGATTTCAAGCATGTAGTCCCTCAGTACGAAAACAAACGCGATATTTTTTTAAAGTTTAAATTAATGAATAAAAATTTGAAAATCTGCATTAACATCAATTGTCATTTACTATAGGTTTAAAAAATGTATTTAAATATAATTGGATAAATAAAAACGTATTTTATTAACGATTGAAAATTTTTATAAGATACAGTACGGTATATATAATAGAAGTGTGAGCTAATAAAAGGAAATAAAAAAGGCTGTTGGTCAAAGTGTAGAGAAATGAAGAAACAATTTCAAATGTGAACTATTCAACTAAATCAAGTTAAAAACCCAACATAATTTTTATAAGTTGAGAAAGGTAAAGAAATTAACAAGAAAAAACAACATGATCTGCAAATAAAAGAAAAAATATATCATTAACAAAAAATCGAACAAAGACGATTCTGTGGTTAAGAAAGTGTTGACACGTATTGAAAAGTGGTCGAGAAAAATTCTTAAAAATGTAATATAAAATTCTTGCTGTTTCTCGGATTGTAAAAAGCGACTTTTTAGTCAATTCAAGCCATATTATTAGCATAGTCCCAAAGTGTTGCCAAGTTCAATAGTAAATAAAATTCCAACCTTGGCAAAAGATTACGCAAGTAAAACAAATTTTAGGTCTTGTATTACTCAGCTATTTTAAAACTGACCTATCTCATTAGCTAATTATTATAATCGTAATATATTATGGATTCGTTTATCAGACATATGATATACTTAATAAGTATGTATACTTATTAAAGATTGTTTTCAGTTTGCTTATTTTATATCAAGTTGGTTATCTTGTGCAAAGTGTAGAATTGATGATATGGAGTAGAAAATCAGATAATTCGAAGCCTTATAATAATCAGCGTCTATACATGCTTTACTATATGAAAACCTAAGATAAACTACAGTGTTTCCAACGTTATCGCGGTGGTAAATTCTCTCTCTTTCTCTCTCTCTCTCTCTCTCCCCCCTTTCTCCTTACTACACTTTACTTACATTTCTTCGTTCTATTTTCGTATCTTCGTTTGTATTTCATATTAATCATTTCACATTTGTTTTTAATTATTATTTATATATAAATCTGTCATTAATATTTTTAACTATCTTTTGTAACTATATTTTTAACTATTCTTTTTATTTTCAACTATGTACCTATATTTCTTCTATAATTGTTTCTTATCTTATCTTATTAAACAGTTTTAGTGTTAAAACCCACATACGTTGTTTCTTAATTCAGGCGTACTCTTATTTCTTATAACTTCCCTTCTTCACGTATTGTTTTTTTTTTTTACTATAAAAGCAATATGTATCATGGCCTGACACGTTTTAACACAAGTGGGTTAGATTCATAACCTTCATAGACTGAGTTGAATGTCATTGTTGTATTTTGTGCTGTGAACAAGTGCACGAACACAACTTTTCATTTGCTTAGTATTGACATTTTAACATCTTATAAATAAAAAAGATTTGTATCAAGTGAGAATAAAAATACTCACTATTGAGTATATAAACTTATTGATAGATCATTATTGTTTAAAAGCACTGACATACAAGCACTATTTTATAGTGCTACTCATGTTTATATAACATGTGGGTTTAACTTGGGGACTTGCTTTCTGAATCGAAATATTATGAAAATTATCTTCACATGAAAACTACACCTTTCAAAACTTTATGGGTAGTAAAGTCATGATTGGGATAAGAACCTATTTTAGTAATGCGTTTAGTGATACTAAACTATTTTATATGCATAATATAGACTCGTGACTATTTGGGGAAATATAAAAATTGTTTTATGTTTTATTGATGATATTTAATGAAAAATAAAAACAATTTTAATACAAATTTTTAAATAAATAACTATTTATAAAATTTTAATTGAATTTTTTTATTAAATTTAATTTTTCACTTTTAATTTTAATGAAAACTTTTATTGACAGTTAAATAACATTTTTGTTTTTAAGTAGATACATCATAATAAAATAGTTTTTAAAGTTTAATAGCCCTAATTTTAAGTATTATAAACTGTTTACGGTTAAGAGATTTTATTACATTTCATTTATTACTAATTATATTGTATACGGACCTATATATCTTGAACATTTTGTTGATTATTTACTGGATTGAGTCTCATTGTATTACACACATATTATTAGATTTATTAGCTATTAGATAAATATTACCCATAATATTTTTAAAATTAACTTCTCAAAGCTTTACATCTCTTTGATATAATGTCAATATCAAGTCCTCCATTCACAGCCTAAAATAGGACACAAAAATATTAACACTAGTAATACAGCCATAAATGTAAATTTATGATAGTATTATACATTTTTACGACGCGTGTTAGAAGTCCTTGAAATCAGGCTAAAGAAATAGAGTAAATTAATTTTGGTTTATTTTATAATCTAAGTTATTCTTCACATTCTAACAAGTATTTTTTCCAGGCGAAAAACCTATCAAGGTTATCATCACCTAACTAAAGTTTTATTTTAAATAATTATTTTAAAATAAAACTAACCAACTAAACAAAATAAAATAAAATAAATGTATAATACTAATTGTAACTAAAACGAAAGAAACTGAAATTATACATAATTTAAATATTATTAAATAGATTCAGGTGGCGTAAGAAAGCGATGACACGGTCGATAGCCATGCCATCGTCCCTTAAAACCACCTTTAAACTACCTCGAAGATCGTAGCGTATATACAAATCGCTCAACTCATCACAATCAAGCAGGATATGCTTGATTGTAATATTGCTTCTACAAAACGGACATAGTGGTGGATCTTCATGTTGCATCAACCATCCATGCGTTAACAAAGAGTGGCCGATGCGAAGTCGAGTAACCACCATTTCCTCTCTACGATTCCTCCATGGTCGGACGGTATTTTTGATGTCCCTCAGCTTGTTTCTATGTACATTTTGCCATTCTTCATTCCAAACAGAGAATAGTATAGTTTTAACATTGCATACAAAATCTGATGCCATGACACGTTGTGTCGATGGTACCATACTTGTAGCTAATTTGCTCCTTCATCTGCTTTAGTGTTTCCAAATATTCCGCAGTGACCAGGCACCTAGAGAATGACACCTCGATACCCCGTAATTGGAGTGTATTGAGCACAAGATGTCTCCAACTAATGGGTTCTTAATGTAAATTTCCTGAATAGCCTGGAGAGCACTTTTGGAATCGGAACATACAAGATATTTAGATGTTGCAGACGGAATTGATCTTAAAGCTTGGAAAATTGCATAAAGTTCTGCTGTAAAAACGCTACAGGCTGAGGGTAATCCATAAATAAAGGTTTGTCCTTCCATATAAAATGCACAACCTATCCCATTGTCCAGTTTTGAACCGTCTGTGAATATGGTCACAGTATGTTGGTGAGTTAGTTGTATCTGCAAAAACTCCTGACGATAAATAACGTCAGTATTGTGTTTTAGGTACCTGGACAATGAGAAGTCAAATTTTGGCATTCGTATTACCCATGGAGGGATGTAGCATGATGATCGTTCGAATATAGGTAGAAGTTCTAAATTTAGATTGCTAAAAATACGCAACGTTCTTATTCCGAAGGGAGCAGTTGAACGTTGACGCTCATTGTAACGATCCTCGAGGTGGTTATCAAAAACTGCTTTGAATGCCGGATGTTTAGGTTTGCTTCGAAGACCAGTGTAATATGAAATCTGTAGCTTTTGACGTCGCACTGAGAGAGATGGTTCTCCAGCTTCAACTAGAAGGCTGGAGATTGGGCTTGATCTAAAAGCACCAGTAGAAAGTCTAAGACCAGCGTGATGAATTGAATCAAGGAGTTTCAGAACCGTAGGTCGAGCAGATGAATAGGCTATCTATGCGCGATCTTACAACGGCGCGATAGAAGCGGAGCATACAAGTTCTGTCTGCTCCCCAATTTGTACCACTTAGAACTCTCAACATATCCAATATCTTGCTGCACTGGGTCTCAAATCACGCACATGCGGACTCCATGAAAGTCTTTTATCTAATAAAAGACCCAACAATCTCACATTATCCGCGGTCTGAAGCCGCGTACCATCAAGATAAAGGATGGTGTTGCCTGCGACGACTAAATGCTATACACTGGGTCTTCGAAGCCGAAAACTTGAAGCCCGTAGATTTGGTCCATTCTTGCAATTTATTAATGACTAATTGTAAGGATCTTTCCGCTGTTGCCATACTTTTAGCAGCCACATATATGCAAAAATCGTCTACAAACAGGGAACAGTGGACCGGTGACTGTACGTTTGAAGTGACACTGTTAATGGCAACGGCAAACAGCGTCACACTTAACACGCCACCCTGTGGTACACCATTCTCTAGTTCGTAACGATAAGAATATATGCCTGCTAGACGTACACGGAAAGTCCTGTTATTCAAATAATTTTGTATAAAAGCAAGAATGTTACCTTGTATACCCCATGATTTCAATACGTTCAAAATTCCTGTACTCCATGCCATGTCATATGCCTTCTCAAGGTCAAAGAAAACAGCTACCAGTGTTGGTCGTAAGATGAAGGCATTGTGTATAGCTGACTCCAACAAAACCAATTGGTCAACTGATGAACGTCCTTGTCTGGAACCACACTGGACGTTAGTAAGAAGTTTGTTTGTTTCTAGATACCAGACAAGACGACGGTTGACCATCTTCTCCAGTAGTTTGCATAAGCAGCTGGTCAGAGAGATGGGTCTGTAACTACTGGCATTAGTTTTGTCCTTTCCTTGTTTTAGGAGAGGAATTATTGTCGGTTCTAACCATGCATCGGGAAAACCGAGCTCCCCGAATATACGATTGTATATCCGAAGGAGAACTAGTTTTGCCGACTGTGGCAGAGTTTTAATCATGAGTATACAATATCATCCGGGCCTGGAGCTGAATCCTTCGTTGACGAGAGAGCCGACTCTAGTTCATCGATAGAGAAATGGATATTCAAACACGAGTCTCCATACAATCCAATGGTGAAAGGTAAGGCTTCCTGTTTGCGTTTATACACCTGGAAAGCGTCCTTGTATGCAGAAGATGAAGAATATTTTGAGAACGATAACGCTAGCACATTGGCAATTTCCTCACTGCCCGTGGTCACAACTCCATCCGGATGCCTTAATGAAATTAATGGCATCGGAACGGAAATGCCAAAGACGGATCGTAATTTCTTCCATACTGTAGATGGAGCTGTAGTTCTTGTAATAGTGCCAATGTACTGAGACCATGATTCTCGTTTACTTTGCCTAAATATTTGACAGAAGATTTTATATTTTTCCAGGGTTTGAATCGTTGGATTTCTTTTGAACTGGTTCAAAGCTTTTCGTCGTAAACGAAGGATTACAGAGCAATCATCATTCCACCACGGAACAGGTGGTCGCCGTGGTTTTGTTGAGGTTTTCGGTATTGCCTTTCTGGCGGCATTCAAAATAGTTTTGGTAATTGAATTTACGATGTCATCAATTGGAACCAGGTCTTCCACTTCCAGTGATTCTAGATCTTGTGAGAATTGTTCTCAGTTGGCTTTTTTCAAGATCCAACGGAGATATCAATCACAACAGGGTGAGGAGTCATACAAAGAGATCTCAATAGGAGTATGATCGCTACTGTAAAGAACAGGCAATGCTGACCATGTTAGCCTTGTAGCCAGAGCAGGACTGCACAATGACAAGTAAACAGCTGTCCATCCGCCTGTAGACGCTGCTAAATGTGTCGGAGAACCGTCATTTAGCAGGTATAAATCCAGTTCTGATCTGATACTCTCAACCAGATGCTCTCGTGAGTTGCATCCTGGTGAACCCCATAAAACATGGTGGGCATTAAAATCGCCCACTAATAAAAATGGAGAAGGTAACTGGTTTATCAGGTCTATCAAGTCTCTCTGTTGCAGGTGGTCACATGGTGGAAGGTAGACACAACAGAGAGTGAGTTTGTACGAAACAGCTGTTTTAATTGCTACTGCTTGTAAGGGAGTTATTAAGTTCAGAGAAACGGCGTCGACACAGTCATAGCTCCGCCACCTATAGCTCGATTTTCTGCAATGAAGTCCGATCTGTAAACTGAATACTCGCTTAGATGGAAATTGTGCGATTCATGGAGATGTGCCTCCTGAATACAAATGTACATAGGGGACACACCCCTTACAATTAATTTGAGATCCTCAATGTGACTTCTAACTCCGTTAATGTTCTACTGAATCACAGATTGTTTAGGTGTGGACAATGTTACTTAGTGAAAAGGATTGACCTGGCTGTCATTGTTGGCATTAAATGTTAATTTACCTGGAACGTCAGGAGATGCTTCAGGCAATATATCAACGGATTTCATCACCGTTATTGCAGTGGTGGAACTCGAGGAATTTGTTTGCTCAGGAGGTGAGATGAGTAGAGAAGGCTATCGTTGAGATGGGGCGCTTGGGCGGGAGCCAATAGGAAAGCCGGATTTGTTACCCCACCCCTTTCCAAGATGGTGGCGCCCATATGGCGGGAACAAGATGGCGGCGCCCATAAACGCGGGAACAAGATTGTGGCGCCCATTTGGAGGGAACAAGATGGCGTCTCGCTCTAGTGTCCTAACCTAAGAAAAAGTGGTGTGTGTGTGTGTGTGTGTGTGTGTGTGTGTACCCATGGTGTATGAGGGGTAGATGAGGTGTGAGGTCGCCCCAGGGGTTGTTTTAAAATAATATATAAAATTGTCTAAAAACGATCGGTTAGATCAAACTACCAACGTTTCAACTAAACAACTGTCTTACGCTAAGTTTGAAAGACCAACATACGCGAGGTTCAAACGAACAACATTTACACCAAGTTCAAATAGTCATCAGTCTGCGCGGGAAACGGCCTATCATATTGTAGGCGCTCGGTAGGCTTTAAATTGCATCTAACCTAACCTAACCTAGGTGCGGGGGTGATCTCAGCTACGTTCAGGACCTTCCCCGGGGGTAGCTCCGGGGTAGAATCGGGGTTATGGGTAGTTTTTCGAAAAATTTTGGAAAATGTGTCTTGACTGTTAGGGTGAGTTTAGAGTGCATTATCGCTATAATTGGGGTGGTTTCACCCGGGGGTAGTTTTTAAATAATATATGAAATTGCCAAAAATTGATCGGTTGGATCAAATGACCGTATGTGAAATGTTTAAAGTCCATTATGGACTGTTGCGGGGGTAGGTTCACCAGGGGTAGTGAAGCCACCTTAGGTAAAGCCATCCTTAAGCTAGCCCTTAGTTAGACCCACCTTGGAGAAAGACCTTAGGTAAATTCACACTATAGCAAGGCTTTAAGTGGGGGTAGTTTTTAATAATATATGAAAGCATCAAAAAAATGATAGGTTAGATCAAATGAAGAACGTTCCCACTAAACAAATGTCTAACGCTAAGTTTAACCGACCAACAAATATAAATTGAGTTCAAATAGTCAACAAGCTCTGCGGGGAATCGATCTATCACATTGCAGGGGCTCGGTAGGGTTACGCAACACAACGCAAACGGTCGCTGTAAGGTGTGTAGGCATATACACTATGTTAAGCAAACATGCATGATAGGCCTATATACATGTAAACCTACATAGATATGCATATACTATGCCAAACCGACATACATGAATCCCTACAAGGGCCTACTATGTCGGTAAACCACTGTGATCTGAGCCTGACACACATTTAGAACTCTTCTATCATATAAAGCCTCAGGCAAGCAGCCGTATAGTTCATATGGGAAGTACTATATGGTATAGCTACCAATGCATAACCTATCACGCCCACATAGGTGACGGTCAATAAATATTACAATATGATGTAAAAAAGTCACGCAACCTATATGCATACAGTGATAAGCCAACATTCTTGTTAACCTATATATGCTTATATACTGGTTAACTAATAGTTAGCTTGACTAAGGGTTAACACATAATATCCGATGTGTAGCCTGACTACAATTTAACACAAAATATCCAATGCGTAGCCTGACTGGTGGTTAACACATCGTATCTAACGCAGAGCTTGACGATGGGTTATCACATATTATCCGATGTGCAGCTTGACTAGTGGTTAACACAAAATATCCAATGCATAGCTTGACCAATGGTTAACCCATAATATCCAATGCAAGCTTGACTATGGGTTAACACATCGTATCCAATGAGTAGGTTGATTACAAACTAACACATAGTATCCATTGCATAGCTAGGCTAATGGTTAAAACATAGTATCCGATGCAGGGCTTGACTATAGGTTATCACATATTATCCGACGTGTAGCTTGACTAGTGGTTAACACATCCATTGCATAGGCCGGCTAATGACCAACATATATTATCCGATGCATAGCTATGCTAGTGGTTAACTAAACGTTAGCTTCACTACGGGTTAACACATAATATCCGATGTGTAGCTTGAGTATGTTTTAAAAAATAGTATCCAATGCATAGCTTGACTATTGGTTATCACATAGTATCCGATGAGAAGGTGAATACAAACTAATACATAGTAACCATTGCATAGCTAGGCTAATGGTTAACACATAGTATCCGTTGTGTAGCTTTACTACAAGTTAACACAAAATATCCAATACATAGCTTGAGTATGGTTTAACAAACAGTATCCAAAGCATAGCTTCACTATGGGTTATCACAAAGTATCCGACGGGTAGGTTGATTACAAAGTAACACATAATATTCATTGCATAGTTTGGCTAATCATTAACACGTAGTATCTGATGAATAGCTAGGCTAATGGTTAACACATAGTAGCCGATGCATAGCCTGACTAGGGCTAACACATAGTATCCGATGCATAGCTTGACTAGGGTTTAACACATCTTATCCTATGAGAAGTTTGAATACAAGTTAACACATAATATACAATGCATAGCTTGACTAGGGTTTAATACATAGTAGCCGATGAGTAGAACGACTACAAGTTAACACATAATATAAAGTGCATAGCCAGACTAATGGTTAACACATAGTAGCCGATGTGAAGACCTACTAATCGTTAACACATAATATCCAATGCATATCTTGAGTATGGTTTAACAAATAGTATCCAATGCATATCTTGACTATGGTTTAACACAAAGTATCTATTGCGTAGGTTGAATACAAACTAACACATAGTATCCATTGCATAGTTTGGCTAATGGTTATCACAAAGTATCTGATACATAGCTAGGCTAATGGTTAACATGTAGTAGCCGATGCAAATCATGACTAGGGCTAACACATAGTATCCGATGCATAGATAGACTAGGGGTTATCAGACAGTATCCGATGAGTAGGTTGACTACAAGTTAACACATAATGTAAAATACATAGCTTGGCGAAAGGATAACACATAGTATCCGATGAGTAGATTGGCTAAGGGTTAAATCATAGTATCCGTAGAGTAGGTTGATTACAAACTAACACATAATATTCATTGCATAGTTTGGCTAATGGTTATCACATAGTATCTGATTAAATATCTAAGCCAATGGTTAACACATAGTAGCCGATGCATAGTCTGACTAAGGCTAACACATAGTATCCGATTCATAGATTGAGTAATGGTTAACACATGGTATCCAAAGCATAACTTGACTAGGGGTTAACAAATAATATCCGATGGATAGCTTGACTACAAGGTAACACATAATATCCGATGCGTAGCTTAGCTAATGGTTAACACATAGTATCTGATGCATAGCTATTCTAATGCCGTAACACATAGTAGCCGATGCATAGCTTGACTAGGGCTATCACATAGATTGACTATGGGTTATCACATAGTATCCGATGAGAGGCTTGAATACAAGTTAACATATAATATCCAATGCATAGCTTGGGTAATGTTCAACATATAGTTAGCCTACATTCTGTGTTAAGCCAATATGTAGGTTAAGCCTACATACATGATTCCCTAGCTGCGCACATGCAAGGGGCTTCCAAAACTTGATATACAATCGCTGTAAATACTATGCCACTCAACAAACAGATTAATCATCAGCTACTAGACACAGATCTACGACAATGCAAGAGTAACCTCAAGTGTAACCCGCACCTTGACAACAGATACCTAGCCTGACAACAGATACCTAGCCTGACAACAGATAAATAGCATGACGACGGATACATAGCCTGACAACAGATACCTAACCTAACAACAAATACCTAACCTGAAAACAAACACATAGCCTGACAACAGAGCTAAATCAAATGACCAACGTTTCAACTAAACAACATTGAAAAACTGTCTCTTGCCCCGTTTAAACGACCACCTTACACGAAGGTCAAACGAACAACATTCACACCTGGTTCAAAAGGGTTATGGTTAGGTGAAGGCACTGGCAAAAGCCTTTATGATCTGAGCCTTAGGCCCTAGACATAATTATAGCTACCAACGCATACCACTATATCTATGTAGAAACTGTTATCCACCGGCCAAATCCTATATGATCTGAGCTTTACACCATATTGTCCAGGTATGTTGTATCAATTACACCCTCTCGACCCGTGGACTAAGACAATAGTTACGTTAACACCTCAATCAATTCTTAGGTAAAGCTACCTTGGAGTCAGACCTTAGGTAAAGTCATCTTGGAGTCAGGTCGTAGGTAAAGCCACCCAGGAGCCAGGTCTTGGAGTAAAGCTACCTTGGAGTAGGGCCTTAGGTATAACCACTCTAGAGAAAGGCCTTAGGCAAAACCATCTCGAAGTCAGGCCCTAGGTAAAGCTACCTTGGAGTCAGGCCTTATTTGAAGCCTCTTTGGAGCTAGACTTAAGGTAAAGCTACCTTAGGGTCAGCCCTTAAGTAAAGTCACCCCGGAGTCAGGTCATAGGTAAAGCTACCTTGTAATCAGCCCTAGGTAAAGCAACCCCTGAGTTAAACCATAGGCAAAGCCGGCTTGAAGTGGTAAAACAGCTATCAATGGATACCCAATCTAAATAGTACACATCCTGTATTACACCATTATGTGCGTTACCCTACATCCTGTATTAAGTCAATAAGCGTGTAAACCTACATTCCTCCTGAAATAAGACAAAATGCATGTTGCCTTACATAGCCCTCCATACTGTGTTAAGCCAATATGCACTTTACCCTACATAGGCCTACATACTGAGTTAAGCCAGGATGAATGTAAACCTACATTCTTCCTGAAATATGACAATATGCATGTTACCCTACATACCGTGTTAAGCCGATATGCACTTTACCCTACATAGGCCTACTTACTGAGTTAAGCCAGGATGAATGTAAAGCTAAATTCCTCTCGAAATAAGACAATATGCACTTTACCCTACATAGGCCTACATACTATGTTAAGAAAATATGCATGTTAACCTACATTCCGCCTGTATTAAGCCAATATGCACTTAAAGCTACATAGCAACACATACTGTGTTGTAAATCTACATATATCCTGTGTTACGACATATGCAAGTCATACCCTACATAGGCCTACATACTGTGTTAAGCCAGTATGCATGTAAAGCTACATGAAAAGGTAAGTCATATGTATGCGTTACGACCTGTATAGGATTAACTGTTTTATGAGTATTGTTAGCTGTATAGGTAGGCAGCCTATACTTATTTTAACATTAGGTCATCTACAGGGCATCACTGGGCAGGGATTAGGGCATTTACATACTTATGCCTATGATCATGTTCTGGCGTTAGTCGTGAGTTTCTCACTACAACAATTTATCTTTTACCCCATAAGTGGAATATCGCGTCTTCCCATGTAAGTTAGCATACTATGGTACAGAAAAGGATCATCAAGACATCTAGCAGGCCTACGTTAGCACGTACAGCATACTGTGGTAAAGAAGATCATCAGGGCATCTGCCATGTCTAAGGTAGACCTTCCAGTATTGTCTGGTACGGAAGATGATCATCAGGGCCTCTAGCATGTCTAAGATAGCACTTCCAATATACTCTGGTACGGAAGAGGATCATCATGGCACATAGCATGTCTAAGGTAGGACTTCCAATATACTCTGGTACAGAAGAGGTCATCACAACATCTGCCATATACAGAGATATTGTGATGGGTTATGCATTGGTAGGTTTTCCTTACGGAGCTATTGTCTTAGCTAATGCATTGCTCTAGATCGTTACGTAAATATTGTCTTATGCCATGGGTCGTTGACCGTTTTTACGTAGCTATTGTGGTAGGGTATGTATAGGTAGCTGTCTTCACGGTGCTTTTGTGATAGGTTATGCAATTATATAGGCCTTTACGTAAATTTTGTCTTAGATCATATATTGATAGATGTCTCTTCGTTTACTAGGCAGCTGTCTTTACGGAGCTATTGTAATAGGAACGCATTGGTATTAGCCTGATGTAACTATTGTGATAGAGTATGCATTGGTATCTGTCTTTTCGTAGCTATTGTCCTTGCTCATGCATTTCATATATGTCTTTGTAACTATTGTGATAGGGAATGTATTTGTAGCTGTCTCTACCGAGCAATTGTGATAGGTTAAGCATTGGTAGCGCTATTTACTTAGCTAATGTAATGAGTTATGTGTTGGTAGCTGTCTTTACGGAGCTATTGTGATAAGTAATGCATTGGTAGCCGTCTATACCATGCTGTTGTCGTAGTTCATACATTGGTAGGTTTTCCTTGCAGGTCCTGAACGTAGCTGACATCACCCCCACACCTAGGTTAGGTTAGGTTAGATGCAATTTAAAGCCTTTCGAGCGCCTACAATGTGATAGGCCGATTCCCGCGCAGACTGTTGACTATTTGAACTTGGTGTAAATGTTGTTCGTTTGAACCTCGCGTATGTTGGTCGTTTAAACTTAGCGTAAGACAGTTGTTTAGTTGAAACGTTGGTCGTTTTATCTAACCGATCGTTTTAGGCAATTTTATATATTATTTTAAAACAACCCCTGGGGCGACCTCACCCCTCATCTACCCCTCATACACCCCATACACACACACACACACGCCACTTTTTCTTAGGTTAGGGCACTAGAGCGAGACGCCATCTTTTTCCCGCCAAATGGGTGCCGCCATCTTGTTCCCGCCATATGGGCGCCGCCATCTTGGAAAGGGGTGGGGTAACAAATCCGGCTTTCCTATTGGCTCCCGCCCAAGCGCCCCATCTCAACGATAGCCTTCTCTACTGAGATGGAATGGGCCCCTCCTTTGGTCTTTGCTTTTTTTCATTTTTTTCCCCAACTTTAATTGGTGCATTCTTTTTTAAAATATCAAAATTTAATTTATTCTTCCTACCCTCTAATGTTACGGACTTAACGCTTTCAGACTTATTACTTGTTCTAAGAGTCTTTCCTTTGTGGAGAGATACCTGTGCAGGAATGCCTGTATCGTCTGATTTGCTACGTACTAGCAGATTACTCGGCGTAGTCGCTGGTTGTACTACACTTACTGAAGGTCCATTTGTCACTAAAAACAGAAGGCGTGCAACCTGCTCTGTAAGGGCTTCAATTTTTTCGAACCGGTCTGAGCAGTTGGCACAGGACGACTTCATAGCGCTCGCGGAAGCAGCATAAGTTTTATTGAAAACATTTGGCTGGGAAGCTTTAAAGATCTTCTTAGCTTAAGCAAATGATATCCTCTGGTTAGCCATAATGCCAAGGATTGATTTCTCCTCCTTAAAGTGAGGACAGTTGTAAGATCGCGCCGGATGATCGCCCCCACAGTTAGCGCACTTCGGGGGGTTACCGCAATCTTTTTCATCATGACCTTCCATGCTACACTTGCCGCATACACCCTGTTTAGAACACGCAGAACTAATGTGCCCAAAACGCTGACACTTGAAGCATCGCCGAGGTTTAGCTACGTAAGGCCTCATTGACAGCCTTTGATAACCTGCAATAATATATTCTGGAATCTCTGGTTTCCCAAAAGTAAGTATGAAAGAGGCTGTTTTAATTTTCTCGCCTTTTTCAGATTTCATAATAACAGCAACATCCGTAACAGACTGTGACGAGAGTTCGGCCTTGATTTCATTTAATGGGACGTGCATCAAGTCCCTACATGTAATGACCCCCTTAGAGAAATTCAACGATCTATGGGGAGCCACAGACACCTTGACTTGGTCAAAGAAGGAAGTCGTTTTTAAAAGAGATCGGGTCTGTTTTTCACTACTAGTAGCAACAAGCAGTGTCCCATTTCTTAATTTTTTGATAGATGCGACAGCACTTCCAGCACAGGCAGTAATTGCCTTATTTATAAGGAACGGAGAAACCCTAGACAAATCCTTTCCATCTTCGGCACTAGAAATTATTAAATATTTGGGCAATGGCAATGCTTGTGACGTTGCCACCATCAACTTTTTTCTCAAATCATCAACTTTAGGCTCATCAGGTGAATCCTGACGAGTCCTCTTTCAACTCAAACAATTTGACTTAGTTTTAGGATCCATAGAATGCTTTTTACCAACCATCGTGTCTGGCGTTACGGGCGAGACTATAGGAACGGGTACACCCTTGGATCACTTTCGATCATTTCCAATATCCAGAACTCTGGAGCCTATAGTATTCTCCTTAGCTCGTCTGGATGGGCATCAGTCGAGAACTCGTAATACTGTGCACAAGCTCCGACACCTGTGCACCGCGGACACTCCCTGACCAAGGACCGAAGCGGCTGGTAGACCAGAAACCGCGCTTACGTCTTCGGCAGAGCAAGCTCACATCAGCGTCCCAGACCAGAGTTTGTCAAGCTCTGGTTTTTTCAGCACTCCCAACGCCCAACGGTTCTGACCAGTCAAATTCCCTAAGCGAAGATGTTAGTGTATGTGCATGTGTGTGCGTGTGTGTGTGTGTGTGTGTGTGTGTGTGTATGCTTTGTGAGTGGTGTAGTGTTAGGCTAGGGTACCGCGAGGGACGCCAAATCCCTCGTAGGTGCGGCTAGTCCACACCCCCCTGCGGGGTTCTAACAAGTAAATAAGAATATTGATGTAAATAATAAACAAATATTTTCTAGTCATGTTCGAACGGAATTACCTAGGGTCAGATTTCACATTGTGCTCATAGGGTCGCGTTTATTATTGGAGAGGTATTAAGTCCAAATGTAGAGTTTTACTACGTTTAGTTAATTTCAATAAATGTTTTATAAATTAAAAAGAAATAAAATATTTGACGAAAATGAACAAGAAATGGTCAAACCTATGTTACTAATATAATAGTTTTATTATTATCAAAATTATAATTTAAATTTTAGGGACTAAAATACACTTTCAGTAATATAATCACGTCATCATGGCAACTTATCTATTGTTATTGCTATAAATATTACTTAATTTTGTATCTTGGTAAAGTTTCAGACGTCGCCTACACTTGACAAACGGCGCGGAATCACAGAACTAAGCACCCGACTTGAATTGTTCAGAAGGTTAATGGCTAAAACATCACGAACCAATGTTTTATTCAACAGAACAAGAATCCAATTCTTTCAATATCTGCGCATTGTTCAGACGTTAAGGAAAGAATTCCAATAAGAAATGCTCTAGAAGTGTGTAATCCCACACTTGGTCAGTTTATAGCGTTCAATGTACGTTCCAAGTCTGCTTCGAATAAGGCAGATAAAATCTTTACATTCGTTTGGTCACCCTCCTATATTACACACTCTCAACGTGTCCAGATCACACCTAATAACATGAACATCGGATTTTCTAAGATAATGGAATGATTACACAGGTTTACGGCATAACTATGTGATTTTAGTGCTTGAAGCAAACGTTAATAAGATAGGCTTAGTGTAGAAAGTTATTTCAAAAGCTAATATTGATGAAAAAAGTATACTCAGTAAAAAACCACAAACTTAGTCAGTCAGAAAAGAAGTGGGTTTGGTGACCACCGTAAAATGAAGGGTAATATTAGAATGGTCGATGACATGTATCATATAACCGGGTTTTGGTACGTGGACTAGAATTAAGAATGGGTGATTTCGAATGTGGCTTGATGTGCATGTGGTTTGGACGAGGTTTTATACTGGAGAAATAATTTTGTTTATCATTTGAGGGACTGACGGACAGAAATTTAATTTTTTGTACAAACGTACAATAGACGAAAATGTGGAGCTTCAAAAAGGTTGCTGAAATGTGGAGCTACATGTTTGCTGAAAATTTGTGATTTATGTCACCTAAATACAATTTACTTAAAAACTAGAATAATAAATTGACTTACATGTTACCGGAATACTAAAGGACCGTGACTTAAATATCTAAGTTATAACTAAAACGAAGCTAAATAGATGGAATAGGAGAGGGTGCAAATAGGCTATGGTGGGTTAACTTTAAAATGGGAAAGGAAGATAGAAGGAGCTCCTATCCAATCTCTAAAATTCCAGCATGGGTTTACAAAGCTTTCAGCTCTACCGATAACCTTAGTGGAGAAAGAACGAATGAAACCCGTAAAGGTTATAAAACCTTTAAAGCACGAGTTCCCAACTGATGTTTCAGGTGGTACGCGTGGGTGATACGAGCTATATGCTATAATAGTAGTTGAATTAAAATTGGAATAGGACTAGAGCCTCGCCTGCAGAGGTAGGGATGTGGGGCCGTCCTTGGTTCTTCACCAATCGGTGATCACCAATCAGCAAAAAACGTGGGCGACCACGAAAGCACGTGAAAAGATTAACATACACATCCGTAGGGCGTGACGTTCCTCTGCGAAGTCAAGCTCGGGAGTTGGTGTTTCGCACAAGTGAATATTTTAACAGAGAGAAAGACAATAATGGACCACTGTAAAGTGTGAAAATCATTGTTGACAGAAGTTACAAAAATTTGCAACGAAAAGCATAAAAATATTATATGGACAATCTTTAAAACTTGAGACACCGAACAAGAAGAGATGTCTTCCAAAACGAGTAACGTATCTTGATCCATTTCAAAAAGACGCTATACGCCGTCATGTGTATGGATATATTATAAGGAAAGAGTATCCAACAATTAAGAAACTATTAGTGCCACTACAAGGGTCAGAGTTATTTTCAGGCAGTGAATCGTCTCTGGCAACCATTTTAAAACGAATTATTTTTAAGTACAAAACTCTGGGTAAACTAAGGTATTAATATAAAGAAATAATATGGTTGCATGGCGAAGTAGGTTTTTATGGAAAATATAAAATGAAGACTTCGGTAAAATTGTTTGGTTAGATGAAACATGGATTAACGATGGGCCTTCTCTGAAGTAAGGATGGACTGACGATACGGTGTAAGGTACAAAAAGAGGCGGTTTGCTTCATGCTAAAAATTCTCGTGGGTTTATACCTAACTGCAGACTTCTCCTTACTTCTAAAGAACCTCAGATTGTCATGAAGAGATCAACCCTAGAGCGTTTCCGAAATGGTTCAAAGACAGCTTACCTAATTTGGAAAAGCCATGCACCATAGTAATAGATAATGCAAAGTACCATTCAAAACCAATTGATAAGCCACCGACACAAGCTTCAAAAAAAAATATTAATGGTCGAATGACTGCAGCGAAATAATATTGAATTCAATGGAGAAATGAAAAAAACGTAGTTACTGGAACTCATAAACAGGAATAAACCCTCAACTCCTAGACACATAACAGATGAAATGGCCAGAGAAAGCTGTCACAAATTAATTAGCTTACTTCCTTACCTTTGTCATTTTGATTGCATAGAGTTGATTTGGGCGGAAGTTAAGGTTATGTAGCAAGAAATAACCAGCATTTTAACATGACAGCATTAACTAACCTAACAAACGAATCTATTGAATCAGTCAATGATGAGCATAAGAAAAATAAAGAAATTATGAATCACATACGAAAGTAATTATTTTAGATGCCTGCAACAATGAAGTTATTTTCGAGGAAGCCATTTAACGATTTATTATGTCTCTGAACGAGGACAGGGATATCCATTTATCCAGTGAACATAGTGATACATAGTTCAAGTCAGATGCAGTGACGAAAGTGGTTGTAGTGGGATATTCCCCCTTTCCACTAATGATGAAAATTCTGAACTTTTGTGACTATTAGCGAACAACGCAATATGGAAATCCGATATCCAATTTCGAGGACACTCGTGATTATTGTATATTCACTGTATAAATTAAAATTGTAACATATAATGTTTACTTAAATTATAGTCTTACTTAAATCAGTGCACCACATAAGATTAGAATAATTTTAAGATTTGTACTTCATCCATAAACACTATTGTGTTTACAGAGAAAGTATTGTAATTGTTGAATCCGCAATATAGATATTATCCGTTTTATCGACTTAACTTACTAGCCCGTAGTATAGATAAGCCTCTATGTCAAGTCCCAGACTATTTATAGCTGTGATTAGCTGATAATTGTTTACAATAATGTGGTGGGTGACACACTACATTTTGGAGCGTCCAAGAATTTTGTTATTGACTCTTATTTAGAGTAGTCGGTTCATGTGGGAGACTTGACATGTAAGGTGGGAAGGGACTGGAGTGAACTCGGCGACAGAGTTTCGTTGACTAACGAGTGTTACAGAGAATTGGCCACCCCGCACCCAGCGACTCTTTCTCCTTGGCGTATAACCCACGATCGCCAGTCCTATTCCAATTTTAATTCCACTATAGCTCTGAGCCTCCGTGTGCGTGAGCACAAAAATTTTACTCTACTGCTCATCCATCCGGCTAGATGTCTCCTTAGCCCCTCAATTGCCAGTATCCATCAGTGGTCAACATGGACCCACTGATATAACGGAGAATCCTTGGTAACATCAGCGTGAATGGTGATTATACAATGTTTATATATTGTGTTGCGGATCTGTAGTTGTCACACAGGCGACATTACAAGTTATCAAACAGACCGCTATTTAAGATATCACACAGACCACTCTACAAGTTGTCACGCAGGCCATTCTATCGTTGCCACGCAGACCTCTTTACAAGTTTTATCACGTAGACTACTCTACACGTTATCACCCAGAACACTCTACACGTTATCATGCAGGTCATTAACACGTTGTCACGCAGACCTCTTTACAAGTTGTCACACAGGCCACTCTACAAGTTACCACGCAGAACACTCTACAAGTTATCACGCAGGCCATTCTATCGTTGTCACGCAGACCTCATTACAAGTTGTCACACAGGTCATACTACACGTTATCAAGCAGACCGCTATGCAAGTTGTCACGCAGTCCATTCTATCGTTGTCACGCAGAACTCTTTACAAGTTCTCACACAGGCCACTCTACAAGTCTCAAGCAGACTGTTATACTAGATATTACGCCGACCACCCTACAAGTTATCACGAAAGCCGTTCTATCGTTGTCACGCAGAACTCTTTACAAGTTGTCACACAGGCCATTCTATCGTTGTCACACAGACCTCTTTACATCTTTATAAGTTGTCACACAGGCCACTCTTCAAATTATCACGCAGAACGCTCTAGACTCTAGACGTTATGACCCATACCACTATACAAGTTATCACGCATACCACTCTACAAGTTATCACGCATACCACTCGACAAATTATTACACAGACCGCTCTACAAGTTGTCACGCAGATCACTATACAAGTTATCAAGTAGACTGCTCTTCAAGTCACCATACAGACCACTTTATTGACTATCCATCATTTGGTGACTGACGAATAACCCTGGAAACTTAGAATTGAAACGGGTTCTCTTTGGAATTTGTTCTCTATTTTCTTCCCCGATAACCTTTAACTGTACGATAAGTTTTAACTTCGTATTATTGATTGTGTAGTATTTGTTCGTAATTCTCAATTTGTTAATTATACCTTGTTTTGATACAAGTGTGGTAATATTATTTACGACTTTATTAATATGTTTACACACATAGAAGGTTTACACACAATTCACACAAACGAATTGATATTTTGCTTTTCTCTGTTAGAAAACAATCAGCGGAATCCTAATTTAGCAAACATTCGAGCTTAACTCCTTGATTCAATAACGAAATTTGTATCCTTATAAATTTGGTTCATTCTACCGGTTGAACAACTAAATAATAAAGACTATTTACTGCTAAAATCTGATATCAATATAATACAAATATATAAAGCTTTCCTTTTAAAATTAAGAGAAATTCTTTTTTAATATTATATAAAATGAAAATAGAAAAGGCAATGCTGAAAATGTTCAGTAATGTATACAGTGACATTTTACTGATACTGTGGCTAATAATATACAATTGTTGATAATTTGGGTTTCTGTAGTGTTATTTATTATGATCATGTAAATTACAAAGGGCTCCAGCAAAACCATTATAAAACTTCTTAATCCCTTCGAACAGATTTTTTACTACTTACGTTTAACTTGGGAAGCTCAAAAATAATAGTCAGAACGTGCTTAACAACAATTCCTCGGAAAGAGCAGAACATGGCTCGTCGTTCCTCTGGCAAGAATTCGTTGTTTAAAGTATTCGTTATAAATGTTGACCCAATTTGTCTTCTGTAGAGCAGGAACTGGTTTAGAGTACAGAGTTTATTTGTACAGAGTTCAGGTTGACATGTATTCCACAAGTAAATTCATTACGCTCTTTTCCCTGTAAAATACGTGTGATTCGAATCCTGTATAATAATCTCCGTTGCTGATTTCTTCCTAACTTTAGCCATACTTTTTACCCATCAATTCACGAAATATTTTTTTTTACATAACAAATATTAAACTAAACTGTTTTAGCCGATAATGGTAGCCTAATGCTAAATCTGTGAAGGTACGTTTTCAGCAGACATTTCATTTATGTACAGTACTTTATGATTCAAAGAGAGCATTCTTGGAACAAAACAATTTCAGGGTATCGCAAAATTATATTATGCAATCTAGATTATATCAAGAACCAATTTAAATTCAGATGTATAAAATAACCTGAAGGGAAGCAGCCTAGGTAGAATAATGCAATAGGGGATGTATATATTTAAATAATTTAATAAATAACGTTGAATCAAACAAATACATCTAAATTACTTCGACGTCCAATCTATCTTTGATCAATAAAGACTTGACATCTCAGTTGAAAAATAAATCAGTTATGAATTTGTTATAAATTAAAAATAAATCTTAAACAAGTACTAAAAGATTAAACTTGTTTTAACTAGTACATTAATTCCTTATACTTATCTATTAACAACAAATATATTATTAGCTAATAGATATTTTTGTAGAAAATCAATATTTTATCATTATAATGTTTCGGTAACTGTGTCTTCTTCAGATTGATTTAATAAAAAAAAAACAAAACAAAATATGAATTAAAATATTCACATGCTTTCATGTTTTGTGCATTAACCATCTTGTTAATTCTATGAGTAATAGCTCTCCACGAAATGCAGTTGACATCATACAATGCTCTATTTTCTGAAGTTTCGATAGAATTTCCCGTTATTTTCCATCTTATTGACAAATAGTAACTTTATTTCACCTCAGTGGCGTCGTCTCATAATGACTTTTAATACGTCACATTTCAAAAACCACTCACTATTACTCGTCAATTTATGATGTCATTACTAGAAGTCCCTTACGGCATTGGCGGTCAAATCTCTTGTTTAGAGTTGAACTCGACTCATATTAGAGTTTTGCAACTAACACTGTTGTCTATCAGGTTCATGGGTTTTTAAAACTCCTAGAACGCTTCGCATCATCTACTCGAACCTCTCTGTACACGATTATGTTGTCACTCGTGAAGATACACTACTAGGAATATTTGTTAATTAGTGTTTAAACCTGTGAAGCTCAATGTAATCTGTGAAGCGTATGTAATCTGTGGTCAGTATTCATGTTTGGAGGTGTTCGGAGAAAGAAAACCATTCTAGACAATTCTGCCAGAGCAATCTTTCAGCCCGAAATGTATAGAACAAGGTTCTTGTCTTGTGAAAGAAGGAAAATGTTAATCAAGGGTATAACACTCCTTGTTCAAGATGTGGCTCACGTGTAAAAAGTTGCACCCCTTACAGTAGCTCGAGATTATATGAAAAACTCGTTTTGTTAGCATCACAACCTGTAGAAATGACAATGCGCTGGTCTGCATATTTTAGAGTTCATTTTAATGAGTTTAATTCGCCAAAGCTTTGATGTTGATACAAACCTAGATATATTAGATGAGAAAACTCATTATTAGAATTAAAAAACCAAAATAGCTTGTTCAGATTAGTAACAATATCAGGGTAAATAAACGCATTTTTAAACATTTGTAAGCTTTATATGTAAAGCTGCAACATACAGTACCGGCGTGAAGACACGTACAGTTAGTATAAAAAGTGCATTGTTTTTTTTCTTATTAGGGGATAAGAACTATGGTAGAGGTAAATAAAGTAGGTGAGAACATTTCTTCCAGAAGACTGGAGACATTTAGCTTGTGTAAGCCCCGTTCAGGATCATGATTTAATAAACTCTGCTTACTTGCAAGAAACTGGGAGTCAGACTCAATGGATGACGTAGCCGCTCCTCCCCTACCTGTAAGGCCATACTGCTCCCAGTATTTATTGTGATAGGTTTACACGGTACGGGCGTTATGTTTTCATAGCGGACGGGGCAAGCATATTTCAAACAGTACATTTCTGAAAAGGAAGCAAAAGATAATGTATAAACATGTTTTGTTTCGCAATGATAAGTTGCTATAGGGTGGAGAACGGAGCAAGGAAACCACTCAAAATGTAAAACACCTGTCACAGAGGGAGAGTGGGAGATAGCGCCACCCCTCTGCATAAAACATAGCGGGAGCGGAACTTCCCTCCAGCCGATTCTCAACTCTTAAAATGTTAACGCGCCTTAACAATGACCGCGACAGTAACCAGCTTTATTGCTACTTACGGCTGGATTCTTTATTTATACACAGACCGATGCTCTAACGTCATATGACGCAGAATAAGGTTTTCTCATAATAAACCTTATTTGTACTTGAAATTTAAAACGACCAAAGTCTGTTAAGAAGCAAATATTGATATTGAATGTAATTTTGTAACTTTTAGTTAATTCTTTTTGTTTAAAACATTCAAGCTAGAAATAGTTGTAATTTTTAAGTCTGTTTAATAAAACTAATTACTTTCGCTAAATCTGTAAAACCCGCACCCACCGCTAAACATTACGATGTATACATACAAAATACACTCATATTTTATACTCTACAAAAAACCATTTTTCCAAGAGTTTTAATTCAGTTCGAGATTACAAAACTCATCCCTTTCTTATTTTATTGGATTCCCTCTTCTTGTTGAACTCGAAGCTAATCTTATAATAAAATATTGATAGTATAAAAGTATTTCATCTAAATCCACGTCAATATTTTTTACTAAGTAGTAACTAATTACTAATTTAAATGTAAATAATAACTGAAATTAAACCCTTTCAACAACAATTCATTTCGCTTTTTTGCTCAAATTTCAAAAAACAATTTTATAGAACATAATTATTTTACTAGTTGATCATGTGAAATATCCTATGCTTATTAAATAATTTTATTTAATCCTTAGTTAAAACATGGGATTTTATACGGGATTGATGAAACTTGTTTATAATCCGTAGTTAAATCACATAATTAAATGTGTGGTTAATAAAACGTGTGATGTGATCCGTAGTTACAGAATGTGATTTAAAGCCTGTTTTTAATCTATAGTTAGAAACATGGGATCTAATACGGGATTGATGAACCTTGTTTATAATCCGTAGTTAAATTACATAATTTATTGTGTGATTAATAAAACGTGTCATGTGATCCGTAGTTAAAGCATTTGATTTAAAACCTGTTATTTAACCCGTAGTTAACACAAGGGATTTAATACGGAATTCATTATCCTTGTTTATAATCCGTAGTTAAATGACATTATTTATTGTGCCATTAATAAAACGTGTGATGTGATCCATAGTTAAAGCATGTGATTTAAAGCCTGCTATTTAATCCGTAGTTAAAACATAGGATTTTATACAGGTGCGATGAAACTTGTTTTTAATCCGTAGTTAAATTACATAATTTATGTGTAGTTAATAACACATGTGATGTGATCCGTAGTTAAAGTTTGTGATTTAAAGCCTGTTATTTAACCCGTAGTTAACACATGGGATTTAATACGGAATTGATGATCCATGTTTATAATCCGTAGTTAAATTACATTATTTAATGTGTCGTTAATAAAACGTGTGATGTGATCCGTGGTTAAAACATGCGATTTAAAGCCTGTTATTTAACCCGCAATTAAAACATGGGATTTTATACAGGTGCGATGAAACTTGTTTTTAATCCGTAGTTAAATTACATAATTTATGTGTAGTTAATAACACATATGATGTGATCCGTAGTTAAAGCATTTGATTTAAAACCTGTTATTTAACCCGTAGTTAACACATGGGATTTAATACGGAATTGATGATCCTTGTTTATAATCCGTAGTTAAATTACATTATTTAATGTGTCGTTAATAAAACGTGTGATGTGATCCGTAGTTAAAGCATGAGATTTAAAGCCTGTTATTTAACCCGCAGTTAAAACATGGGACTTTATACAGGTGCGGTGAAGCTTGTTTATAATCCGTAGTTAAATTACATAATTTATGTGTGGTTAATAAAACGTGTGATGTGATCCGTAATTAAAGTTTGTGATTTAAAGCCTGGTATGTAATCCGTAGTTCAAACATGTGAATTTATACGGGCACGATTAAATTTGTTTATAATCCGTAGTTAAATCACATAATTTAATGTGTAGTTAATAAAACATGTGATGTCATCCGTAGTTAAAGAATGTGATTTAAAGCTTATTATTTAATCCGTAGTTCAAACACGAGATTTAATGCGGGCGTGATGAAGCTTGTTTATAACCCGTAATTAAAGTACATTATTTGATAAGTGGTAATGAAATTTGTCATTAAATTTGTAGTTACAGCATATGCTTAAAGTCTGGAGTAAACAGTCATGTATTTTATTTCGTGGTCAAAGTGTAATAAAGTTTGTGATTTATTCCGTTGTTAACCTATGATTTTATGCGTGGTTAATAAAATATGTTGTTTAATCTGAGTTAAGGCGTATGATTTAGCCGGAGTTTGAAGCGTTTTTAAAATCCCAGAGCTTGTGTTTAATCTTATGATTAAAGGCGTGGTTACTAGGACCTAAGATTTACTCTGTTTAAAGCGAGTGATTTGATTCGTCGTTACTTAAAACTTGGGTTTCAATGCGTAGTTCAAAAAGTGTGTGATTTTATCCGTGATTCAAGTATGTAATTTTTGTGTGGGTAGGAAAACTAATTTATTTTATTCATGCATGAAGCGTAGGATTGAATGCATGGTTATTAAAATATGTGTTTAAATTCGTGGTAAAAAAATATGATTTTATGCGTTTATGACAAACCGAATTATTGAATCCATGCAAACTATATCCGTGATTTAATCCGTTACTACTAGGCGTGTGATTTACTCCGTGTTATTAAACCATGTGATTTAATTCGGGGTTGATCAAACCATGTGATCTAATGCGTGGTTAATTTAAGGGTGTGATTTAACCCATAGTTAAACTTTGTAAAATCCGTGGAAATCATGTGAGTGAAGGCATGGTTAATAAGGCGTATGATGAAAACGTGTGATTTAACTTGTGGATAACTAAAGCATATATTTTGGAACGTGGTTAATAAAACGTGTAACTTAGTATGTGGTTCAAACATGTGATTTAATGGCGGGAAACGTTTCATTTCATTCATGCTTTAAACGTGTGGTTTGATGCGTGGTTAATAAAGTATATGATTAAATCCGTGCCCGAAGCATGTGATTTTATGCTTTTATTAGAAAGCGAATTATTTAACCCAGGCGCAAAGTATGTGATTTAATCCGTGTATAATAAAGCGTGTGATATATTCCGTAGATAATAAAACATGTGATTTAATCGATGGTTCCCAAAAGGTGTGATTTGATCTGTGGTTAAAGCTTTCATAAAATCCATGGTTAATCATATGATTGAAGATGTAGTTAATGAGGCGTGTGATTTATTCTGTGTTTAAAGCACGTGATTTAATCTGTATCTACTAAAACGTGTGATTTAATTCTTGGAAAATAAGGTACTATTTGATATCGTGGTTAATAAAGCGTGTCATTTAGTCTATGGTTCAAGTATATGATTTAATGGGAAGAATAAAATGCTTAATATCATTCATGCTGTGATTAATAAAACATCTAAATAAATCTGTAGTTAGAGCATGCAATTTAATGCAGGGTTAGTAAAGAATTTAATAAAAGCTATTATTAAAGCATGTGATATAATTTGTAGCCAATAAATCGTGTTATTTAATTCATGGTTAAACTGTGTGACAACTTGTATACGTGATTAATGAAGGTTATTTAATAAATGGGTAACAGTTATTTAATCCGTATAATTTAAATTGCAGTATATGATTTGATCTGTGTAATATTAAGTGTTTTATTTAATCCATCTTTACTTAAACAGTGTGGTTTAATCCATTGTTAAGAATGTGATTTAATTTCTTGAGTAATAGAGTGTCATGCTAAATCTATGGTTGAAGCATGTGGTTTAATTCATGAGGTTAATAGCCACGAGGTCAATAAAAGAAGCAAAATTTGATGTTAAGCATGTGGTTTAATTGTGTCATTTAATTCGTGATTAAACCTTATGACTTTTTGTGTTGTTAATGATTGAGTAATAAACCATGTTACTTAGTTAGTGTTTAAAGCACCTCATTTATGCGTGTGTGATGAAGGGTTTTATTTAATCCGTATTTGAAGCATATGATTTATTCTATGGTTAGTAAATACGTCTTATTATATCCGTGATTAAAGCTTTATATTTAATGTGTGGTTTAAAAATCGAGTGACTAGATCTGTGGTAAAGTGTGATTAGCTCAGAGAAAGCCTTACATACAAAAACTTCGAAAACGTATTTAATGACTAAAATTTTTCTAATTGTCTTAGTTTAACACATTGTAGCATAGTTTTTCCTCCTTTTAAAATATGGAAAATTTTAAATATTGCTATTTCTTTTTACTGTGTTAGATATAACCCTTTATCTTCATGAGCTTTGCGAACGTTAAGAAAAAAAGGCCGTTCATATTTCATTTACTGCTGGTATGAATTGTTTGGTCGATGGCAATCCTCCTGTAGTTGTAAAGCCAAGAGTGTTTCCTCCTATTTGATCCTTGGTTATTGTATAGTTATTGTACGCATTAATTTAAAGTAAAAAAGCAAAACATCAGGCAAAATGTAAGTCAACGGTTTGACCCTTAGAAAAACGTTGAATTCTTCATTTGATCCGATTTAGCGATAAAAAACTGGCTATTGAAACTCATGGTACCAGCATCGGGCAACTAATAGAAAAGTAACGCATTATGGACGCGTGTTTTCCCGTCTTACCAAATATACTTTATGAAAGCACCTTTTGTCTATTGGTCTACGTTTTATAGTGTGAGTCTTTACGAATATACAACGAATAATAATTGAATAAATAAACAAATTTTACAGCAAACATCGTAGGAATCGGAGGTCCCACAATATTAAATCTTTTAACAGTTTTTACAGTTTTTGCTTCGCTGATGTTTCGTGCGCCAAACAAATTAAAAACATTTGCAATATAAGGAATGTAAACAAATCAAAAACTTCGAATAAAACCAAATATTATTACTCTCTGATTTTCATTGCAAAAACAACAAAAATACAGCAAAACCCGGGCTATGTTTCAATATTAAAATACGCTACACGGAATTGTAATCACTGATATCAACGCTTTTCAGAAGATTTAAATTTCAAATTTTAGTTATGTTATACTTTTTGATTGAAAAGTCTGTAAGGATTCATTTCGGCTTTTAATTAACTGTGAACTTTTGTTTCAAATGATTTAAACTATCACAGCCTATCAGTATGTATCTAATAATAAAGTTGAATAAAATATCAAATTGCTTGTGTAATGTGCACTTTTTTTATAAGTTATATATATATATATATATATATATATATATATATATATATATATATATATACATAAATTTAAAAGGCCCTTCTAGCTCAATATGAAACATCAATATCCGAAATTGATTTATTCATTATAATATTATATATAAAGAAATATGTGACCATTATATTATAAAACTTGTTACTGAACGCCGAATGAAATCATAACTCCAATACGGCCACAAATTTCGTTAGTTAACATTGAACTTACTTATTTTACTAAAACGTGAAGCAAATGCCATCTCTGGGTAAGGAATCATGTACCTCAGGGAATCATTGGATACAAATATTGTTAAATATATAAACATTAATTAACAACTTATATAAACAGAAATCTTTGTGAAACTTTTAATTTATTATTTTTAATTTAAAATGATTTTTAACAATGTGATGTTAGTGTTAAAGTAATACTGTAAAATAGTTTAAAATTTGTCTTCCTTTACTGCCGAACTTTTGTGAGAAAATTTTAAATCATTTGAAAAAAACTTTAATATTTTCCTACAATTCGGTGAAGTTATGTAGGTGATATTTGTCCTAATTTTACTAGTATATAATTATTAAGAATAACTGTTAGTAGTTTTCACGAGTAATCTTTAGTACTCGTGAATTTTTAAATAACAATAATAGTAAACATGACCAGTCCCTTGAAGTGGAAAATAATATAACTTTTAGTTGTTTAATGTATTAAAAGTAACCGATCTATAATTAGATATTATAGAGAATCTAACAATAATAACAAATAGCCTATAATGTATATAGCCCAAATATAAATATTTGAATTTAAAATGTAGTCTATAGCTTCCTTGTAAATGTACTCTTTAACATTTACATGTAACCTCTAACATTTACAAGTAGCCTTTAGCATTCACAAGAAGGCAAACCTTTAAAATTTAAAAGTAACATTTAATATTTACAAGTAAAATTTACATTTACAAATGATATGTAACATTTACAAGTACCATTTAAAAGCAACATTTACATTTACAAATGGCATTTAACATTTACAAGTAACATTCAATATTCACAAGTAATATTTAATATTCACAAGTAACATTTAACATTTAATGCAATATACACATTTACAAATTGCATTTAACATTCACAAGTAACATTTAACATTTACAAGTAAAATTTACACTTACAAATGATATATAACATTTACAAGTACCATTTAAAAGCAACATTTACATATACAAATGACATTTAACATTTACAAGTAACATTCAATATTCACAAGTAACATTTAACATTTAATAGCAACATTTACATTTATAAATGACATTTAACATTTACAAGTAACATTCTATATTCACAAGTAACATTTGACATTTAATAGCAACATTTACATTTATAAATGGCATTTAACATTCACAAGTAACATTTAGCATTTACAAGTAAAATTTACATTTACAAATGATATATAACATTTACAAGTACCATTTAAGAGCAACATTTACATTTACAAATGGCATTTAACATTTACAAGTAACATTCAATATTCACAAGTAACATTTAACATTTAAAAGCAACATGTACATTTATAAACGGCATTTAACATTTACAAGTAACATTCAATATTCACAAGTAACATTTTATATTTTAAGGTCAATAGGACTATTAGTATACCTCTTAAGCTGTTTTTTAATGAAAAAATCTTTTCATTACATAATATTTTTAGTAACGATAACTAATAATTATGTAATAATATGATGCACGATGATTAAAAATACGATACTTTAAAAAGACGCTAAAATTTATGAGTTTATCATTTGACAATGTTATAACTAAATTATTAAATTCCATTTTTAATAACCTCAATTTAAAGGTATTTTATAAAAGTAAAACAAACTTAGAAAAGTGTATAAACTTTTAAAACAAGTCAAAAGAAGCAAAAACAAAGAGACAGAGTTTCAATAATAGAAAAAGGTCGAGAATTTTTAATGTAACTTGTATCATAAGTTATGAAGTATATTTAGGCTAGACTAACAGGAAAATTGTTACTACTTTTAAAGGACCCATTTCATCACAACTGTCTCAACTGGAGACACTGATAAACGCTAGACCTCAGTATATTTTTCATGAACTTACTTAAATTGTAAGTTCGTAAATCTTTAATTTTCCTAGTACAAACATAAACGACTCATCTAACGTTTTAAACAAGAAAACCCACGAATCATTTTGCAGTCGGTCGATCTTATTTCATGATCCAATTATAAACTACCGTGTTTATTTTATTTTATAAAAGCCTACTCTGCCCATTCCAGTTATGCTGAAAACCCATTGTCTTGAAACCGAGAACAAGTTGTTATTTTCATCAACAATTCTTAAATTC
This sequence comes from Prosapia bicincta, assembly GCA_036971475.1. Taxonomy (NCBI): domain Eukaryota; kingdom Metazoa; phylum Arthropoda; class Insecta; order Hemiptera; family Cercopidae; genus Prosapia; species Prosapia bicincta. The sequence continues at coordinate 176,943,355 of JBAIZL010000001.1, forward strand.
AAAACTGTAACGTTTTTGAAGTCATAACTTCTTTACGTTCGATGAAATAAAATGAGATTAAATCATTGGTTTCGCGTCACGCTCTTTCTGAAACGCATCTCTACAGCATATATTTCCGTCAGGTTACGCTTTGAGTCACTTCAAATTGAATTAAATGATAACATATGATTTCATGTAACAGCTGATTTTGTGAAACAGGTTCTGTTGTAGAACAGCCGTTTCACGCGTAGATTATTACTAAACAAATTTCATCAGGTAATAAATAAATTATTTTTTTTTTAATTTTGCTAAAATCCAATACAATTAATTAATCATGTTCACACTCTCAGAGATTATTGTTAAATAAAAAAAAGCGGTTGACTTGCGCGTCCGGTACAACTATTTAATTATTCAGGCAACGTTTCAATAATGGGTACGTTATGGTCCTCTGGCCTACAATACATAAGTACACAATTAAAATAATAATAATAATAACACTAGTTCACAAATAAATGCAACAAAAATTCTATAATTATAATTTTTTTCTATAAATATATTTTCTATAAATATAAAACATATACCACTAAAATGGGTAACGACGATATCGTACCCGTTTTTGAAACGTTGCCTGTATAAATAAATAGTTTTACCTGACTCAACCGCTTTTATTTATAAATACAATTAATTTAATATAACGATAATAGTAAGTTATGTATTTGTAATCCATTTTTTGAAAGGATAAATACATTTTATAAGATCCGTCTTATACTTTTTAAAGAACTGATTTGAATAGAATTTATTAAAACAATTTGTATTCAGTAAATATCTAATAAATGTTTTTGTTACCCACATTATTTTATATTTAACTACAGTAAATATTAGTATTTATTAAATACATCCCTCAAATAAAAATTAACTGTATAAATTCATATTTCCGGCGATCTTCGTTAAAAATTTTGCGAAATTTATGTTGTTATCATTTCTCTCGGGACACTCAAGAAAACCAAATTGTTATTTCTATTGTATTTATCAGGTAGGAATATCGTCAATAAAAACTTCCAGCAAGAAATATCAAATTTAAACGGTAATTTTAAAATTATCAAAGGTTCGTAATGCATTATGCATATTTTTGTAAAGAATCCATTCGCAAAATGGACAGCTTGGGCACGTTTTGCCTTTAAGTTACCCAACATTTTTCCAGAAACCCATAACTTACTCCTTAAGTGCTAAAGTAAAATCGAATGGCAGTTGTACAAAACTCGTAAAGCTATGATGGCTTGTAATGGAGTTTTGTAAGATCATTCCAACTTATATTCGGCACACAACACTGGTCGTCCCCCCAAACAATATTATGTCAAGATTTATCGGTGATTCTGTTACTATGAACTTGTCATACTAGGGCTCGCCTCTTCTTTGTGTCTTTTAATAAACGTTTGGTAAAAATATAGAATGATGTCAATGATTATGAAATATGTAATCTTAATTTTGTTTCTAGTTTAAAGATGTTCAGGCAATACCTACGAAAGATTATGCAAAGCTAAAGGTTGGACTGATAAGAGGTAGCCCCTCTCCCTTGTACAACAAGATATGGGGAGGTATTATGGCATTAAGTGTTTAGAGTTGCGAAACTAAAGCGTGTCTGCTCTATTGGCGTCATAACGAAGGATCTACCCCTTAGACTCCATTATAGGAAATAGAACAGGGAAGGTGGAAAGAAATTAAGTCAAATTAAGGAGAGGGCATATTGCTCTGTGGACAGGGTCTCTCACCAAAAGTAGGTGAAGAAGTAGGTCGCTCATCCACGATGAAGAGAGTTGTTTACACTCTACTCCTCATAGAAGCTGTATTACAAACTTGACACCGCAGCATGAATATTTGTGCTTTCTTTCATTTTTTAAAACAATAGTTTCTTAGATTTAATTAATTTCTGTCAAATGGTTATATTTAACGTCAACTTTTAACTTTAATATAGTGTCAACTTCATAATTTTAGATGGTCAAAATCTATTTGAAAACATATTTGAATACGAATGTATACTGGTCATCATTATTCAGCTTTGCCTCTTGTAAAACCTATTGCATTTAGATCGCCTTTTCGCTAGACTCATTAACCTCCTCTCGTCTACTCCACTCCCTCTTCTATTACATCTGTCGTCTATTCCTCTTTATGTATCTTCCCTCAATGGCCGTATGACCCTTCTCTTCCTTTTTCGGTATGTCTGTCACCTGTCCTGCTTTATGTATCTTCCGTAGGTGGCCAACTGGGCTTTCTCTCCCTCTTCCTGTGTGTATGTCACCTATACTTCTTTATGTATCTTCAATCGGTTGCCTTCCCTCCCCCTTCCTGTAGGTCTGTCACCTATCCATCTCTACGTCTCTTCCCTCAATGATCGTCTGAGCCTTCTCTCCCTCTTCCGATATCTCTGACACCTTTCCCAATTTATGTCTCTTCGGTCGGTGGGCCTTTGGTCTTCTCTTCTTCTTTCGGTATGCCTGTCACCTATCCCGCTTTATGTCTCTTCTCTCGATATCTGACTGGACCTTCTCTCCCTCTTCCAATACCTCTGTCATTTGTTCCTCTACATTTTTCTTCCTTCAGTGGCCGTCTGGGCCTTCTCTCCCTCTTTCTGTATGTCTGTCCCCATTTTCCTCTATGTCTCTTGCCTCGGTGGGCGTCTGGATCTCTCTCTCCCTCTCTCTCTCTCTTTCAGTATGTCTATTCCCTCTCTATGTCTTTTCTCTCGGTGACAGTCTGACTAGTTTCCTTTCTAAACTTTTGTATTCATTCTTCTTAGTTTTCATAATTATTTTACTTTCATTTTTCTAAATCTTGTTAACCAAAATAAAAATTTCTCATTCATAGAAGCACAAAACAATTGTACAGAAAATCAGTTTTGATGTTGGAATGCTATATTAGTTTACCAATTTAAAATGTTTTTATTATCTGTGTTTTATTATCCTCCCTTCATATCAAAGTAGTCTGCTAGTAAGATTGTGTATTGTTTAGTTAAATATGGTGATAAGATAAAATAAGATTGAGTAATGAATATTTAAGTTTTATTGTCATTAGTCAAAATAAGCAAAGACGTTTATATTTTTATCACGTGTCATGACTGTACTAAAGTGACAGCCTAACTTCCAAGTTAAATTTCTGTTATATTGTATATTTCTTACCGCGGAATAAATTATTATTTCATTTCCAAAACCCCAGAAGGAATATTTGACCGCTTCTTACTTGATTCAACAAAAGCAAGTTAAATATTTATAAGTCATACCGACAACAATATCACTGTTCTATTCACCGTCTCGTATCTATTGGCTTTGGGATCCAGTGCATGTTTACATAAGTTATAGTATTTAGTTGTGTTGAGAAGATCCCGTGACGGATAGTTTAGTGTACTTGCTGTCTTGTTACAAGCCACCATAACCAACTTAGTTTTCTTGAATAGTTAATGGTCAGCTGTTGCAAGCCGGAATAAGAACGACATTCCATTATTCAGCAACTCCGAAGTAACAAGTACTGGCGAGACGGACTTAGTTCGTTTGTCATGACCTGTGGCCGCATAATTGATACTATTAAACCCTTTACTCTTTAAAAATTATATTTAACACTAGACACACGTCCATCGTTACAATTTTCTCGGACGTTCTTGAAGAATAAATTGTTTACGGTTTTCAAGCATGTTTTAAAAACGTGTCTTTTTTTTAAATTTACTCCAGAACCAATGGGTGGTAAGTAAAACGTTCAACTATCATAATGTTGACTGTTTTTTTAAATATTTTGAAAAACTGTATGTATGTAAATATATATATTTAAATAAATGTTTAATAACTTAAGTATTCATTCTTTATACTTTCCTGGAACAAACATTTTGGTAAGACTATTTAAAAGTCTTTAGGTTTAAAAAAAACTTTTTTTTGTTTCAGAATGAAAAGAACCAAATAATGAAATCGAACGTCTGGCTGCGACTGGTAAGTAATCAAATTAATATAGTGGTTTTCATGTGGTTGTTTTCAACGTTAGCCTATATATATATGGCCTGTAAAGCTAGGCCTACAGTAAAACTAGGTTTTTTGTGAAAGCCACGCCCCTACTGCAAGCTATTGGTCCCTTTAAAATTATGAGCGTAACAATTCAGTTTCTATCTAATGTTGGACTGTTTTGCTTTTACTCGTTTGTTACTTATTGTAAACTATTGTTTTTCACGAAAAGATCCCATTTTCTAGTAATTTGTAAAACATTGTCCAAAAATATACATTTTTAAATGAAAAATGAACATTTTAAATCAAACCTCTAAAAACATATCAAAAAGCTTTATACTTAATTTTTTCATTATAATTTGTTGTGCTATCAATTTCTATTATTATTTTGATTTTTTTTTTCATTTTTATCTCAAGAGAAGAAGGAAAAACCCACCTCCAACGAAAAAGCAAATTTGAATATCAAGAAATAATAACTTGATTCTTGCTCCTTTTCCTAAATACTATCATAATTTCAAGAAGATCAGGCTCATTAACAGAATTAAGACCTGAAAACCATCAGTGATTGGACTTTATAAACAAGCCTGGAATTTAACAATTTCTTATTTTTTTACTTCAGTAGCATTTTGTATTATATATTAGATAACATATGTTCAACGTTTGTTTTACCTTAACGTTATAAACCACATCTTCCTAATTTACCCTAAATATAAATTCATCTACAATAAACTTTCTGGAATTCATTTGCTAAATATGAGGCTTGACATTTCACTTAGTAGGCCTACTCACACAATTTGGACACACTTCGATTTACTGAATATATTATCATTTAAAAGATCCTACATTAGGAATATAAGATCACTGAATATAGGATCATTTAGGAGACACTATATTAGTGGTGTAAGGGTTATTGGATCATTTAGAAGATCCTATATTAGGAATATAGGATCACTGAATATTGGATCATTGAGAATATCCTATATTAGTGGTATACGAGTCATTGGATCATCTAGGAGATCCTATATTAGGAATATAGGCCTAAGATCACTGAATATAGGATCATTTAGGAGATCCTATTTTAGTGGTATAAGGGTTATTGATCACTTAGAAGATGAAGCTAATCCTAAACATAAAATTTAATTGCATTTATAACGGTTTAGGGTCTACATTATGAAAGCATTTTTATATGTTTACAAATTTATTTTATTTTCCATCACAAAGCCTTTTCCTCATACTTTTATTGTGTGCATAAAAGTATCGTCACAAGAACAGGCGATGAATTTGTTCCAATATTTACAGTTGGTTCTTCCGCTCAGGGACTAATTATTTTATGTTCCCTTCAAGACTTTTCTGCGGCAGCAATAAATTACATCTTCACATCCATTCCGTAAGAAATTAGATCTGTCTTATGTAACGGTTATAATCTGCAAATTTACAGAACTTTTTTGTTCCTCAGCAACAAAAAATTACCCAAGGCTAGTATAAGTGATTAAAGTGTTGAAAACAGATTAGGAATTAAATAGAAATAGCAATATCTGGCTTGATTTTTTTAATTTTTTTTTATTTTTTAGTTTTTTTTTGTTTTTAAAAACAGTTGTCTACTGAATACAATTTTAGCTACTTATGTTCAGTTATTGTAATATAATTTTCTTACGATATAGCCTGTTTTCATTTTACTTTATTACTTCAGTTTTCTCAGAAAAGTAAGAAAAAATCGTATTATTCACCGAACCTCACGTAGGAGCATTTTATCAAAAAAAATAGCGTCACTGTGTTTTTCCAATAGCTGGCTTACAGGTATTTTAGAGAATTTAGCTTTTATACAGTTGGTTCGATCTTTGAATTTCTTATTATAAGCTTCGACTGTAGTTGAAGCGTTTTTATTGCATAAAGACTGTAATGTAAATGAGACCATCGAATTTAACCTAACTAACTGGTAATTCGGATTCCATCTCAGAATGTGAGTAAGGTAATTATTACATAACGAAAGGCACACTACTTCACACAAAAATACGTTTATTTCATCAGACATATTTCAAAAACAAATTTGTCATGCTCAACCAACTGGATTAGTTTCATTTCAGCTCCTACCTCCGATATTATTGGCCTGGGGCACATAAAGAAACGTTTTGGGCGTAAACCTCGAAGAAGGATTGTAAATTTTTTTAAAGTTTAATAGATTAAAACAAAATTTTCAATTGTTAAGAAGGGTAACGAGTATAACAGGAGGTGATGTTTTTTTTTGACCTTTCAAATGCGTCATATAGACACGTTGTGGTTTTTTGTATAATTGTAGTTTATGGAAATAAAACATAAACTGTGCTTTTTAACACCTTGTTATTCCTAGCAAGCCATTAATTTCATACTCTATATAAATACAATCTTTTTATTTTGGAGCGAATGAAGTCTCAAAACACAAACACCTCTCAACAGACATTCCTGCTTGCGCTACAAGTAATGATTTTGTTCTTGATGCGCATGTAATATAATAAACGTATTTTACTGTAGACATTAAATTCCTCTCCACAACAAGTAAAAGGCTGTAAACAAACATTATTAAGTCAATTCCTACTTAAATAAACAAAGAAAAATTGTATTAGAAATCATTTTTATTTTATAATTACAATTAATATATATATATATATATATATATATATATATATATATATATATATATATATATATATATACATGTCAGAATAACAATATTAAGTGGCAAAATAGAAAGCTAATTTCCTTGCAATTTTCCATTTTCCTTTCCATGTATGGTGTGGGACTATTTTTTTGTTTGCTACTATTTATACACTTTCTTTTTTCGTCGCTTGCATTGTGTTGTAGTTTCTTTTCGCTTTCCTTTCGCACTGTCCGTTTGTGAAGCAAAGTTAGCGTTCGGAGGTGATGTTCTTTTTGGCATTTCAAAGACGTCATATAGACACGTTGTTGTTTTTTTGTATAATTGTAGTTCATGTTAATAAAACATAAACTTTGATTTTAAACACCTTGTTATTCCTAGAAAGCCATTAATTTCATATTCTAAATAATTACAATCCTTTTATTTTGGAGCCAATAAAGTCTCAAAACCCAAACACTTCTCAGAATACATTCCTACTTGCGCTACTAGTAATGATTTTGTTCTTGATGCGCGTGTAATGTTATAAACGTATTTTACTGTCGATTTTATGTTTCTTTTATTGTTAAATGGTGTAACTGCAGCAGATCTTAGACAGTAAATTCCTCTTCACAACAAGTAAAAGGCTGTAAAAAAAATTATTAAGTCAATTCCCACTTAAATCAACAAAGAAAAATTTTATTAGAGATCATTTTTATTTTATAATTACAATTAATATAAATATGTATATACATGTCAGAATAACAATATTAAATGGCAAAATAGAAAGCAAACTGCCTTGCAATTTTCCATTTTCCTTTCCATGTATAGTGTGGGACGTGTATTATTTTTGTTTGCTACTATTTACACACTTTCTTTTTTCGTCGCTTGCATTGTGTAGTAGTTTTTTTTCGCTTTTCTTTCGCACTATCCGTTTGTGAAGCAAGGTTAGCGTTCGTGGTCGATACCATTAATTCAGTTTGTTTATTTTTTCCATTCATTTTTAATCCTAGGCCATTATTTATGATGTTGTGTGGTAACCAAGGAAACAATTTAAGTTTGAGCAATGGAGGTTTCAACGAAAACCAGACGGGGGTTAAAGAAAAATCCACGTACATTTTTGAGAAGTACATTTCCAGCTATGGGAAAGTTGGCTTAGTATCAAAGCGCTGGACTTCGAACATGAAAATATTCAGTTCGAATCCGACCTAGACCCCCATTTTTTTTAAAACTTTATTTATCAAACAAATATTTGAAAAAACCGTTTTAACATCAATTGTTATCCAATAAATGTATTTGAACTTGATTGGATGAATGAAAACGTATTTTATTACCGATTACAAATTTGAACAAGTTTGAACAAGATATATATCACAAGTGTATGATCAAATAGAAGGAATTGAAAATAGCAGGAACACAATGGCTGGTAGGGAGCATTAGAAATGGTTCCCAAAATATTTGTAATTTCAGCTCCCGACTAATTCCAGTATACACTGATATTAACCTACTAATGACTTCACGCGGTAGCGGGTTCAAGCACCTCTGTGCGTCCCGTTTTGATTCTGCCTGTACTTCGCAGTAATGTTCCTTTATTTACAATACTATTGAGTTTTGTCCTTTCGATAGTCTTATCCAATTCCACCTCCCCTAAACTAACTATCATTCTATATCCTTTGATTCTATAAGGGAAGATACCTATATCCCCCCGATAAAATTATATCCTCTTGAGGTACATGTCCTGCGCACATAATACCATCCTCGTTATTCCAGCCAAGGGTGGTTTTATATTTCTTCCCTAATCCTATCTATTACTCGCACCTATTTTTCTAGGCGATGTTTATACTCGCCTATCGCCTTAAATCCCCATTCAATCTCTCTCCTTTAGAACTAATATGTAACTGTATCCACTGAAAATAAATTGCTTGCTAAAACTAGTTTCGTTAGAATCATTCAGTGATACATTTATTGTTCCTTTATTAGTTTAATAGTAGGAATGAAGTTTATAGTTTTAAAATAAAATCTAAGAAAATCGTAAAAGAGTGAAGTTGTTCGTAGTTTTACAAGGAACCATGATCTGAGACGATGCCGAAGAAATATAGTAATGTCATAGAAAACGATGATATTATTAAAATGACTGCAATTACAGAGCCTCTATTAGTATCACATTTTCAGCCAAACCTAATTAGCACTCTGCATGGTTGATTGTTGATTTCACTAGTTTTTGTTTCGGGTTTACAACTCTTTAGCGTTCGATGCTGTTATTTTTAGGTCTGTTTCTCGTTATTTTTATATCACTGCTGTTGTTTTTATCACACGCATTTTAATTTATAAAATAAAAATAATGTTCATATAAACAGTTCTTCTGCCGAAATTAGAGTAATTTTATGTAAAATCTTATACATATTATCTTATTACTTTCGTAACGTTTTTAACGGTAGCTGTTACAACGTATACAATCTATTTCCAAGTAAAGTTTGTAAAGAACCGTGTAAAATGTAAATGTAATAAAGACAATAAGAAAATTTAAAAAGTTAGTACTATCCCTCATTACTGACTGAGTTTTTAAACTTTCAATCATAGAAAGTAATTATGTAAAGGAATTTTTCCATTTATTTTTTTGTGTTTTAAAACGAACCCTTAATTGACAACTATCACGTATGAATAGTAGGAAACTGTTTTGAATAATAAACAGGTTTGTTTTGGGACATAAGACTAATAATAGCAAGGGATTTACTATGGGAAAATATTTGCGTAAGAATAAACATAGCATTGCATGTGCGGGTTGCATCCTGAAGCAGACCGACTCTCTGCAGGGGCTTAGGAAATGCATAGTTAAATTTAGTATAAAATAAATCTAACAGACAGCTTGCTTTTAATTTTTGATACTTTAATCATTAGTTGTTTAAAATTACGTTCCAAACTCTTTTTGAAATAATTACAAAATATATTAAAGAGTAATTTGCAGAATATGAAAGAGTAACTTGAAGAGTATAAGATCAGTTGTAGGAGTATTTTGACTTTCTAACTCCTTTACACTGTAGAACATATTTACCTGTTTTACTCTATGTAAGTGAAATACAATACTTTATTGGAGAACAAACATTTAAAGTATAAAAAAATCAAAAATAGAAATGGGGGGAATAAAAATCTTAAGGGGTGTGGAGGAAAAGTGAAGATATAATAATTGGTATTTAATTTTATTTTTAAGCAATATGGAATAATTTAAAAACAAAAATTAGAGTATCAATACTGATTGTAATTTCGTTTAGTTTAATTATTATTTTTATAAATTTTAATTGTTAACCTTTTTAATTTAGATAGGTTTGTCTACTTTGGACGCTTTCTCCAAAACAAAGTTTCCATTCCTTAACCGAGAGTTTGAGCACGTGCTTTTTTATGTCTACAGATTACAAGTGTTTAGCAAGATTTCTTTACATGTGTTTAGCAGTTATCGTATTCGTAAACTGCTTAAAATAGTGGAGACTTTAGCTAAGGAAACTAATAATACAGCTACGAAAACAACAATATACAAATTTTTGAAAGCCTATATTGAAGACGTAACTCGTATGTAAAAGTGATAAACTAGGACTGTAAAGGAGGAGGGTAAGAACGGCGTTAAAATGATGACAAGGAAATAAACCGGAGAGAACTGCATTTAGGGATGATAACCGTCATTTGCTTTTAAAACTCCGTCTGTCCACGCCTACAGCATTAGTGCGGGCTGTCGTTTGCTTTACCGTTTTCAGTGAAAGATAACTTTTAAGAATAAGACTCATGCAATAAAAGATTTATTACATTTTCAATTAATTATAGAAGTCTTTTCGAAATAAACATTTTTTTATGATAGGTATGACTTTGTATGTTTTCCACAGAGAAAACTCTTCTGCTTGCCGTGATGCTCACGAAACGATAGATTTTTAAACAATCTTAATAGTAAATCGATAACATATGATTTCATGTAACAGTTGGTTTTATGTTATAGGTTATGTTGTAGTACAACTGTTTTATTGCTTAGGTTATTTTATTTATTTTAAATTCTGTTGTATTCCACATCCTTTATTTATTGTAAGTTGGAATATTATTACTATATATTTTTATAATTTAATAAATATATAAATTTATTATTATTTCAATAAATCTTACTGTAATTAATTCAATACAGTGATAATATTAAGTTATGTTTCTATTCCATTTTTAATTGAAAACTTTCTTAGGCGTGTCTAAGAGCTGATTTCAACTCGTTACAATTTTTTTTTGTATATTTGTCGACATCTAATATAGTTTTTAATTAATTAAATTATTTTACTAGTTACTTTATCTCTTAAATTATGTTGTTAATATAATGTGTATATTCAATTAAAATATTTATTAAATGCATTCTTTTTAAATAAAGTATTCACTTCTGTAGGCCAGTCACAA
>JBAIZL010000001.1:176959340-176979340 GCA_036971475.1 Prosapia bicincta
GAACAATTGGTCGGTAAGAAACAGATGAAACTATCACCATAATGATTAATGAATGCAACCTTTAGTTAATCATTTCTTCATTTATACAACTGCATTAAATATTATATAAGTTATTCTGAACTAAAGTAATTTTATTTTCAAAGTATTTGCAAACGACCCCTATAAAAAGAATTTTAGATCCCTTAGGGGGTCATAACCCGCTGGTTTAGAGTAAGCAGACCATATACTTTATAAAAGCCCAAGAATATTTCAATAGGCATTGTTTATTTTCACTAACACGGTTTCATCACCACCACAAACCGAACAAACATTTATTATATAAATATAATCACGTTTGGCGTTAAAGAACGAAATGTAAACTCAGTAGGCCTGACAAAACCGCCACTCATCTGTTTACTTGATTGACAAAAACGCGTTTACCGTATCTGACAACTCTGATATGACGTGTGTAGGCTTTTATTTATTTGACATCTATGTGATATTGAGGGATTACGCGTTTTATTGTGGATCAGCATTCTGGGATTATAAAATTCTGTGCGTGTTCTGTAATGTATTTTTACTGCATTTATATTTTCTCAACATACTCTCATATATTGGTTTCAACAAAATTGAAAATTTAACAAAGACAGACAACAACGAAAAACAAACTACAAATACTCACCAGAGAAGAACACAATTTATAGCCATTTTAGGATTAATTAACAATATATTACAACTATACTGAATTCGGTTGGACAGTAATTTTAAATATTATATACAACCAAATTTAAAGTATTTAATTTTAATGAAAATTCAAGATACCCTTATTGAATAAACTTCCAACATAATGATTATATTAATTAAATGCAAAGAAATAGCTAATTCCTAGGAATATGGTGGATTTGGTAACAAACTAACGAAATAACAAGCGCCAGATTTAACAGTTCCCAAATATTACCATAATTTCTGAACCTTCTGCTCTTACTGAGAAGAAACTGTACTTTTATCATTTTTGTCCTTGGAACTCATCACGCCAGTACATCATTGCTCAGGACCAACCACCGAACGACCTCACTCCTGGTATAGCAGAAGACTGCCTTAGACCAACCTCCGAAAGTGGTCACAGCCGGTCATGCCAACCGAGAAATTGGTCTTCAGACAAATATTTTGTCCTACAGAACTCTTTCCTCAGCTACACTTATAGCCTCTAAAAATTTAGTGTTTATCATTGCACAGGGGCACGCCAATAATTTAGAATCAATTTTATATCGTAAAGTGTATTACTGCTTAAAAAAGTAAAATAATAAATTTGCTTGTTGTTGAAAGAAATTACATAAAAATTAAAATTAAATTCTTGTTATTTTGAATTTACACAAAACAAAAACTAACTGATAATGAATACTTCTATGGATATTCCATAGTCTATCGACTATGTGTCAATTTATATATTTAAAATTACAAATAGTAACCGAAATACAAATCTGGAATGTGTGAAAATGTGAGTGAATGTCATAGAAGAAAAAAATAACGATGGCTAAACACCAAAGACGAACAAGTGTGACACTGCAAGATTTCGTAGTCTGGGATTCATTGTTGCGCTTTTCTTCGTTCCTGATACGACTCATATTCGGGTCTAGCCTACATCAAAGTACCCGTGATTCCCGGTCCCAAGAGACATTCCTCTATTTTCCCTTCGGGGTAAGCCTACTTCCGTTTATAAATAGAACACCGTCATTTCACAGCATCGAAAGGGTTTTTTATTCCTATTTTTTTCTTGATAATAACATACTTCGCCCCTTGTTTTCACAGATGTTAACTAGCTTTAATAAATTAGTCATTAAATTATGTTACCCTTTTGAATACAATAGCTATTAAATTTTCTGTAATATTTTTTCCTCATACGATATCCTCCAACCATACTTTTTAAAGTATTAGAGAAACGTTAAGGGCTTTTATAACAAAGGTTCTATAATAATAGTCTCCTACTTGGACTAAATCCCACAATAGGCCGATTGGTGATGTTAATTTTTTCACCTTCTCTCTACATTATCTTCATTCATTGGCTTTCCTCCGTCCACAATCTCTGCATGTAGCCTAGTGACCTCCAAAATATCTTATCAGCTCTACTCTAGCAGAGTTAATTCAGTAAGAATAGATGATTGCTCCTCTCAATGCGGACAGCTTCGGTACTGGGCCACAAACCTTCTCTGTATACTGTACTTCATAAACAATTTCAATATATTTATTAATGCATATTTTAATTTAGACAATTCTGGTCACTGCGATTTGCAATAAAGAGCCTGTCCAAGTCCCAGTCGTGTCCTCGCATATTAAGCTGCAGATTTGATCGGACCCACTCAGCAAATTAAAAACACTTGTTATCGGCTTTTAACTACTCTTTGGCGTGTCAACAAACTGGAACAATCACGACAATTAAGCCCAAACATTCGTTACAAATTGGAATCTCTGTTATAATTAGTTGTAATTTTCGTTTTGAAGACATTGTTTTCGACATCGACGTCTCACAAAGAAAACACTGAGACACAAAAAATTAATTATTTTACGGTAATTTATTTTACTACATTGCATTGTAAATTTAGTTTACTTTGTATATTGGGATCTACTATATTTTACATATTTTATCGAATGGGATTTCAATTAAAAGCCAGTGAATGTTATTTTCAGCAGATGTATTTCGTTTTTCGTTCAATTCTGCGAATCACGGAAAAGGATTTTCCTTCAGTTAGATTTATTACAGCATATTGTGTTGTATGTGGGTTGATAACGTGGTGCGTTTAGCTATCATATTATAGTAAAGATTGTGTTTTACTTCAGGTGTATGTTTTTAGGTATTTATAATATACTTCGAAGCTTTCTGAGTTTTGCGTTGTCTGCTTCTCTTCTTGAACAGTAGTATCTTTAGATTTGGGTAAATGTATGTATTATGTATTGCATATTTATGGCAAGTTTTCATTTTGATTGTAAGTTTTTATGTTTTTTATGTGTTCCTTGAATCTGGCAATAAGGTTTTTACTTTTTGTCCTCTTTAAGACCTGAAGCAATTGCTAAATGTCAGTGTATATAGACCTACTCCTGACATGTATTTAAAGCTTTGAAGATCAATATGTACCTGTGTTTGCGGAAGCATTTAGCTCTTTTTGTGATGTGTTGACATGTAAGGTTAGGATTATATAATTATCATTGTTTCTGTAAATTGAGTGGGGCTTTGGTATTGTATTATATTTACTTACCGTTGTTTTTGTCTGTGATATGTTGCTTATTACAGAGTGCTTGTGTTTGTTTTATTTTGTTATATATATTATGGTTTAAACTATTTTATTTTCCCTTCTTTGTCCTTGTGTATGTTTATGAGTAAATCTAACTAGGTAATCAGTGTGCGTTTGTGTTTGTTGGATAGTTGTGTGTGTGTGTTTGTGTGTGTGTGTGTGTGTGTGTGTGTGTGTGTGTGTGTGTGTGTGTGTGTGTGTGTGTGTGCGCGCGCGCGCGCGCGTGTGTGTGTGTGTGTGTGTGTGTGTGTGTGTGTGTGTGTGTAGTATAACTGTATATGTAGCTTTGAATTCTTTGAAACTACAAAAAAAATGTTGTTAGTATTTTTTAAAACTTTTTATTGTTGTGTCTGCTTATTTTAAGATGGTGTTTTGTTTGTTCGTTTCGAACTTGGCATTTATGTTATTGAATTTGTGTATGCATTTGTAAAATCTATAGATCTGCCTTATGCTTCTTTTATGTAGTATTAGGGTATCACAAAGTATTTGTGCCCGTTTGTGTTCGTATCTTATTTTGTGTTTGATTTTTTCGTGGTGTATCATTTATTTCTATTTTACATATATTTGATAGGATTCTTGTATCCTATAAGTAGGCCTTCTTTTTTGTATTAAATTGATTGTCTTACAATAAGTAGTTGTGAGGTACAATGATTTTAGTCAATTTCTTTGACGGCAATTGTCGATGTACTGCTTTATTTCCTATGTATAAGGTAGTTAGGGAAGAGATTTTTAGTATGTATAATCCTTAAGGTGAAAAACTCAATTGTACTAGTACAACATTTTAGTTTTTTGAGGCTTTACTTGATAAAAAATACAAAGATACAAAACACCTCAAGACACATAACACAACTCCAAACGACTTTAATTGTACTCTTATTTCAAATGAAATAATCTTTCAGTCCATATCTTTATAAATACGGAAGGTGTTAGTTGTGTCATAAAATCTCATTAATAGGCCAGTTATTTTGACTAATAGACTAGTGGCTAAAGCAATTTACTAATAACCTAAATACTGAGTTTGACCTTTTGGTACTTATTTCGATACCCCAGATTTATCTTTTGACATAGTACATTATTTCAGTAGAGCATTCTTACCTAAAAATATCGTTTTACTGCCCCCAGTTTAGATTTTCACGACAACAAATAAAGTAACACATACGAGAAACAAATCATGGAAAAACGCCTACATCATATCTGAAAGGGCAAAAAGACAAAAATACAGATAACAATTAGTCATCACAGCTTAATGATGGCTGGCAAACTGCTTAAAATACTTCCGATTAATCAATTTTCTATCACAGTTTCTCCTGTTGGATGGACTATTGTAAAAACATATATAACTTAACTCAAATCTTCAAACTTTATTACTTAAGGGGAGAAAAAAAACAAATATTTTTTTTTCAAATAACAGACAAATCTTTTTAAAAATTGGTAATACAGTAGGAAGAACTTTACACACAGATGAAAAGTCTTCCTGAAACACGTCCGCCAATACCACGTGCGATACGAGTTCTCTCACAAACCCAGAACTCCAATTGAAATATTCTGGTATTAGTTCTCCAATCAAAAACTACCAAAATTTCCCAGAAAAAAACTAAAAAATCACATGGACAAAATAGTTAGACAACTGGCTTTATTCATGAACAAGACCCAACAAGATCGCTCTAAAATTCCGTAACAGGTACCAGATAGAACTTGAAATACAAAAGAGATAAAATTCAACATACAATGCAGCAAAATAAAAAAGACAACTATGCCCTATACAAACCAAACCGTAAGAGATGTTATAAGTTCAACTTCAGGTAATCAGGCTAAAACTTTAACAAAATATTCGAAGAACACATTCGATTAAAAATAACTCTAAACAATAATTCGTTAACCACATATTAGAAACAAACCACGCTTGTACAGACGACAACCAAAACCTAGAAATTCTTCACGTCAAGGAAAAAGGACCACAACTCTATACAATACAACAATTCGAAATTCACAAACATGACAGAACACAAAACAAAATCACAATAAACTAACAAACCCATTACAAATCACATTCGCTCTTACGTTATACCACGAGCCCTCAAAACCGCTGTTAGTAGCTCAACAAAGCATCTAAGCTGCCAAAGTGGATACTGGTGAAGATTTCCTAATGCATTTGAAAACGTTTTGTCTCAATAAAGTTTATTTAAGCTATAAGTTCGGTAGGTCGTAATATTACTAAGTGTATTGAAGGCAACCCAGTGCAAACAAATTACCTGTAATTATAATAATTATTGAAATTTCGTTCAACACTTTATTTAAATTTAAGTGCTAAATACTTACTTTAACATTTGTCTCTATCCAAAGCAATTAAAAATGTCAAATAAATTGATCTTCAGTACCATCGTTATCCTTAAAGACAAAATGTTATTTTCCCTCTCGAATAATAATTACCAAGCTCGCTTGTCACAGTAATTATTCAAGAAGGTCATAGAAGCTAGTGTTTTCAATAAAGTGTTGAATGTAAAAGAAGCTTTCAGATAAAACCAAAACTTTTGGAATTTTCTCAAGCGTTACAGCGAATCTGGATCTGAGATCACAAAATACACTTTACTGCAAGCATATGATCCTGACAAATGAATGTACTTCTGTGAGTTGGCGTGGACATTCGGCACTGTGCTATGTGAAAATATAGAAGAAAGAAAGATGGTCAAAAACAATAGTGGCGATAATGAGTGTCATCTGGCTTTTACAGCTCTTCCTTCTCAACGAACACACAGATGTATCCCTATGTGGAGAAACCATTACTCTAAAAATTCAACCTCAAAGTCGTGACTCCCTTCCGGGTGACTAGGGTCAGTCCCAAGACGAGGTGGGCTTTGTGCCTCGACCCGAAGTACCAGTACGCAAGAGTCTTGTGACTTTACTATAAGGTCTCTAATGGTGACCCTGGGACGAGATGATCTCCAACCAGACACTACGTTTCGAACGCTATTCCAGAACTACTCGGAGCCAATAAAACTTTCTGAAAGGTCAGATTCCCGTCCCTTAATACCACATCTGATTACCCCGAGCAGTGTAAGTTGGCCTTATTTAAGAGCCGCGCCCTCAGACTCGGGACTTGGTCCTAGGTGGGCACTGACCTATGTCACTAGACGTGAGATAATGCTGCGTTGGCAGTAACATCCGAGACAATTGTGGTATTGTCAGGTAAAAATAGACGCCTTTGTGGTTGCTATTAGGATAGTAATTTTCCTTATGAGCCAATTGGAAACCAATTTTCTTTTGTACCTCCGTAGTTTATTGTGCAAAAATATCTAGAAAAGATCTAAGAACTAAAGAATGATTATTTTAATAAAAGGTATGTACTTATTCTATAATAAAAAAATAAATTTGACACAGTAAGACGGTAGACTAAACACACACGCGGTACACCATTAAATGGCCTTCGCCTTTTAGCAAGTCACATATTGATCAGAGTTTGATACGATAGCGGAAGTTGAGAACTGAAGTCACGTGACCACAGCAGGAGATGAGAGAACTGAGGTCAAAGAAGAATAATGCCATACCTATCCAAATACAAAAATCAAAACTAGATTATGTAATTCTCAAAGATATTAAATGCCATAATTCACACTAAATGGTTTAATTAGACAATTATTTCTGCATCTCAATTAAACAAAAAACTTACATACCTTCTTACAATATCCACTTTTATAAAAAAATCTCGAAATAATTTTATTTTTTATTTTTATAAAATAGAGTGAATAATAACATACAAAGTTTTAATCACATTTCGTAGATTATTCAAAAGGCGTTAAAAAGTAATTGGATTTTGTAATTAAGTTGCAAATAAGTAGGAGTGTGAAGGCACGGCCGGCACTTTCATGTTGTGTGTTGGCGCAGTCAAGGTCTTTGAATGCAATTAACACTCCCAACTGTGCAGGAGCCGGGTGACCGAAAAGCCGACACTCGTGCTTCTAATTAGAGTTACAAATAACTCTCTCTTCATAATATTTTACATGGAAGCTTTATTATTTGCAACGAAAAAATTTTTAAATACATAAACTTTTGTACGATTCATTTTATCCAAACGAATAAATAAAATATGTAGTCCCCAGGGAAATACAACATCATTTATATATCGCCTTACTTTTAAGAATTTAATATTAATCACTTAGCAGGCTAGTTGTTTCCTTCGACAATTTCTATCCTCATAATGTAACTCAGTCGGTCGTTACCGTCTATCGTTCCCTTGATTCTTTCTTCTTGAGGAAAGGCAAGGTTACGCTTGGAAAAATTTTCTTTGAGTTTACACTAATTAAAATTAATATTACAATAATATTTTCAAATAAACCTCAATGTCTGAAATATTTACATGACTTTCATCTTGGCAAAATAGAGGGGAAAACGTAATCAAATACTGAATAATTACGGTCTGTATGTACACTCATTAATTTCAAAACGTAATGTAACATTTTTTCTATCACAAAAAAATAGGTAATAATTTAATAACGTACAAATCTTTACTTTCTAGGTACTCAATTTACCTTCACCGACAAAATATACACAATAAACACATAACAACCTGGAGACTTGCGCATCAGTCGGCCATTTTACTTTCACTAACCATTACCTAAAATTTTGTAGACCTAAGCAAGAATATATTTAGATTGTCCCTCTAATAGTACAAAATCATTTTTGCTTACAAACAAAATTCACTATTGTAAACTATTTGCGTAATGGAAAAACCTACATAAAAGACATTGCTCAAAATAAAATTTAAAACAAAATTTAAAACGATTTCTATTCCATACTGATAGCGATTCGGCCTAGCTTGTATCTAGATATCAAAGGAAAAATGATGCTGTTGCTGTATCCCAATTT
Organism: Prosapia bicincta; assembly: GCA_036971475.1. Taxonomy (NCBI): domain Eukaryota; kingdom Metazoa; phylum Arthropoda; class Insecta; order Hemiptera; family Cercopidae; genus Prosapia; species Prosapia bicincta. Next base: position 176,967,470 of record JBAIZL010000001.1, read on the forward strand.
GTTTCTCCCTCTTCTCTTAACTTATTACGTCGTAGCTCACTATTGGTTCGCACTAAGTCTTACTATGTCACTAGATCTTCTCTTTGTACCACCAAAGACGGTTCTAACGGAAAGTATATAACCTTGAATTGACATTGGCAGTATTTTTTTGTGATTCCGTTTGAAGGTTCCATTTGCATAAAACGCAACCGCAGAGGGTGAGGCTAGTTGCACCAACTAAGAGGTGTTTTGGGTCCCTCGCATTTCCTATGGCTTACATTACCACTGCAACACTCAGTTGCAATATACACATTCGCGTACACACACACACACACACACACACAAACACACACACACACACACACACACACACACACACACACACACACACTGTAACGTTCAAGCCCTTTTGACTCGGTGGTAAGTATTATCACTTATTTGAAATGTTATTATTAATTGCTTATTACCAACATAATTAATTACTTACCAGGGATCTAGTTCTCCGTTACAGCACAGGCATAATAATGTCTCTCTGTAAACGGTATTCTGATCTTGAAGGTAGAACTAGGTTGCTTGTGAAATAAGAATTGGAAGTTTTAAAATACAAAGTTAAACAATTTATTAATCAATGACAAATTACAAAAGAACAAATGACACCAATGTGTCGAGTAATTAACTTTTAATTACTGCTAACTATTCCATACATTTTAATTACTTATTAACCTTTAAAATTTATATATATCGAGAAGGTAGTAACTTAAGTTTTCCAATTTAATTTTAGAAGTGAATATTCAAAGGACAATTTCTACCGTTCATGTGTTAACCATCATTTAAAATTCAAGTTAGTTAACATTAAAACACATTTTCTTTATTATTATCTAAAACGTACCTGGTTATGCACATTACTTGCAAAACACTGTAACACATATCATTGAATATTGCACATGGCTTTTGCACACTAATCACTACACACAGCTCTTGCAATTAACGCTCTTAAACAACAAAAAATACAAATTTTTACTTATTTGAAACACATAAATAATCGCTTCTGACTTCTTCTTTTATTGCGTTAATTAAATTATGTACCGGCCTTGACATCTTAAATTTTGAATACTGGAAGCTTACTAATTTCTAAATTATGTCCGAAAATGCCATCGCGTCCGTCTCGTTCAAAGACTTTTAATGAAGTGGGGCTTTTGCAAGGGTACGCCAACGGAATTTCCCACCCTCACTTATGTATATGAATATTCTGATTGGTTCAGAAGTATAGCCTCATGCTTATGATAATTATCCTCAAAACAATCAGAGTTGCTTTTTTTATGTAACACCTTATTTTTAAGAGTGTTACAACACACACACACACACACACACACACACACACTTCTCAATAAACTTAACATATTAATACACCATCTCCTCTTAGGAATTTTGACCAATTAGAACCGCTAGTTGTTGGGGGTGTTCAAACGATCAGACTTTGACAATCTCTGATCTGGAATACCGATGTGAGCTTACTCTTTCAAAGACGTGTACGCGGTTGCTAGCAACTTCTAAATCACAGGATGTGAACTGTTTTATTCTTGCCATTATATTATTTGTTAGAAAAGAAATGTGATATTTTGTTTGTGACTAATGCTGTTATTAGCAGTAAATTTGTTCAACTACATTTTTTTTCAAGAGTAAAGAGTTTCTTAGCAATGTAATAATGTCATCTCTTAATTGTTTACCCAGTGAATAGATTTTATTAATAACAAGGTGAAATTCTTGTGTCCACTACTAGGTAAGGCCTAAAATATATCTATTGGCTATTTTTATTGTTTTAAAAAAGTTTCTGAATAACAGTAAAAACCTTTCTACTGATACCTGCTTGTATTGTATAAGTACAGTGGTATAATAAAACTAATTGATTAAAATTTACTTAAAACTTTACTACCAACAAATTAACAGTTTTTTCTGTAAGGGCGCAGCCAGTAGTTATTTTTACCTCAAGGGAGCCATGGTTTAAAACTTTTAAGAACCCTTGCTTCAGGTTATTGCTCTTTGTTTTTAATTTTACAACAATGTAAAATAGTGTTTTACAATTATATGGCATCAATTAAGATTCATTATTACAAATTTTAAGAAAAATATGTGTAGGTTATTAACTTGTTGAGAAATTTAATTTTTTAAACAAAGGTAATTTTATACATTTTAGTCCATTTTAAAACATACTATTTAAAAGAAACTTACTTCAATAATTATTTTATAAGTTTTTTGTTTTGTATGACCATTTTTCCGGCAGATATCACAGCGCTTGTCATGAAAATTGATTCCTTTTTTTACTCGAGCCAACTGTGCTCGATTGAACAGCTACCCGTTGAGTCAAGGTTTTACGGTGGATGGCATTCTACGTTTGAGCTAAAGACACTAACTTGTGGGTATCGGCTACTAGCTAGCCACTGGTAATATTTCCGAGCACGTGTCCTCCTAGCTTGCGTCAGGCACCCAATATAAACTAGTACCTTACTAGCGGCTGGTGAAATAAGACACCTATAGATGGTTTTATGCTGTGTTGTATGATATATTTACACTTTATAGTATTTCGTTTAGTGAATTATTATTGAATACAAGTGGTCGGTCAAAGACATTACATTTTTTATTTCATTATTATCCGTGCCTGCGGGATGCTTCATCAACATTAAAAGAAATGCTAAAGATGCAGAAAATAGTGAGTTTGATCAACAAGGACTAAAACCGCTTTGACTCCATTAAAACAATTAATAAAAGCTTACGAGATACGTACAGGAATGAATACGTACGATTTACAATTATTCCTTAAATTTACGAACTTAGAGATGGATTTTCCACTTCCAGTTCCATAAGAAGTCTTCATGAGGTCTTCCTAATTGTTTGCTTCTTAATATCCAAGCTCTAACCAATCATCGCCTGCACTTCCGTTTTAACATCTGTTCACACAACTTTGTAACTCCAACAATTAGCAAACGTATCAAAACTTCACTAGACGAAATGATGTACGCAAACTTGCGTATTTTGTTTTCAAAATAACAACAACTGTACTATCGTTGTACATTTGTAGTGTGTACCTCTTCTTCTTTGCTGTTTGCTGACGATATTGCCAGGGGCAAGCTAGTAGCGACTAAACAGCTAAGTTTGATCGCGTTCAAGACTGAAGTGACGAGTATAAAGCTCATAAAGTAGTCGGTTTAAAATCAACTATAAAATTTCTCTCTTATCTTAATAAGCCGTTATCATCCAAGTCTAGCTACGGCCGTGAATGGAGAGTCAGATTAAAATCAATTAGAAAAATTACACTGAACGCTCAATAACCCGTTAATCCAATAACCTAATAACCCAATACCATTGCACTGTCGTCCGAGACTGATCTGGCTAAAAGTTTCAAGTGTATAGCACATCGGAAAAATCATTAAAATGAATTACTAAATGTTTGAGAAACTGACAGATAAGAAAGCAAATAAATAACAACCCATTTAAAAGAGATTTAAATAACTCAACACTCGCAGCCAGATTATTCGACGAAGGTTAGCAAAATCCGACCATTTTGAAAGAATTTAACTAATAAACAAAAATATTTTTATTTTGACTCAGTTAAATTATGCAGCCCAGGGGTAAACTCATTTTCAATTACAAAAATTATAGTCAAATATATATACGCTGTCTGTTCAAAAAGTATCACGACTTTTGTGTTTTTTCAGAAATTGTTTATTTATTCATGAATATCTATTTCTTCCCCTTTAAAGTAATCCCCATTAGATATTATACACTTATGCCAACGTTTTTTCCGACCCACGAAACACTTCAAAAAATCATTATTTGTGTTTCTTGTTCAGCTCCTTCTTCGATGCAGCCTTTATCTCGTCAATCGTAGCGTAGCGTCGTCCTTTTATGAACCTCTTCAGTTTCGGAAACAAGAAAATTCACAGGGGGCCAGATCTGGGGAATACGGTGGCTGCGGCATCATTAGTGTGTTGTTTTTGGCCAAATATTCGCAATTATAATGAAAGCAAACGAGTATGAAATTAAAATTACGCATCAAATGAGTCTTTATAATGCAAAGACTTTTCTCCTACCTCATCAGCACAGTGAACAAACAAACGAATGCATAGCCCCCAACAGTTCGCTCTGCAATTAAGTATAATAAAAAAAAGGTATTTTTAAGTAATAAGTTCCTGATTATAATAATGTTACCATAAGAATGATTACAAGGTAACACGTCATTGAAATATTTTTAAAAATCTGTTGTGAATTGTTTAAAAATCTGATGTGAAATATTACGATTAATTCCAGTCTATATAAACCTTAATTATTCCTTATAACATTAAATAAACTCAAACTAGAATCCTCTTGAGAAGCTGAAAATGTATTTGTTGTATAATAATAATAATAATAATAGTTTATGAAATTAATTGTACAACTTTTTTAATAAATATTATCTGTGATTAATGTTAAATATATTTACTAAATATGATAAACAAAATAATTTATATAAAAGGGAGAAAATATTTTTTAATAAAGTGGCGGATTTAAAATATTTACATTTGCCATTGTAGATAAAATTTAAATATTGTATTCTGGTGACTGCTTTACACTCAACTGGATTAATACTTTATTCATGGACTCGATTTGACAAGATGCAAGACATTTTAATGTTTCAAATTGTTTTTTACATTTAATTTTGTGATAATCGACTTTATTGGTTTTATGTGTGTAAGTATTTTTGAAAATTGTGTTTGGTTGTTGATTTAAAGGTATGGATGTATATGTTGTTTGAAAGATACTATAATAAATAAATGTTTAGCTCCTGAAGAGAATTTCAGTTTGTGATCGAAATGCATAGCAATGTTTCACATGTAATTCTCTTTGTGAGATGTGTAATGCGGCAGTGTCAAATTTATTGCCTATAATTTGTCGTAAAGAAATATGTTGTAAATTATAGAAGTAATATTGTAAAATACTGATGAAAAATATTCTGGCACTTTAGCTCAACACAAAGTAAAATTCTATCTTAAGTAATTTAAATGGTTGTGTGTGGGGGAGGGGACAGAGAAGAAAGAAATGTAAAAACTTTAAGAGATAAAACAGAGTTAATAAGAAAAGGATGGAAGGAGAAAATTAATGTGTCCCTGTGCAGAAGAAACGTGACCTGAATGTTATAAGGGATTGAGAACTAAAGTAGAAGGGAAGGAAAAGGGGGAAAGGTTTAAGGTCTCAGATACAAGGTTGTAGTCAAAATAATAAATAACACCACAAACTTGAAAACCAATAATAAATACAGTGAAATAGAAACTATTACAATAAAGTAACCATTAAAGTTAATATTGCCAAAATGTTAATTAAAAGAAAAATTCTGCGCTTATTATAAATAATTTATAACGATAAGTCAAGGGAAAATAAAAGGAGATAGCTTCAAATCCAAAAAGATGTTTCAAAACAATATACATATTTATAACCATTACAAGAGATAAATGATAAAAACATAATGTACTGTGAATATTAGATGAGATTAAGATTGGGACATTAACCCTTCTGTCATGTAATTTGGAGAGAACATGCCACTTACTAAGAACAAGCCTACTCTATATTTATCAAATGGATGTACGTACGTTTATAAAGAGGGTACTGAAAAGTCAAGTGAAATAAAATTAAAACTGATGAGACATTATCTCCCCCTGGTACTATGATGTAGTAATAAATATGGAGTGTGTACATGGTCGCTTACCTTAAGTATATCTGACCTCTACAGCCTTGGTTCTAACTAGACTAAGAAAGGTTTCGATGTACTAGCTACACCAATACTTAACATTGAAGGGAGTATCAAACACGTTTAGTTCAAACGAAGAAACAAAGAATTAATATTACCGAAGAGTGAGCGGAGTTAATAGGTATTGAAATGAGGATTTAAATCAGTAAACTGAGCCAGTACAGGTCAGCTATTGCGACTTCAACACAAGAGACCTCGATCTTTACAAACCACAAATAGGTTTGGTTTATTTTATGAAACAATATTTGTATATTAATGAATCTTCTAAATGAAAAACAAAGTAAACAAATTTGCCATTAGACTTTATCATTCAGGAGGAGTTTTAGTGACATCCTAATATCCCTATCTCTTTGTTTCAGCATATTATCAATTTATCTTACTACCGGATACAATTTTTTTTCTTTAATCGGACTCTTTCTCATCAAACTTCTAGCGACTTTCTTTATATCTTAATCATATTCATATTTTTTCATCTTTCACTAACTACTTTAAACAAAGCACATTTAATTTTTCTTCCAAATCAATTCCTCTTTGCCTCTCTTACATTCTTCTTATAAACAAAGATCTACAAGTAGTTAACCATTGCAAGAAGAAGTAATAAGTACTATTCTAATCGTTGAAATTTTTTTATTCAATAATTACACTTCAAACGTTGTTAAAAAGAATAGGAAGAAAGTGTAATAAAAACGAACTAAATTAACAAATTGTAAAGTTTTCAATGTCAACAGTTTCCACATTTCATTACAACGTTGAATAGATGTTAACAAACTGCCAAGGTTAGCCTCACACTATTAAATTATTGTAAAACGTTTTGACGTTGTCAGCATCTCGGTTAAGGTACGATAAAAACCCAATACACCACCAGGGAGCGCCGCCAGCGCTGTCACTTAGTTACCACTTCAATTTAATTTAAGCCCTTTTTGTCCCGAATAGAAGAGAATCCCGTTGGATACGTGAAGGCCTCCCTGGAGTCTCTCTAATCCTTGTCACAAGAGATTACAAACTTTTAAATTTATGTTGAAGTAATCAGGAAGATTTATTGCTGTTGCAAACTACTGTGTTAGTTTGACGCGATCTGAATATCCAAAAACGGCTGTAACACGCGGACAAACGTTCCGGTCATAATTTTGTATAACTGTGTTGTTCTTTACTTGATTATATGTTTATCGTAAACAATATTTATACACATCCACAGTAGCGGTAATGTATTGATATGGTTAAAAAATCTTATATATAATATAAGATTTTATAACCTAACCTAACCTACCTACTATTCTTAATAGTATATCTACCTATAATCACTACATGTGTAGCTCTTGCTTTATAGGATATAATAACAAACAAATCTAACCTACCTACTATCGTTAACAGTAGGCCTATATCTATCTACATTCCCTACCTATAGGGCTCCTGCTTTAACATAAGACTTTATAACCTAACCTAACCTACCTACTATTCTTAACAGTATATCTACCTATATTCACTACATCTGTGGCTCTTGCTTTGATATAGGATATAAAATCAAACAAATCTAACCTACCTACTATTGTAGGCCTATATCTATCTACATTCCCTACCTATAGGGCTCCTGCTTTAACATAACATTTTATAACCTAACCTAACCTACCTACTATTCTTAACAGTATATCTACCTATATTCACTACATGTGTAGCTCTTGCTTTATAGGATATAATAACAAACAAATCTAATCTACCTACTATTGTTAACAGTAAGCCTATATCTATCTACATTCCCTACCTATAGGGCTCCTGCTTTAATATAAGATTGTATAACCTAATCTAACCTACCTTCTATTTCACTAAGTGTATGGCTCCTGCTTTAATACTGAGTTTTCGATCTTTTTTATATTTCGCTATTTTTTCGTTGGCTTTTATGTCTTTATTTATTTATTAAACTCCGATCTACTTTTGAAAATATAGGCCTACATCCATTATATTAGTTTAATATATTAGTAAAAGTATTATAACTGTTTGAAGCAACTGTGGCGTAATGTTTATTTTTAAATAAATAAAACCTCTAAACCACAAATAACAGTTATTTAAACCCTATGTAGGCCTACAATTCGATTGCCCAGCAATCATCTTCAGAGGTATTTAAAAAGTACAACTCTTGTTGTATTTTTTAAATACCTCTGAAGATGATTGCTGGGCAATCGAAATGTACATAAGGTTTAAATAAATGTTATTTGTGGTTTAGAGGTTTTATTTATTTAAAAATAAAAGTATTATCTTTGTAAATTCTTCTTATCAGCTAAGCCCTAATATACTTTATTTTAGAACTGAAAATAATATTAAAATAAACAGAATCTCTAAGTAACAAAGGCTGTACATGATTTTAAAAGGCTTTTACAAAACAAAATTCCGTAGAAACAAACAATGTAACAAAATTTCTATAAAAGAATTGCGAAGTCACTTCTTCAAATTGTGATTTTAGGTAAATTAATTAAGACAGAAATGCTCTTTACGTTTTCTGCCATTTTTCAAATAATACTTAATAAACTGAAGAAGAATATAATTCAGTTTGGAGGTTAAGACCAGAAGCAGAGTTTTAGGCTATGTATAGCCTACTTTAAGCAATTAGTGATAAATATTCCGTGCTATTAACTTGGATTTTTTATTAAACATAGATTTATTCATTTGTATGTGTAGAGCACGAATATGATCTTTCCGCGTAAAAGCGATTAATTTTATCACATTTTAGTTGGGATTACGTTTTTAGGCGCACAGTATCAACTGCGTGCTGTAAAATAAATATACCTATAAAGAATCCGGTTGTGACGTCACTTGGCAAAACTTATTACCAAACAAAACCAGACGTCTAATTATTTCCCAAATGTAAGTATTTACCAAATCATTAAGTAGTAAAATAACTAAACCTAACCTAACTTTAGAATGTTTTCCGCGGAAACACGCCAAATTAAGGTTAGGCTGGGTTATAAACTTTATTTTCTGCGGGAAACACTTTAAAATTAGGTTAGATTAGGTTTAGTTATTTTACTACTGAAAAGGTAAATATTTACATTTGGGAACTAATCAGGCGTCTGCTTCCGCTAAGTAATACCTTTTGTCAAGTTACTTCATTCAATCTCTAATCTTCTCTAATCTCTAATCTCTAATATGTGTAGTTCTGATAGTGATGCTGTATAAAATTACAACCAAACCTATCCTAATTGGATACTTCATAGATATATTTTATTATAGGTATATAGTAATCTTGTATAAAATTACAACCAAATCTATCCTAATTGTATACTTGATAGGTATATTTTATTATATGTATACGTAGTACGGAGTACCATTCATACTGCGCACCCAAAAACGAGTCCTAACTAAAATGTAATGAAAAATTGACCTCCCGACGCTGCCCGCGGAAAATAAGGTCCATATTCTTGTTCTACACACAAAAATGAATATATTTAATTTTTAAAAAAAGTACCAAAAATCCATGTTAGCAGTACACAATATTTACCCAATTAGTTTTTAATTAATGGCATTTTTTAAAAAAATAATTTTACATTAGACCTAGTGTGACGTAATAAAAAAAACTTTTGTTGTAAATTTTACAATGTTGATTACTTTTTGTAATTTCCTTGAGAATTGAAACTACCTTCGTTGAAAACATAGGAAAGGTTAAAACAAAAGCAAAATATCTTTTCATGCTTCCCTATCGTTTCCGTTTAAGGTTACACAAGTAAATTACGATGGGTTTTAATTTTGTATTTATAATTGAAATTATTTTTCTTAGTATAATAAACAGTTGTAACAATAACCAGCGGGGTAGGTCATTATATTTTCTAAATTGTTATGGGATTATTTCGGGATAAATTTATAATATTGGTAAAACGCAGCGTTATTTACAAAAGTAAATCACTTGTTTAATATAAAGTAAGAGTTACTTGTTACAAATAGTACTTATGTAAATATGATCCTTAAAAAAAGAACATAAGTAGAAAATAAGCTTTGCATTTTGAGACAGTTAATTAAAAATAGAAATATATACACAAGAATATACGTTTAAAGTTGCGAAAACCGGAGGAAAGTCTCTTGCGTACATCTCGATATTTTACTCTACATAAATGCTACACAGTTTTTAGTTTTTAGGAGTTGATTATTTGTTAAATCGAGAAACCGTGAGTGTCTTGTAGCTGCGACTTCATGATCATGTTTACTGTTGCAGGTATGGAGTGACTATCAGCTACAGTGGGATGAAGCGGACTACGGTGGTATCGGTGTGCTTAGGTTACCACCAGATAAAGTTTGGAAGCCAGACATAGTGTTGTTCAACAAGTGAGTAGTTTCAAAATCTAGATTTTTATCGCTTTCTTTGCGCAATAAAGAATTTTGAGAACAAGTTATTGCACAAAATAAATATCATAAAACACTATCCGAACAAAACATTTCTTTAGTAATCTTGTTTTCATTTCGATTGCAAAGAGGCAATATAACACTAACGCTTCGCAGAGGTTTATGTTGCTACTGAAATATACAATTTCCAACTTCTATGTGCATGAGATATAAAAACATTATTATAATTAGAGGGTGTTTTGTTTCATTTATTATAAATTCACCACAGATTAGGAAAATAATAAAATATTAATTCAGCAAAATATTGGGAAATACTTGCTCCTTAATGTAACTTAAGTGTTTCATATATTACGAGTATTCCAACCTTATAAAATTCACCCACCTTATAACAGACCCGTATGAAAATATTTTTTCTGAACCGTAATGAACCCGTTATCCATCAGAATTTTAGGGATCTGGCTAAACCGTTAGACTGGATAATTTTGGTAATCATTTTATATGAGTTATTGCTATGAGAAAGGTCATTGCCACCTTTATCAACTGAAAACATAACAGCCCACTAAGGTTACACCTGTCTTGCTGTTACCAAAGACATACCTAAGCTCCCACGACATCTGCAGGAAGAGTCGACGTAAGTACCACCTCGTCCTGTTGTTACCAACGATCTGTCTCATCTCTTATCCACTTTGCGAGAAGTACAGTGAAAGCCTACTAAAATGAATCTGGTCCTACTGTTACTAAAAACGTATCTAAGCTCTCAATACCTTTCAAGACAACTGCAGGAAGAGTCTACGTAAGTACCACCTCGTCCTGCTGTTACCAAGGATCTCTCTCATCTCCTAACCACTTCGCCAGAAATACAGGGAAAGCCTACTAAAATGAATCCTGTCTTACTGTTACTAAAAACGCATCTAAGCTCTCAATACTCTTCAAGGCAACTGCAGGAAGAGTCTACGTAAGTACCAGCTCGTCCTGTTGTTACCAAGGATGTCTCTCAACTCTTATCCCCTTCGCGAGAAGTACAGGGATAGCCTACTAAAATGAATCTGGTCCTACTATCATCAAAAACGTATCTAAGCTCTCAATACCCTTCAAGGCAACTGCAGGAAGAGTCTACGTAAGTACCAGCTCGTCCAGTTGTTACCAAGGATCTCGCTCAAATCTTATTCTCTTCGCAGAAGTACAGGAAAAGCCTACTAAAATGAATCTGGACCTACTGTTACTAAAAACGTATCTCAGCTCTCAATACCCTTCAAGGCAACTGCAAGAAGATTCTACGTAAGTACCAGCTCGTCCTGTTGTTACCAAAGATCTCTCTCAATTCTTATCCTCTTCGCCAGAAGTACAGGGATAGCCTACTAAAATGAATCTGGTCCTACTGTTACTAAAAACGTATCTAAGCTCTCAATACCCTTCAAGGCAACTGCAGGAAGAGTTTACGTAAGTACCAGCTCGTCCTGTTGTTACCAAGGGTCTCTCTCATCTCTTATACCCTTCGCGAGAAGTACAGAGAAAGCCTACTAAAATGAATCCTGTCTTACTATTACTAAAAACGTATCTAAGCTCTCAATACCCTTCACGACAACTGAGGCAAGAATCTACATAAGTGAGACCTCGTCCTGCTGTCACCAAAGACCTCTCTAAGCTCTCAACACACTTTAAGACAAATGCAGGAAGAGTCTACTAATATAAAACCGGTTCTTTTTTTACCGAATACATCTTCATGCTCTCCACTTTAAACACATTTCAATAAACTGTAGGAACAATATGACTAATTTTATGACGGC
>JBAIZL010000001.1:177709340-178039340 GCA_036971475.1 Prosapia bicincta
TAACATAAGGATGTATTTTGTTTATAGTTATGTAAGAAAAGTATAAAGTTACTCTATCTGTTAAAGTCATGAGACAACATATAGGAAAGTAGGCACAAGTTTCTTTTAAAAATAAGTACCTACCATAATTCAAATGAAAGCAGTTAAATATTCGTTTTACTGGCCAAGAAATTGGAAATCGCACACTGATTGGTTGAAATATTACAAATGGGCAGGCTCGACGCTTTTGGTAGTTAAAGGGAACCTGGAGCAAACTCAGGAAGGCAAGGTATTTGGATGAACACTTGAATATTCTCTCGGAGAGGACACTTGAATACTTTTCCTATTTATTTAATTATATTCATTTAGCCAAATAGAAATAGATTCCTAATTTTAGTCATTTATTACCTGGCGCACGTTGCTGCACCCGAAATCATAATTTTTGCAATAAGAATAGGAAATCAAACATCTACATAATTATATTTCATTTACTGCAATACTAGAGGATAGACAATGTTTATCTTTATTCCGTTAAACATTTAAATTTTAGGTCTCCCAACAAGTGACCACGCAACATATAATTGTCCGTGGTTAAAGCTCGAATGTTCCAAATTTAACCCAGCAATGGTCATAACTGTCCTCGTGTGTTGTTTATGGTCATTGCGAATGCAAGTCGCAAAGGAAATTATGGTCGTTTGAAATCAATAGGTAGATCTGATGAAATCATCGGTATTTATGGAATTAAGACCATCTCTCCTTTGAACTTGCCACCTCTGATTTCTGCTCGGATCAACTTGGGTGTCAGTTTTTTTGTGGTTATTCTGATACCGTTGCTCAGCATCGTTGATTCAAATTTCGCAAGAATATTATTGGCGATCCTACTTTTAATATCAATAAGTGTGATAGCAATAATTGTACATAGAATATAACAATTATAAACATTTTAAAATAATTAATAATGCATTTTTATTCTTACATAATGTTTATAATTTTTTTAAATTAATTTTAATAACGCTAGTATAGAAATACATTTTAACATTAGACTTTTTGTCAGACCATATGTTCCGAATCCTCGACGTTGCTATAAATATCAATGATTCGGACATGTGTCAGAGGTATGCGGTCACTGGAATTCAAGGCCACGGCGAGAAAAATTGCAATAATACTCCAAAATGCTTAAATTGTGCTGGAGATCACTCTGCTCGCTCCTTTAGCTGTCCAAAGTTTAGGGAGGAGAAAGATATCCTGAGTATCATGGCAAAAGAGAAAATTTCATTTTCAGAGGCGAAGAAAAAGTATAAGTCTGTATCACCTAGACTTGTAGGCAAGTCGTATGAGGCAGCGGCAACAACCGAAAATTCCTGTTTAAACTGCAACGAGAAAACAAGAAAATTGAAGGTCTTGCTCGGCAAGTACACCAGCTACTAGCTTTTGTAACCAAGGCTGCCTGTACAGCTGATCCTACACCAAATAGCAAAAGAGTTGACCTACTTCCTGCTCCAGGTACCTCAACTCAAAAGCTAGGCGCAAGAAGTGAGTCTATAATTGAGAAGTAAAATTGTGAAAAATGACAAATCTTTGGCACCTCTTGATAAGAAACCCAAAGAAAAACCAGCGACCACTAATAATAAAGTTGCACTTCCAAAATCAAGTGCAACATTAAAAATCAGTCAAGGAGGGTCTAATGCCAACTTCCCTCCTAAAACGTTATGAAGTTCTTCACATTCCACCATTGACGTTGTTCAGATGGAATCTGAGGAAACATTGCCTGAGATATCCTCTGATGTTCCAGGCAATTCAAATTCTAATGACAACAATGAGAGCCAGGTGAATCCCTTTCATTAAAATACAATTTCCACACTCAAACAATCCGTGATTCAATGGAACATTAATGGTGTCAGAAGTCACATTGAGGATCTCAAAATAATTGTGACAGATGTGTCTCCCATGTAAATCTGTATTCAAGAGACACATCTCCACGAATCGCACAATTTCTATCTAAGGGAGTATTCAGTTTGCAGATCAGACTTCGTTACAGAAAATCGAGCTAGAGGTGGCGTAACCATTCTGGACCGTAACTGTGTCGACTCCGTTTCTGTAAACTTAATAACTCCCTTACAATCAGTAGCCATTCAAACAGCTGTTCCATACAAGCTCACTCTCTGTTGTGTTTACCTTCCACCAAGTGACAACCTGAAACAGAGAGATCTTGTAGACCTTATAAATAAGTTACCGACTCTGTTTTTATTAGTGGGCGATTTCAATACCTACCACATTTCATGGGGTTCACCAGAATGCAACTCACGAGGACATCTGATTGAGAGTGTCAGATCGGAACTGGATTTATACCTGCTAAATGACGGTTCTCCGACACCTTTAGCAGCGTCTACAGGTGGATGGACAGCTGTTGACTTGTCAATGTGCAGTCCTGCTTTGCTACAAGACTGACATGGTCAGTTCTACCTGATCTGTATAGTAGCGATCATACACCCATTGAGATCTCATTATGTGACTCCTCACCCTATTGTGTTCGAAATCCCAGTTGGATCCTGAAAAAAGCCAACTGGGATCAATTTTCACAAGATCTAGGATCACTCCTAGAATCAGGACGTGGATGACCTGGCTCCCATTGATGACATGGTCAATTTATTTACAAAAACTGTTTTGAATGCCGCCGGAAAGGCAATTCCGAAAACCTCATCCAAACCACGACGACCACCTGTTCCGTAGGGAGGAAGTGATGGTTACTCGACTTCGCATCGGCCACTCTTCGTTAACGCATGGATGGTTGATGCGACATGAGGATCCACCACTATGTCAGTTTTGTGGAGGTACCATCACAGTCAAGCATATTCTGCTTGACTGCGATGATTTGACCGATTTGTATTTACGTTACGATCTTCGAGGAAGTTTAAAGGTGGTTTTAAGGGACGATGCCACGGCTATCGACCGTGTCATCGCTTTCTTACGCCACCTGAATCTATATAATGATATTTAAAATCTGTGCAATTTAAATTTTATTTTGTTTAGTTTTAAATACTTAAAATTAGTTTTAACCATTTATTTATTTTTTATTTAATTATATTATTTGTTTTATTCTAAATTCACTTTTCGATGGACATAAATACACACACAAACACACACACACACGCACAACCGCGCAAATATATATATATATATAGCTGTTCAGATTTCGCCACATCACTAATATTTTGAAGCAAAGAGTGAAATAATATAGCGGATATATAAAATTCTAAATGGTAATTTTAATATATATATATATATTTGTGTGTGTGTGTGTGTGTGTGTGTGTGAGTGTGTGTGTGGAGTGTGAGCGAGTGGGTGAAAGCGAAAATTATGAAAATAAATTAAATCAAATTATTAATTTAAAGCAATTTTGAAAACTTTGTATAGGTTTGTAAAGTGAAAATGGTGTTAAAATAAATAAATAAATAAATAAAAGAGTACATATGCATAATATAAAAGGATGAAAGGATTACCCCACAGCAAATGTTAGAATGGGAGGAATAATTTGTAAAATGGTAAACACAATTATGCTAGAAATGCCCTTAACATTTGAATGGAACCACATGTTTCAGACAAGCAAATTTCTTCATCGATCTACTATCAACTGTTCGATCAGTAAGCAAGTTCAAAGGTTTTAGTTAGAAAAATCAAACAAAGTTATTCGATGAAAGCTTAGCATGACATTTTGGAAAGCTCTACAGTGACAAAGGTTGTTACAACACTTGAAAAGTAAATCAAGATAAATATATATTAAAATGTAGAAAATTTGTAAATACTAGGAAGTAGATTGAACGGACAAGAGTGTTTTGAAGTTTGTAAAGGGTAATGTGGTTATAAATTAGAGTACACTTCTGGCAAAGCCTATGCACATATCTGAGATGGCACAATTTCCATCTTCTGACCCTGACTAACGCGTTCTTGATTCCCCACTTCAACATATTTTCAGCCTCAGTTTAACCCTTCAAGTTACCAATTTGTAATTAGCTACCGGTCATTACACTAGTTCGTACAAAACTTTGTTAGTAGGCCTCTATAGTCTAGCTATTCTTTATCTCATACTTATAAAAATGGGGTAAAAAACATCAGTCAAAGGTCCTCTGTATGTAATAAAAACTATCTCCAGCAACAGTAATTTCAGTTTACAAACCTCCATTCTTAAAACCTACAGAAACACCAAAAGCTCTGTACTTATATTCATAACAGCAGCCAGTGTTGGATGACAGACGTTACAAAGCCACAGGAGCACCAAATCTCCTCCTTCTCTGAATGACTGGCTGATTTACGCTTCTAAATCTTTGTAATTTCAGTTTACAAACTTCCCTTCTTAAAACCTACAGAAACACCAAAAGCTCGGTTCTTATATTGATAACAGCAGCCAGTGTTGGATGACAGACGTTACAAAGCCGCAGGGGCACCAAATCCCCTGCTTCTTCTGAATGACTGACTGATTTACGCTTCTAATTCTTTGTAATTTCAGTTTACAAACTTCCCTTCTTAAAACCTACAGAAACACCAAAAGCTCGGTTCTTATATTCATAACAGCAGCCAGTGTTGAACGACAGACGTTACAAAGCCGCAGGGGCACCAAATCTCCTCCTTCTCTGAATGACTGGCTAATTTACGCCTCTTAATCTTTGTAATTTCAGTTTACAAACCTCCCTTCTTAAAACCTACAGAAACGCCAAAAGCTCTATACCTATATTCATAACAGCAGCCAGTGTTGGATGAGACGTTACAAAGCCACAGGGCCACCCAATCCCCTGCTTCCCCTGAATGACTGACTGATTTACGCTTCTAATTCTTTGTAATTTCAGTTTACAAATCTCCCTTCTTAAAACCTACAGAAACACCAAAAGCTCTGTACTCATACCTATAACAGCAGCCAGTGTTGAATGACAGACGTTACAAAGCCACAGGGGCACCAAATCTCCTCCTTCTCTGAATGACGGATTGATTTACGCTTCTAATTCTTTGTAATTTCAGTTTACAAACTTCCCTTCTTAAAACCTACAGAAACAAAAAAAGCTCGGTTCTTATATTGATAACAGCAGCCAGTGTTGGATGACAGACGTTACAAAGCCGCAGGGGCACCAAATCCCCTGCTTCCTCTGAATGACTGACTGATTTACGCTTCTAATTCTTTGTAATTTCAGTTTACAAACTTCCCTTCTTAAAACCTACAGAAACACCAAAAGCTCGGTTCTTATATTCATAACAGCAGCCAGTGTTGAACGACAGACGTTACAAAGCCGCAGGGGCACCAAATCCCCTGCTTCCTCTGAATGACTGACTGATTTACGCTTCTAATGCTTTGTAATTTCAGTTTACAAATCTCCCTTCTTAAAACCTACAGAAACACCAAAAGCTCTGTACTTATATTCATAACAGCAGCCAGTGTTGAATGACAGACGTTACAAAGCCACAGGGGCACCAAATCCCCTGCTTCCTCTGAATGACTGACTGATTTACGCTTCTAATTCTTTGTAATTTCAGTTTACAAATCTCCCTTCTTAAAACCTACAGAAACACCAAAAGCTCTGTACTTATATTCATAACAGCAGCTAGTGTTGGATGACAGACATTACAAAGCCGCAGAGGCACCAAATCCCCTGCTTCTTCTGAATGACTGACTGATTTACGCTTCTAATTCTTTGTAATTTCAGTTTACAAATCTCCCTTCTTAAAACCTACAGAAACACCAAAAGCTCTGTACTTATATTCAAAACAGCAGCCAGTGTTGGATGACAGACGTTACAAAGCCGCAGGGGCACCAAATCCCCTGCTTCTTCTGAATGACTGACTGATTTACGCTTCTAATTCTTTGTAATTTCAGTTTACAAACTTCCCTTCTTAAAACCTACAGAAACACCAAAAGCTCGGTTCTTATATTCATAACAGCAGCCAGTGTTGAACGACAGACGTTACAAAGCCGCAGGGGCACCAAATCCCCTGCTTCCTCTGAATGACTGACTGATTTACGCTTCTAATTCTTTGTAATTTCAGTTTACAAATCTCCCTTCTTAAAACCTACAGAAACACCAAAAGCTTTGTACTCATACTCATAACAGCAGCTAGTGTTGAATGACAGACGTTACAAACCCACAGGGGCACTGTTCGAGTCAGCGCTCGAAGTTTCAAGTTACTTTGACCTACCTAACAGCTGTGCCGTGACGTATTGGCCACGTGATCTCTGACCTGCTAATCGATATCCGAAAATTATTGATTTTCTCTGGATGAACGCTTGCACCCCCACTCCCTTCTTATTTTCTAAGCTTTCTTCCGCTTCAACACAAAGTAGAATCATTCCGACCCTCGAACAGTGCAGTCCTACGTTTAACCTCGTAGCCTATTCCGCATGGCTTTTGTTTCAGACAATTTAAAGTACCGCTTTCGTTCGTTAATTGTGCTTAAAGTGCGGACCGCGTTAATGAACTTTTAATAAGCATTTTAATGAACATTTTAACTGTATATTTTCGCCGTGTTAGTAAAAGTGTCGCCCGATTTCGCCGGTTGCGCAATCTTAGTGCGTGTACTCGCGGCAATAAACTAAGTGCTTTGTAAGCTTAACTTTTACGTTTACTCATATTTCAATTGAGTTTTTTAGTTGCGTGATCGCCTTCTAGAATTCTACGCTGCCTGAGACGACCACAGTACTGTGGAGACTTCACCGCGATTCCAACATTGCATCACTTCTTACCTATGGTAAGTGCGTAGTTAAGGAATATGAACAATTTATAATTTATTTGTATTAAATTCAGTGTCATTGCGGTTTTAGTGTTAAGTGACTCTATTTTGCTTAGAACAGTGCTTAAACTTGCTATGTTAAATATTAACGTAAATTACGCAATCCAGAGTAACCTTGTTAACAATAGGGCTTACCGCACCTCGTGGTTTTAATTCTAACTTTTTAATCTGCGGATTAAACATTGGTCCCCACTGGGCCGGATTATTTGAATTATTTCAGTGACCTAGGGTTTTTCTTTAAATTTCACGATAATGTATTAGTGACCAGGAAAACTTTAACGATAATTACCGGTGCCACATTGCGCAATAAGCCACGTGGCTCATAGTTGCATGATTACGAGCAAGGAAGTGTTTATGCTTGCTACGACTTACAAATTTTATACAGTCCACTTTATTATCGCGTTTGAACTTATAGTGAGGTTTTAATTTCAATTGTTTGTGGTTTGAAATTTATTAAAATGGAAATTAATACGGAGTATTATTTGTCTAAATTGAGAGATATTGTAGGCGAGCTGGAACAAGTGAAGAATGTACTTAACGATAAAGAAATACCAGAAGGCCTCGCACGGGAAATCCGCCGCATTCAATCCAATTTTATCGAAACGTATGAGATATTAGAGAAAACGTTCGCCAGTCAAGTTGCCGATCTTGCTGAAAGTGCATTTAAGATTAAAAAACAATTTCAGGACACGTATTTGCCAATGTTGGCTAAATACCCGAACATTATTAAGACCGAGGTGAAGTTAACCTCGCAGGTCAACCCCGGCACAAGTTCGCCTCACTTACCTAACCTTACAATGCCTAGCTTTTCAGGCAATAGTAATGAATGGATTGACTTTATTTCAATGTTTGACTCAATGGTGCATTGCAATAGCAATATTAATGCCATACAGAAATTTCAGTACTTAAAATCAGCGCTTAAAGGAGACGCTTTAGCCATTGTTACGGGACTAACATTATCTGAACATAATTATGATATCGCATATCAAGCCTTACGTAATCGTTATGCTAACCCTCGCCGTTTAGCCGATCATTATTTTCAAATCATTAAAGACTTTAAGCCTATTAAGAACGCGTCTCAGAGTGAACTTAACCGATTTTTAACCGCACATTCAAATGCTGTGTGCGCACTAAAGGCTGTCCAGTTAGACGACTTAGCGGACTTCTTACTTTTTCAAATGTCTGTTGGTAACTTAGATGCACAGACTCGACTTAACTTTGAAACCAGATTGGGAACAAATCAAATGCCCACGTACAGATTTCTAAATGATTTCGTCACTGAGCAGGCTAGAGCAATGGAGTTGCTCAATCAACCCTCTGCCGCGACTGCAGTTAGCTCAAGATTAGGTCAGCAACCTCGAGTGATGGTCTCTGCGTTGAATGACTCAAATAACAGCGGTGCCCCTAATTTAAATATTGACCATGTCGAAGCTAACCTCGAAGCTGAACATAGTCCAACGGTCCAGCCGTCGACGTCTTATGTTAATACGGCTACGTCTCAAATGCTACCACGCACTTATGCGCCCAGACCTGTGATGCAGAGCCCCATACGGCCGTCTGCAGGAGGGAGACAAGGAAATGTGCCGCCAATTATGAACGCGCCTAGGCTTTCAGTTTTCCGACATCGGTTGCCACCGCTTCACATGGCTCAAGCCAACATATCAACCACTCATACTGGGATGTGTTATTATTGCGGCTCAAACCATAATGTTTTTAATTGCCAGTCGTTTCTGGAATTAACTGTGTCCGAACGTAAAAGTGCCATTGTAAAATTACGACGTTGTTTTAACTGTCTTGGATCACACTTTCAGTCCAAATGTAAATCTATGAAACAGTGTAAACATTGTGGAGAGTCACACCACACATTGTTACACGACAACTCTCCTGCACAACAATGACTAGTTTCACCGCGACACCCTCGTTCAACAGCCAGACCCGACCTCGCTACTCAATCGCTACCGCATGCTCTTTCTTGTAATATTGAAGCTTCTCTCGCCCTGTTAGGCACCGCGCAGGTCATCATTCAGGACCAATTTGGCCGACCGCTTCCATTTAGAGCACTTATAGATCCAGGCAGTCAAATCTCTGTCATAACTAAGCATGCGAGCACTCTGTTGAATTTACCCGCTCGGAAATCAAATCTTTCTTTGATTGGTGTCGCAGCCAAGACAACCCGCATTCATGAGTACGTCACTTTGCTTATTTTCTCGAGACATGACCCAGGTGTCATGCTCACCGCAGAAGCCGCTGTGCTTCCCCGCATTACTGACCCGCTTCCATCTACCGCTTTGGCGCCTTGCATACGCGCTCAATATCAGCACTTACCGCTGGCTGACCCTCAGTTCGACACCCCGTCCGGTGTTGACATCATTCTAGGTGCTGACATTTTCACACAGATACTTGTGAACGGACCTTGCAATATTATCCACGGACAACCCTCGGCACTCAACACCAGGTTAGGTTGGGTCATCATGGGTTCCATACCTTATAGCATGCCTCAGCAGCCACGTGTATTCATCACTACTCTGAAGTCAATCGATGACAACATTAGACGCTTTTGGGAAGTTGAGGAAGTCGCACCAGCAAATCACCTCAGCCCTGAAGATCAACTGTGTGAAGAACTGTTCGCAACCACTACTGATCGTGACGCAACGGGAAGATACATCGTAGCACTCCCATTTAAGCCGGAAGCTATCTCGCTTAAGTCTAACCGTAACACTGTTCTTGCGAGTTATCATGCGTTAGAAAAGCGTTTAAACCGCCAGCCTGAGGTAGCCATACAATATCACCAGTTTATGGCCGAGTATATCGCTCTCGGGCACATGTACCCTGCCCTCAAGGCTTCTGACTATCTTATTCCGCACCATTGCGTATTTAAGACCACCAGCTCTACTACTAAGCTTAGAGTGGTATTTAACGCGTCATCACCAGATTGCCACGCAAACACTCTGAATCAGCAAATGTTATCCGGTCCTAAACTGCAAAAGGACTTGGCTAATTTAATCATATCTTTCCGTTTATATACCTACGCTGTCTGCACCGACATCAAGATGATGTACCGTCAAATTTTAGTCCGACCTGAGGATCATTCTTACCAACACATACTTTACCGTGCTTCACCTCAATCTCCGTTAACTGAGTATGAACTTGCTACGGTCACCTATGGCCTAACCCCTTCCGCTTACTTAGCTTTGCGAACGCTTGAACAACTAGTAAAGGATGAAGGAACCCGCTATCCTACAGCCTCCGAAGCAATCCTTCATCAGACCTACGTAGATGACGTCGTCGCTGGAGCCGACACGCCTGAGGCCGCTAAGACGCTAATACAAGAACTTATTGACATTTTCGCTCGCGCCGGCCTGGAACTCAGAAAATGGTCGTCGAATGAACCCTCGCTACTCGCAACGCTACCTTCCTCTCACTTGGAAAATCCGCTGTTGTTTCAGGACGAATCCGCTACAATTAAAATATTGGGTTTGCAATGGAACCCCTCGTCAGACTCGTTCTCATATCAAACTCAAACTTTCACGCTGGTGCCTACCAAACGCACCATCTTATCCTACGTCGCTCGCACTTTTGACCCGCTTGGCTTCTTAACGCCTATTACCTTTTGGATTAAGGCTTTTCTTAAACGCTTGTGGTTGGAGAAACTGGACTGGGACCAGCCTCTGCCAACCCCTCTACTCGATCAATGGGACAGCTTCATTGTCCATTTCGCTTGTTTGTCCGATATTCAAATTCCTCGCCATGTAGGCACGCGATCAGCTAGTCATCGCATCGTTGGGTTTTGTGATGGTTCCGAAGCAGGCTATGCTGCTTCTATCTATTTGAGATCTGAGCTTAACGGGTCCGTCAACGTCAGCCTGTTGAAAGCTAAAAGTAAGGTAGCCCCTGTTAAATTACTTACTATACCTCGTTTGGAACTTTGCGGCGCAGTACTGCTAGCTAAGTTATACAAATCAATTCAACCCGCTCTTGCTTTCATTCCAATCGCTAACACTCTCTTCTTTACTGATTCTGAGATAGTACTTCATTGGATTCAGACCCCGCCTCATCAATTGAAAACTTTCGTAGCCAACCGCATCACTGAGATTGTGTCATTCTCCTCCATGGATCATTGGTTTCATGTCTCGACTCTTGATAACCCCGCAGACGTCGCGTCTCGCGGTTGTTTGCCTGATCAACTTGCTACACACCCGCTCTGGTGGCATGGACCTCCTTGGTTATTACATTGTCCTACCACTTGGAATCTGTCCAGGCCTAAAGGCACTAACCCGGATCAGACGGAAACAAAGGTTGAGGCTAAGGTTAATTGTACCGCTGTGCAAGAGCCCAACCGTCTTATGGAAATCATTGAACAGCATTCTAGCTTAACTACTCTTCATCATGTCTTCGCGTACGTATTACGATTCATCGACCACTGTCGCAACAAGAGCCTGGCGATCGGCCATCATCACAACACACGCTATAAGGCCAAAGCAGCCTCAGTTAAACCTACGCTACGACCGCTGTCAGTACAGGAGTTGGATAACGCAAAAGCGGTATGCGTTAAGCTGGTACAAACCTCTGTCTTCAGTGAAGCTCTGCAAAAGCTTCAAGCTGGTAAACGCGTCAACGACCATTTACGTAGCCTAACACCATTTATCGACGCCCATGGTCTACTCAGGGTGGGCGGTAGACTTGATCATTCGTCTCTTAGTTACGATTCTAAACACCCGCTTCTGTTACCAAAGCGCCATCATTACGTTGACCTCATCTGTGACCATTATCACAAGCTGGCCTTGCATGCCGGACCGCGTACCACTCAAGCCTTGATCAACAGTGAATTTTGGGTCATAGCTCTGCGATCATTACTTCGCCAACGCATCCATGCGTGCATTCGATGTTTCCGCATGCAAACTAAACCACGCCAGCCCATGATGGCACCTTTGCCCTCATCAAGAGTTACGCCGTCTCCACCTTTCTATAGAGTCGGAGTAGATTTCGCTGGACCTTTTGACACAAAGGCCAACCATTTGCGCACCTCCAAGCTATTGAAAGCTTACCTCTGCTTATTTGTATGTATGACTACTAAAGCAGTTCATTTGGAATTGGTGACCGACTTATCTACTGATGCCTTCCTCGCCGCATTACACCGCTTCACCGCTAGACGAGGTTTACCTTCAGAAATTTATTCCGATAACGGCACGAATTTTACTGGCGCTGCCAACCGACTTAACGATGTCTACAAGTTTCTGGACCGCTCTAGCTCACTTATTGAACGCAAACTAGCTGACCAACGCATCAGTTGGCATTTCAACCCTCCGGCTGCCCCTCATTTTGGAGGACTTTGGGAAGCCGCTGTTAAATCCGCTAAGTTGTTATTGCGACGCACTGTAGGCAACACCACCCTCACCGCTGAAGAGCTATCTACTCTGTTCATCCGGATAGAAGCCATTTTGAACAGTCGTCCTATTTTCGAAGTTTCGCCAGACCCCAGTGAAGGAGCGTCCTTTCTCACTCCTGGACACTTTCTGATTGGCCGTCCACTACTGTCGCTTCCCGAAGAATGTTATACTGAGCCTCCGCTTAAATCTCGATGGTCTATGCTCCAACAGATGTCCAACCGCTTTTGGAAAATTTGGTCCACTCAGTATCTACACACTCAGATTCAACGACACAAGTGGAATAAGGACTCGACGCCACTCAAGGAAAATCAACTCGTCTTCATAACTGGAGAACACTCAAGCCCCCTTCATTGGCCTATGGGAAGGATCCTCAGTCTACATCCTGGAAAAGACCACGTCTCTAGAGTAGCCACCATTCAGACCGCTCACGGACAGCTGAAACGACCAGTCAACAAGCTCGTCGGTTTTCCGCTTCATCCTTAGTTTTCACCGCTTATCTACAGCTTCTTTCTTCGGCGCTCTCGCCCTTGTTGTTTCTTTTGGCTGTCTTCGTTTTCCCTGCCACTTTCTTCTTCGGCACCCTCGGGTCCCGGTGCTTTATGGTTCTTCGCCCCCCACCCACCTGGCGGATTAAAAACATTCGTTTTGGTGGGCGGTATGTTCGAGTCAGCGCTCGAAGTTTCAAGTTACTTTGACCTACCTAACAGCTGTGCCGTGACGTATTGGCCACGTGATCTCTGACCTGCTAATCGATATCCGAAAATTATTGATTTTCTCTGGATGAACGCTTGCACCCCCACTCCCTTCTTATTTTCTAAGCTTTCTTCCGCTTCAACACAAAGTAGAATCATTCCGACCCTCGAACAGTGCAGTCCTACGTTTAACCTCGTAGCCTATTCCGCATGGCTTTTGTTTCAGACAATTTAAAGTACCGCTTTCGTTCGTTAATTGTGCTTAAAGTGCGGACCGCGTTAATGAACTTTTAATAAGCATTTTAATGAACATTTTAACTGTATATTTTCGCCGTGTTAGTAAAAGTGTCGCCCGATTTCGCCGGTTGCGCAATCTTAGTGCGTGTACTCGCGGCAATAAACTAAGTGCTTTGTAAGCTTAACTTTTACGTTTACTCATATTTCAATTGAGTTTTTTAGTTGCGTGATCGCCTTCTAGAATTCTACGCTGCCTGAGACGACCACAGTACTGTGGAGACTTCACCGCGATTCCAACATTGCATCACTTCTTACCTATGGTAAGTGCGTAGTTAAGGAATATGAACAATTTATAATTTATTTGTATTAAATTCAGTGTCATTGCGGTTTTAGTGTTAAGTGACTCTATTTTGCTTAGAACAGTGCTTAAACTTGCTATGTTAAATATTAACGTAAATTACGCAATCCAGAGTAACCTTGTTAACAATAGGGCTTACCGCACCTCGTGGTTTTAATTCTAACTTTTTAATCTGCGGATTAAACAGGCACCAAATCTCCTCCTTCTCTGAATGACTGATTGATTTACGCTTCTAATTCTTTGTAATTTCAGTTTACAAACTTCCCTTCTTAAAACCTACAGAAACACCAAAAGCTCGGTTCTTATATTCATAACAGCAGCCAGTGTTGGATGACAGACGTTACAAAGTCACAGGGGCATCAAATCCCCTGCTTCCTCTGAATGACTGACTAATTTACGCTTCTAATTCTTTGTAATTTCAGTTTACAAACCTCCCTTCTTAAAACCTACAGAAACACCAAAAACTCGGTTCTTATATTCATAACAGCAGCCAGTGTTGGATGACAGACGTTACAAAGCCACAGGAGCACCAAATCTCCTCCTTCTCTGAATGACTTTCTGATTTACGTTTCTTATTCGTTGAATCAGGGATCCGAGTGGAGATACTGATGAAATATTTTGTTTTAGGCAGGAATTAAGAAGACTATGGAGCGCTAAAAACACTTTTTATCTCCATTTCATTACGATGCTTGTTCAGTGATGGAATTATACTGTTTACATTAGAGGACACAAACCACACCATAATAGACACCCGTTATGTGTCCGTAAAGTATCGGTGGATCTCTTTAGTGCTGGTATCCATTTTATCAAATAAGAAAAATTGCTTCCGGGTCGTAGTTAGAGTCTATTCTGGAGAAAAGATTCAAAATAGCTTGTTCTACAAATAAAGTTACTCCAGAACCTTCAACATGAAAATATCAAAGTCAAGTATGTTGAAAGATACCAGGGAAATAAAAAAAAAACACATTTCATGATTGCAAAGAGAAGGACTTCAAGTTAGTGAAAAAATGAAATTCTGAAATACAAATTTTTAAAATGAAATAAATTTTAATATTATCTAGGGTCTATTATTTAGTAATTAAAATAAATAATTGACTACTTGATACAAAATATCCAACCAATTCACAGCGGCTCTACATTATCTAAAATATATGTAGCCTATAATTTATAAATAGGAACGCAAAATATCAATTAATTAGGACCTATAGTATTCTAATTCAAGAGAATTATCGATACATGTTGGGATAAAAGTCATTAAATGTCATATGTTTAATAGTGAATTCTGTAGAGATATTTAGAATATAGGCATACTAATATCAAGTAAAACAAAGAAAAATATAGGGCCTACACTAAATAATTAGTTATTATTATTATTTGATTCCATCTTCAACTCGAGGTACTAGATTTACACTAAAACACTTAAACATATATTGATATGTCACACTTTCCTACAGTAGCACTTACTTTGTTTTGTTAACGAGGACGGCCATTTCGAGAGATGTATCATATTGTCTAAGTTAAGGTCACGGTTGACGAAGGGACACATCTCCTGAAACGGCCGTCTTCATTCACAAAAAAAGTGAGTGATACTATAGGAAGTGTGACATCTCTCTCTCTCTCTCTCTCTCTCTCTCTCTCTCTCTATATATATATATATATATATATATATATATATATATATATATATATATATATATATATATGATGATGAATACATCCGTTCATTCTGCAGTGCATAAAATCGCAGTTCCGACGTTTCGCTAGAATCTCATCTAGCATTGACGAGGTGAACGCAACAACAGTTGGAGTCACTCGCTCTTCAACGGTTGTCAATGCTAGATAGATCCTAGCGAAATGTCGGAACTGCGATTTTATGCACTGCAGAATGAACGGATGTACTCCAGATAATAACTATTGATCATATTTTTCCATCCGTGTAGAAATACGTATCAGCATATATATATATATATATATATATATATATATATATATATATATATATATATATGTATATATATGTGTGTGTGTGTGTGTGTGTGTGTGTGTGTGTGTGTTCAAGTGTTTTAACGTGAATTCACTGTTTTATTCATGTCAGAATAACATAGACTATTAAATTTTTTAATGAGAAAAATAATTATTAGGAATTCAAATGAGTTAATCCTATTATTAATATTAATGTAACTATCGGGAGGGAAACGTAGAGAAATTTTGTATATAAGTTTTTTTAAAGTATCAGAGGTCTCATAATAGCCTATATTAACTACCGTAGTCGAAAATCAGCATATGCTATAAGTTATTTAAAATATAAAGTATTTTGAATTTTACCACTTTTTGTACTTTTAGTGGTTTATATTTTAGAGAAATTTTATATACTTGGAGGATTTTGAAAGTTAACAAAATCAGTAAAATAAACATGATATATTTTTATGAAAATATTCACAAACAGGGCCTAGGCAAAATTTTAATATTATTTACTTTCTGTGATTTTTAAATTTTGCGATTTTTTGGAATATCAGAGATAAATAAATCATAAATTAAAGGATAAATATAAGTTTAATAAATATATAACCTAACTAGGATTCATTTTGAAATAATTAGGCTTATTTCAGATGGATAGAAAATGACGTAAAAACTCAATCCTAACATTTAATGACGTGTGTAACGTAGAACAGGGATCTAGGATTTTTTCGAATTTCGATTGTGTTAAATACTAAACAATTATAAAGTAATGATTTTAAAATAATTAAACCATAAAATGTTTTCTCTTATTAAACAATGAGTAATTGATATACTCGTGGATTTTAAACATTCAATATGAATACTAAATGTTCCATTCAATTACAGTTATTATTAATGTGCCATATCAGGTTTCAAACGTAGGCCTTTGAATATATCCCTTGACAGAATTTTAGAGTTGATATTCGAATACATAGATAGCGTTGATGTAGAAGGGCGGACGCGCTCTGTCGGCAAGAGAGGCAATCTGCAGCTGCAGCTATTGAAGCGACAAGTTAGTTCGAACAACGTATTCGATCTGATGTCTGTTTCCGGCAGTTTTCTGCTGGAAATGGGCAGGTCCAGCTGAAATAAGGATTCGATTTTGTTTCAGTATTTGCGCAAAGTTTGATTACTTTTGTAGCGGGAGTGAAATATTTCTAAAATAAAACAATACGTTATGCCGGTTGTGAAAAGTGTTTGTGTTGTGATGTGCTAGTGAAGTGTTCATACATTTGTGTGGTAGCGGAATTTAAACATAACCTTAATGTTCTTTTCCATTAATAAAAAGTGTGATATTTTGGCTTAGCACTCGGCTGGTCCGAGTGTTTATTTATCAGTCACGTTTGTGAAAGCAGCAGGCCGCAAAATGGGGTGTGCTATGTCGGCCGAAGAGAGGGCTGCCCTCGCTCGCAGCAAACAGATTGAGAAAAATCTGAAAGAAGATGGAATACAGGCGGCCAAAGATATAAAACTTTTACTTTTAGGTAACATTTTATAATTATAGAATAAGATAATAATAGGCTTGATAAATGGTGGCCCCCTCTATTTGACCCTCCCCTCATTTTAACGTTTCTGTGTGAGAAAATATTATTTACAGATGGCTAGAAGAGGGGAAGGGGGTGTACCAGCTCAATACGTCTGGGTGGGGTCATGCGCATGTGGATTTCAGCTACAAGAAAATCTCACCCGAGTTACTTGCCAAGGCGTAACTAATAATGATTTGCTAGTTTGTTTATATTTGCCCTAATTTAATCAAACTTTATTCTATTTTCCTATCTAGGTGATGACTATCAAAAACCAGTTTAATAAATTGTTTAAAAAAAATAAATAGAAAAACATTTGACGGTCTTATCAATAATTCCCTATCTTATCACATCTCTAATCTTAATGGTTTACTAGTTATATCTAACTGAAATTTGATAGGCTGAGCTTTTCTTTAAAATATTTTCCTACTCCTACAATCTAGGGTAAAAATGTTAAGAAGAATGATTTTATGAATCATAAAAAATGAATTTTTTGTTTTGCTTGATTTATAATCTAATAAATTATAACTCTGTAAAAAGAAAAAAATATAACTCTTTGTTTTGAGAAATGCAAGAAAAACATGGCTAGTAATGTATCAATAACAAAAAATTATAAATATAAACATACATGTCTAAATAGTTCCCAAATTTAAATGATTACCATAGGCTATATTTTTTTCTATGATCGTGGTAATTATTCTAGAACTAAACCTTCTGTTAGAATTGTTACTTTTTAATGCTGATAACTCTGTTATTAAAGATAATAATTACTGTATGATGTACTTTAGTAATAATTTTGCTAGACTAATTTCCCTGTGGTTTCTCTAAAACCGTTATTAGTATTTTGGCATACTAATCTTTGTAGCCTATGTTTAAGATGTTTGTTTTATATTTTTCAATCAAAGTAAGTTATTACTATAAGACTTTAATTTGGTATAGTGATCTATTAGTTTATTTTACTGGACAGGTGGAAGATAAAATTGCTGTTATGGATAAATGTTACTTATTAATTTTTGGGTATTTTTAAGACAGTTTTTATTCTATAAATAATATGAAAATTAACATAAGTCAGATTTAGGTGGACAGATTCCTTTGCACCTCTTTTAACTTACCAGACCAGCAGGGCTTTAATTTTTATTTAATCTCACTGCAGTTACTGTTCTTGCAACTTTACTAGTTTGAAATAAATGTGAGGTTTATTCATTTGCTCTTGTTAGGGAACATTTACATTTCATTTTTTTATTACTTCAATATACTTTTATCATTATTTGATAATTGAGTTGAGAAGGCTAATTATTAATATTCATCATTAAAAATGTTTTTGGAGTTAATTATTATTTTTTACTTTTATTGGAGGCATGACAAATTTTAATTTTTTTACCAACCCAAGGTATGCCAATTTACAAAACTCACTGAAATTAAGTTGAAAATAGATGAATAATAAATGTTTTATGGGTTTTAAAATAACTAAAATTGTTTTTGTATACATTCACAGTCCTGCCCAAGATAGTGATATATATATATCTTTTGATCCTTTTTGGCATGTACATTTGTTTTACTTTTACCATTTTTTTCAGGACCATATTCAATAAACTGTTGTGTTAGACAGAACTTTTAGCTAGTTATTTTTTTAAAAATGGATTTTACTTTTACAAATATGTTTACCACTGCTACATAGGGCTACTAAAATCATCTATCAGTTTATTAACTTGTTTTTTTTTTAGATAACAGTCTCTTACAAATTGTGTCCCATCTTATAATCAATTTTTATTAATTACATTAAAAACAATTTCTGAGTAATTTTTTGTTGTTAAAATACACTCATAGATTTTATGACAAGGAAGCATATTATATTATTTCAAGCCACAGTACAGTTATTTATATACCACTTAATATTGTTCATCCTAGTAGTATAATGCATTTTATTGTCTCGATATTATTCAATGGATATTTTTGGATTTTCAAAATATGGTAAATGTAAGATAATCTTGGTGTTTTGGTAAAAAACATAGACTATTGGTATCCAATCAAGACCAAGATTGAGTTAAAGTTTTTGTAAAACATTTTTTTAAAGTACTCTCTTTATGGGTTACACATTAAAAAAAATAACAACAAAATATAATTCATACATATTTTATTCTAAACGTTAACAGAATTCTTTTTGTTAGCATTTGCAACATTTATAACAGTTGTTTTTTTGTAGTTATGGTAATTTTGTCATTCAAAGTAATAACGATTTTTCAAAGTTAAAAATCTGTGCTAGGTGTACATTGTTTTAATGTTAAAAATAATCATTAACAACACCTTATCTCTGTGGTGACATTTAGCTAACACTGTTTGAAGTTATTATGTCATTCCTAGGTTACTATGATTCATTGACTAGTCTAAAACAATTAACGAATCATAAAATAAAGTTGAACATAATGAAAAATGAACAATAAATGAACACTGAGCATGTATTACGGCAAGACATACTGTTTCTAACAATCACTTTGTTTCTCATATGAGCCACTTTCACTGGTTTGTTTTTATGTCACAATTCCTTTACATCTTTTCATTTCTTTCTCATCCACCCCTTCCCATTATTTAGATTAGATTCCTCTTAATTGGCTATCTGACTGGAGTCTGATCTATCCCATAATCTAAAGAACAGGTATCATTGTTATCTAAATATTTTCTCTCAATTTTTAATCTTACCATCCCTTATATCTGTGATTTATTCATTTCCTTTGCTTTGATCCTAAGTATGATCTTATTTAATAAGTGAAATATTTCCATCTACAGGTAAAATTGCACAAACTGTAGGAAACAGCTAGTTTTACTGCTTATGCAAGTGTTATTTAAAGTATAATATAGTTCTAAACTCTTTGTAGAAAGGACACACTTTCTGTGTCGTCTGTAGTATTTTTTCCTTTAGTGTGTTGTGTTAGAATGATGCCAAGGATTTTATAATTCTGAAAATTTTAATTTTCTAAACTACATTTCAAAAATTTAAAACCTGCAATTGTTAGATTGTAGATATTAAGATTATAAGCAAGTTTTTTGCCAAGTAAATTGATAAATGAGTGTGAAAACCTGCATTGTAGATCATATTGATTTTCTAATGTTTTAGATTTGCTAGTATTTATTCAATTTTTTAAAATTTTATATAACATCCCAAAAATTGGGTTAGTTTGGTATTAGAACATCATCTGCTAGCAACAGGAAGTTTGGTTGACTCACGTCATTGGAACATATATTCAATCTAAAGTGTGTTTTAAACTGTAATAAACTATGATTGGTTTATTACAGTTCAAGGCTCTAAGTTAATCATAAAAAAATCATACAACAGAATGAAGCATTATGTTCTAGAAAGTCAAATAACTTTTTCATATACAGTATTTGGTATTAGGTCCTTTTCTTTTTCTTAGAAATTACTTGAGGGTGTGGGTGAGAGGTAATTAGAATAAAAGTTATAGTTCTTTATAATTATAATGTTTCAGCATATCTTTATCAAGTTATTTCAGTTTAATTTTTTGTAAGAAATTTAGAAATAGATTTTGGAATTGAAATGAATATTTATTATGTTGCCTGATTTTATTTGATGTCTAATTAGTGATAATACTTTGCTTCAAGAAGTGTCAAAAGCCAGTTTTATTTTTATATAACTTTAATATAAGTTATAGAGTTGTAGACATATAACCTGCTTTCCTAGCTTTGATGTAATAATTTTACTGTTTTGGGAAACTCCCATCTACAACAAAGAGGTCAGATAAATATAACATTACAGTATATTTAGAATAATAGAAGTGATTATTCAGGCAGTAGAATAACTTAATGGCGATTGAAAAACCAATTAAAACTACTGTTGTAAAAATCTATACCAAAATCACTGTTATAAAATTTTCCTAAATAGGCCTATATCTGTGTTTTAATTATCTGCTTTTCCATATTTAAAAATGATATTCAACCAATTCAGAAAATATAACATAAAACTTCCAATTGAATACATTTTTGTGATTTATACACAGACTTCTGGGATATTAAAATTTCATTTTTCATGAGAATGTAGTCAGTGTGGAAAGACAAGAGCATATGATAAAATATTCATGATGATAACAAGTTAGAAGCTTATGCTGTGAACATTATGCAAAATCCTATTTTCAATTTCACCAAAGAAATTTTGGCATTTAAAATGCAAGAATTGAAGAAAAGCAGTAAATTATGAGAAACTGATGTAATTATTCCATCCATTCTTGTGAGTAATTTATTGTTAGGTAAAAAAGTGGTGATTATATTTCTGGTATGAAACTGAAATGTAAAAATAGCGAGTTGAAAAGAGTGTCAGTTTTATTTCTAAACGACCAAAGAAAATTGTTCACTCATATAGGTGAAGTGAGTTGAAGGCAAACATACTATGAAGACTAGTTTAACAAGTGGAAAATACATTTGGAAAATCGATATTTAGGTACCATATCTCTATTCTTTTATGAATGAACCACTAAGATACCTGATAAAGTGTGAATATAGCTAGGGAAGAAGTGTACAAGTATGTGTTTTGTGGGAATATAGATTTGGAACTCTTGAAAAAATAGATATATTTTTTCAGTTTAAAGGCAGATGTTTTCGACATGAATAAAAAAAAAAAAATAGAACTGATAAATAATTATTTTAAAATACAGTGTAAAACACTAAACAATATTATTAATAGCTGAGTTGTAGTAGTAAATAGGGGATTTTTGCAGTAGTTATCATGTTATTATTCAGGGTTTCCATTTCTTGATTTATTCCCCAGTTACTCACCATCACATCCATATATGTGCATACATGTTTATAATTTGTGTTATAATAATGCTACCAAACTAATTTCTTAGTCCAAAAGTATAACATTTTTATCTCAGAATCACAGCAATTTGGATTATTTTTTGATGTGATACACTGGATCTTTCTTTTTTATAACTGCAACCAATGTTTATTTCTTCTTTAAACAATTCTTCCCAATGACTTTCAAAAAGTGAGAGCTAAGAAGAGTATATTCTCTTACTTCTACCTCCTTAACTTTTACCTCTTCCTTCATGCGTATCTCTTAATTTCTTTATCTTTTCTAAATCATCTAGCAGAAAATGAAGATCTAGATAGCCATCTCAATTTTTACATATGGACTTTCATACTTCCTCAGCATCGGCGAATGATAACCTTATTGATTTTAGCAAAAAAAAAACTTTCTCTGCATTGCTTACTTTCCCTTTAACCTTCTACATTATCTAGCAGGAAATATTAGTCTAAATGTTCGTCTCACATTTCACATACTTATCCTCGTCATTATACTTATTACTTCCTTCTTATCTCTTACTTTCTTCGTACCTCTTACGTTCCCCTTATTTTCGCTACATCATTTAGCAGTGGTAGTCTAAGGCCCTGTCCACACAGGGCTATATTATCTGTGGCGCTTTTGGGTGGCGCGTTCGTCGTGTAAGGCTAGATTTAAATAAGTGTTCACATAGCGTCAGCACCACAAACGGCGCAATTTATGCATTTTAGGCCAATCATTTAAAGCAACTATTTCCTTTATTTTACTGTGGTTATAATTTTTTATAGTTTGAAACTATCTTAGAATCCCTTGTCCATTAGTAAGTACTAGTGTTTTAAATGTATCGTTATTATGGAAACTCGTATTTTTGTCTGTTTTTCAATTTGAATATCGTGTTCCGTGATGCTACATTTTTTAGAACTGCCTCCGTACCACTTCAGTAGGGCTATAATTGCAATACAAGCTATTAGTTTGCGCACTATATGTAGCCAAAATGATAACACAGTCGAAGTCGGTATCATTTTCCACTTTTTAGTAATTTTCCATAGAGCTTGATACTGATGGCAGATTGATACTGAGATAGATGCATCGAAATAACAGATGACATAACAATTCGGTGTGAACAGGGTCTTAAAATCGGTGACGCCACACAGTATGGTGTGTGAACAGTGTCTAAATGTCTGTCCTTACCTATCCAGACACGAGGACTTGTTTTCATCACAACACGTTCCTTCACGAAAATTGTTTCCGTGGTAGGGTCTATATCCGTTTGTAGGATCATTACCTTAGGAAACGGCTCTGACAAACTCAGAGTAACGCCAAGCGCGGTTCTAAGTGAATGCAACAACCTATCCTATCGACTTGAACGCATCCAGAAGACGAGCAATGTATCAAAGCATGTTTACTAAACATCACTTGTTACACAAAATCACACAGGTAAGCACTATGAAAAGTGGATGGAATTTAGCTTAGTAAGACGTCTGAGAATACAGTACTTCATGTAGCGCAAAATGAAACATTATTTAAGAGTCAGTTCCAGACTTACTTAACGTGTTGGCCTGCTGTCGTGTACGCCATAACTAGAAAGCTTTATGATTAACAGGTGACGAAGTATAATACAGAATAATTAACGGTTACCTTAGGCGTGACCGTACACATGTGGACTGTTTACTTCTAGTATTTCTACCTCATTTGTTTTGTACACTTTTAATACACATGTATTACGTGTTAGAAGATTACAAATGTTTTGGGACGTACTTTGTTAATGAGTAAAGCGGAGATTCGGCGTGGATTAATTCGCTCCCCAAACTTTGGTGGGGTGTGGCGTGGCTCGTGGTATCCCAGCCAAACAATCCACAGTTATAGGCTTTATACATCTTACACATTACTTATTTTACAGAGAAATCTCAAGTTGTCTAAGGCCTATAGATCTATAGTGTTGAGGGACATCAATTATATTTTAAGCTGTTTAATGTATTACCTCTTCACAAACACTTTTGGCGTTTCTGTTACTTCTTCACAAATACTTTTGGCGTTTCGGTTTCTGGTACTTCTTTATAAACACTTTTGGAGTTTCTGTTACTGGTACTTCCTCAAAATTTTTTTTGAGTTTCTGTTACTGTACTGGTACTTCTTCTCAAACGGTTTTGGAGTTTCTGTTACTGATACTTCTTCACAAACACTTTTGGCGTTTTTGTTACTGGTACTTCTTCACAAACACTTTTGGAGGTTTTGTTACTGGTACTTCTGCTTCACAAACACTTATGGCGTTTCTGTTACTGGTACCTCTTCACAAACACATTTGGCGTTTCTGTTACATTCTCGAACGTCATGTACATTATGCAACAGCTGTTTTTATGTTCTAGGATATGTTTTATAATTATATTATGTTACTTTATTTATTGTTCAATATTAATTTAAAATGTTACTACCCAATATTTTCTTATCAGTTAATACATATGTTAATTTATATGTAAAAGTGATTAATTATTCTAAAATTTTAAAATTCACTATAGTGAATTCTACATATCTATTATAATTTTCGAAATGAAAACTTCCTTTTGCCTCCTCAACAATTATAAAAGTAAGTGCTATTATAGGGAAGTGTAACATATTTACTAGTGTTTTCAGTTACTAAATAGTAGCTCGCATGAAGTTGGAATCAATTAATATAAAGATTTTCTGTGAATTACATTCTTTTATTATTTACTGGATTTACTAGATTCTATTAAAACATTATTAACTATATTCTTCGTTCAAGTTTTACTTCTGACGGACAGTCCCATGACGACAATAATTTTTGTTGTGATAAACAACTTATGGACAATTTTGTCTGTTTGGTCAGTATCTATTTACAGAAGGGGCGTGGCTATTAATAACCAATTAGAGTAGTGCAATTGCAATATTTTTTTCAGTAAATCAAGGAATTGTAGAAACGTTGTATCAAGTAACAAATTCGTCTGTTTTACACAGGATGTTTGAGATTTAGATAATGTTTTAACTCGTAATACAGATTAACAGGCCGTTTGTCATACAGGCTTTCTACTTCAAGTGTGACTCAGCTACTCTGTGATTAGATCCAGTTTTCTTCGATCAGTTGCGTAATTCATGTAGACAGAACAAGCTGTAAAGTCATGTTTGTAT
This sequence comes from Prosapia bicincta, assembly GCA_036971475.1. NCBI lineage: Eukaryota > Metazoa > Arthropoda > Insecta > Hemiptera > Cercopidae > Prosapia > Prosapia bicincta. The sequence goes on from JBAIZL010000001.1 coordinate 177,734,219, forward strand.
AATCGTTACACGGACTGCAACGGCAATTAGTGCAACTAATGTGATTATTTGAATAATTTATGAATAAGACTTTGCGATAGCAGAATGTAATTAAGGATTTAGTTGTTAGCCAGAGCCAGAATAAATTTCATTGGAAGGGCGGCAGTGAGAGAATACAAAAGTGGTCCAGTCGAAGTTATTCAAAGCGTGAAAAAAGAACTGCCGAAACATTTTTCTAAATTTTCTGTTGGTTGTGATTAATTTAAAATACAAGTACAAAATAAAACGTAACTTACGTAAGAAAAGGGATAAGAAACAAGAACAATGGAAACTACGTTATCAAAATGGAAGGATAGATAATACTGAGTTACGTTAGAAACAATGGATAAAGAGGAACAAAAATCCTCGAATGTGATGAAGGGGAAATCAATTTGAACACATTAACAATGAACAGAAAGTTTGCTGTAGTCTGTGTGATGTTACCTGTCTTGTGAACCGCATGGGTACCAGGGCTGGCCCGGATATGCCTTATTAATTGCAGCCGCCCGGAGCTGTTTCCATAATTATTGACCTACTAACATCCCCACTAATTAAATTAACTTTCTTACCTTAATTATAGTTTCAAAAATTTTTACTTTTTGAAAAGTACGTAAAAATATACCAAACACAAAAATACGTATACTAAATGTACTCAAAAGCAAGATACCAAACACGACATAGTTTGTTGAAAAATTAGACAAAAAATATAGACGTGACCTGTTTATGTTCGGTAACGATCATGAATTTAACAAATTAAGTTGTGCTTGGTATTGTTCTGCTTATATTTTAACGAACTTTTGAAATATTCGATAAAAATTTGGAAATTATGATTAGCTTCGGAAAGTTATTTTACTTGGTGGAAATGCTAGTACATGACTCATTAAGAAAACAGTTCCGGGCAGCTGCAAGTGAAGTAGCATTACCGGGTCAGCCCTGGTAGCTGAGCTGTCCACAAGGCAGGATACATCATACAGACTATACATTCTAAAAACTGTACTGAAATAAATTTTTAAAAAACGTCCTATTACAATCCTGCGCATCACGACGATGTTTTAATCTACAACTTTTCGACTTTAAAAAAGACGAGTTTCCGCTTTTGAAAACATAATTTTTCTTAAGCATAACACTTAAATTTACAATGCATGTTCGGAAAAAATTTTCCATTTTTAACTCTCCATTAAGACCATGTTAAAATAAATATTGCACCATTTACGGTGCAAGTTGAAGTGGAATATTTTTTAAATGGCTACGTGAGACATCTTGCTTAGTGAGGCAAACGGTAGCCAGATACCTATGATTCCGCTAGATGTTTACTTCAGATATGGAAACAATCATTATTGAGTCGTCATGATACACAAATCTGCCCCAAGACAGTCACGACCAGTAACCATTCGCCTTAGTGTGTGCCAGAACAGTTGAGAATGATTCCTTGTACTTTTAAATGTCTTATAGAGGTGTAACTTATACAAATGTCCCCCAAGACAGTCACGACCAGTAACAATTCGCCTTAGTGTGTGCCAGAACAGTTGAGAATGATTCCTTGTACTTTTAAATGTCTTATAGAGGTGTAGCCTATACAAATGTCCCCCAAGACAGTCACGACCAGTAACCATTCGCCTTAGTGTGTGCCAGAACAGTTGAGAATGATTCCTTGTACTTTTAAATGTCTTATAGAGGTGTAGCCTATACAAATGTCCCCCAAGACAGTCACGACCAGTAACCATTCGCTTTAATGTGTCCCATAACAGTTGTGAATGATTCCTTGTACTCTTGAACGCCTTATAGAGGTGTAACTTATACAAATGTGCCCCAAGACAGTCACGACCAGTAACCATTCGCTTTAGTGTGTCCCAGAACGGTTTTGAATGAATCCTTGTACATTTGATCGTCTTATAGACGTGTATCCTCTACAAATGTGCCCCAAGACAGTCACGACCAGTAACCATTCGCTTTAGTGTGTCCCAGAACGGTTTTGAATGAATCCTTGAACATTTGATCGTCTTATAGACGTGTATCCTCTACAAATGTGCCCCAAGACAGTCACGACCAGTAACTATTTCCCTTAGTGTGTACTAGAACAGTTCCCCATGATTTAGTGTTCCTGTCTGCATCGCCAGGTAAATTTTTTGCAACGACCTTCAGTTTAGGGTTCATTATAATTACCTAATCGGATTGTCAACCCCTTTGTTTCTATTCCTATATATATATATATATATATATATATATATATATATATATATATCTATACCTGTATGTCTAATTTCAAAATCTGTGAGCGTTTCAACGGTGACATCTGTTTAACTGTACGAATCCGGTTTACAGCAGTTCAGCTGTAATTGTGAATTCAAAGCTTAGTTTAAAATACAGTACTCACACTTCCTCCCAACTACTTTTAGTTTAATTGTAGTGTATTTCTGTTTGCTAAGCACTTCTGTTTTATGTGAATTACTACTTAATATGACATTTTTAGGGATGTTTGACGAGGGTACTTTTAATATTCTACATGCTGTTGGAGTTTCTCGCGATACTTTAAACATTGAGAATTTTATACAACAAATAAATATACACAACGAGTTTTGCATACGTTGGTTCAACATACTTTGGTTTATACGTCTCCATAATTTAACCTAGTTTCAGAAAACCTTATTTTATGTTGTTTTAGGTTTGGCTCCATTTACCCAACATTTTATTGCACTACGACTTTATATAAGAATGTCTCTTCTTTATACAGAAGAAATTAGTTCAACTAATGTAGCGACATATTTTTATAAATGACCAATTTTGAGATTGTGGAAAAGGTTTGATGAAATCAGACGGAAGGTTGAAGACTGTAAATCTGTTACATCGTGGCGTTGTTCCAAAGCGGGACAATACAGCAGGTGTTTTTGTCCGACTTTGTAGGTCACGCCCTCTCTATCAGCCGTTCGAATCTACTCGTCAATCATCAAGTGCATTTCAATATTTGTTTCCATCAAACAGAGGAAGGTCAAATACGGTGAGGGCAAGGACAAATTCTGCGGTCAGATGTCCATCCAGTTTTGCTGATCAATAGAATTATTTGTAGTGTTGAGCCTTTTTCAGACGAATAGAGGTTTAATTGTTTAAGGGGTCTAGTAACATACATACACACAGAAAAGTCTTGTCACTTCAAACAAGAATTATATTGATTTTGTTTCTTAATCTGACATGCCTATTCTTACCGTGCAAATATTCTCAAAGGTAGTTCGTTTTATTTTGCAAAACACTTTCTCTTGGGTTTCTGTGTGGATAGAATCAAATCAAAATATAATAATAGTACGTTTCGAATAGTAGTCTATAAAAAACTTTGAAAAAACCCAAATAAGCAAGATCATGTGGAAAATATATTTAACAAAAAACATACAGGAATCTAGGAATACAGACCCCCCCCCCCCAAAAAAAGAGTAATCTACCTAGTATAATAGGGGAATACAGTCTTGGGAATATTAACATAATAAATGTAAGAAATACCTCGTTAGGGAAACAATTAGTAAATTCTCTAGTGGAATGTGAGTGATAATTAATATTTACTGCACATTGTTATAGTAGATACTGTGTATCGCTAGTAGTAAGTTTAAGTTCATTAAATGTATTATCGCATTGTTCCACTAGTGAAGGACATGTTAAATATGACTAGGATCAAAATACACACATGAATATCTTATAGTAAAGGCATGTTGCAGAGAATCGCCGTTCGAGTGGCTAGAGTTTTTTCCTAAAGTAGACAAGTGTATAAGAGTTCTAGACGGTGTGTTACAGCTACAGCTACAGTGGGATGAGATGGGATGGACCGTAATAATGATGCTTAAAATAGGAACAATCATTCTTCGAGTATTTTAAAAGGGAGATAATTATTGAGACCTTTTCTGCATTGGAAATATAGGTTTTCGACTAACCTCTACAGACCAAACCGGTAGCTGATACTGGGTCCTGGAGGTTTATTGAAAACTTACAGATGGAATCAAGAATAAATTTCTGCCAATGACATTCTTCGTTTATCCAGTGTTTTCATAACTAGTTTTCCCTTTATATAGTTGAATAATTTCTAAAACAACTTCATTTCTCATTTCCATAATCTTCTTCTCATATTCCTTATTTTTTCGTATCCTCTTCAAAAGTTTATTTCCCTGGTAAAAACCTTCTTGAATAATCAACTGAACCTTTTCAGTTCAACACGCACACATGTTTAAACCGGAGTGATCGATAAGTCAAAAGACATCTTAGCGGAAATGCAATAGGAATTGCATTATTAAACATATGTTCCTTTAGTGAATTAATGTGTGTACAGCGTAAAGAAATGGAGGATTGTTTCAAAACTTGATGTACGAAATCACCTAACCAGAGAGAGAAGACGTTCGGAATGCTCATTTGCTCATTATCAAAGAGATTTATGTCATCGATGTACGATAGTTGCTTTTATATGGGTTTTGCCTGAAAAACCCAAAAGCAAATTGTATTTCCCCGATGATTTACTTTATACATTTTTAAACACGATATTTCTTAGAGCAGACATTAGTAGCCTAAAATTTAAGCGCCTTTTGCCTCAATCACAGACACAAGGAAATATTTAAGTAGATAGAAACATTAACTGTGGTGATTGTAGTGTTTTACTAAATTCTTGATTACCTTGGCAAAGCTATTTATCTATATCATTATTATTTAACAAATCAGGTTAGAAGTTGAAAGGTTGGTTGACCTTCACGTGATAACGATAGTAGCCGTAATAAAATTAGGGTCGTTTGAACTGGTCAGCTGGTGATAATGGTGCATTCATTAAGGAGCTAGGTTTCTCAACCAATAACTGTATAACGTTATAAAGTTTCATTAGTACGTAAACACGCAATACTTTGCTTACACTGATAGATTTTGTAAAGTAGTCAGGGGTAGGTGATTGATATCTCTTTGAACCTGCGTTAAGAGCAGGTATACTTCTGATATGCGACCCTGTCTGTAATTTCCCCCAATTTCAGTTATCTGAATGTCATCATATGATTTCATTTTAGTCCTACCAAATTCTGTGTACCCTTTTTCTTACAGGCGGACTTCAGGAACAGACACGTGTCTATGATCCACAAAAGAATAGGTCTCAGTTAGGTATGCAACAATGGATATGTAATGCTGTAATATCTCAGCTGTATCCAGTACCAGAAGGTTTTTCTTCCTATTTTAATCCACTCCTATGCCTCGTCGATATTAATCAACCTGGTTAAATGTCTTTAAAAAATAAAACAGTTTTATATTAATTTTGCCCCAGAGCTAGGCTTTTGTTTTTAACCAAATTTACCTTGTAACAAAATAAAAAATGTAATTACAAGAAAATAAATAATTTTAAAACAGAACGTAACTTACGTTTTCTTCCGTTATATCAGGTATTTGCGCTTCTTGTTCATCCATCTCAGAAAATCTCCTAAGCTCCTACTCTTGCTTTTTTCTCTATTTACATAAGCCTCAATGACCCATTCCTCCAGTTCTCTGTTTTTAGGATTAGAGTAATCCTGGGTCATTAACAATGTTGCCAACTCTTTCTTTGGAGGTCTTGTAGTTGGTCGATAAACGAATCCCAGAGTTTATAGCCTCATTTCCGATAGTTTGCTTTAGGTGAACGATCCGTTCTGGGTGTACTCTCCTTAGTCCGATAACTTTTCCATGGAGGCCAAACGTCTTGGTACTCACTATTCTTGATGTATATACGTGTAATCAATATATATCAAAAACAATTAAGGTTATTCAAATACAAAAAATATTTTTAAATTTATATTCAAAGCTTTTCGTTTGTGAACAATACCAACATCATCAGGAATGAATAATACAATAATGCAAAATATAAAACATATATAATAAAAATTGTTATTGGTTTAGGTATGTAGATGACGGAATGTATATATCGAACAATAATAATATAAATTTAACAAATATTTTGGATAAAACAAATAAAATTAATAATAAAATCGAATTTACTTATGAAATGGAAATAAATAATAAAATACATTTTCTAGATTTAACAATAATAAGAAAAAATGAAAAATTTGAATTTATGATATACCGTAAACCAACTTTAACAAACCAAAAATTATACCAAATAATTCTAATCATCCATATAACCAAAATATGACTGCTTTATATAACGTATTATATAGAATGCATAGAATCCCCATGAATGAAGAAAATAAAATAAGAGAAAAAACCTAGTTTATCAAATTGCAAAAGAAAACGGCTATAAAAAGAAAACTGTTGATAAACTAAATTATAATATTTTTTATAAACAACATAATAATTTAATTTACAAAAATAATATTAATAATACAATATTAACTTCGTTTTTATTTATAGGCAATGAAATAAAAAATATCACCAAATTATTTAAAAATACAAATACCAAAATTGCATACAAAACTAATAATAAAATAATAAACATAATGAATAACAATAATAAATAAATAATATGCATGAAAAAGGTGGTGTTTATAAATTAGAATGTGAAAGCTGTAATACAACTTATACAGGTCAAACCAAGAAAATATTAAAAGAAAGTTATCAAGTAGGCTACATTGGAATGTTAAAAATAAAGAAATATAAAAATCCAGAAATTAATAAAATAAATTTTTGCAGATCATTGTAATAATAATAATCACCAAATTCCAAATATTGAAAATATGAAATTTATGAAAGAAATTATTAAAGGATTAAGAATTAATATATATGAAGCATTCGAAATATATAAATACAGTAATAATAACAAATTAATAAATGAACAAATACAAATACATTTTAAATTTAATACTATATTCAATGTCTATAATGTTACAGCAACAAAATAAACTTGGTACTTTGTATAAATTTAGCAACAATTCTATTCCTAATTTAACATATGTTTTATATCTTGCATTACTGTATTATTCATTCCTGATGATGTTGGTACTGTTTACCAATGAAAAGCTTTGAATATAAATTAAAAAATAATTCTTGTATTTGAATAACCTTAATTGTTTTTGATTATTATACAAGAAAACATAATATATATATATATATATATATATATATATATATATATATGTATATATATATATATATATATGTATATGTATATATATATATATATATATATATACATATATATATATATATATATATATATATATATATATATATATATATATATATATATATATAATTTACAAAGTTCATAAATCGGGTCTGTTTCTAAATAAATCACATAACTTAAATAGGTTCCGTGCCTTTAGGTACATTGAAAAACCAAAATGAAAACCTCCATGATAATCAGGCACGTAGTACTACTATTTACAGCACATCGCAGGAAAATTCATAGCTCATCTGCCCCTAATTTTTACATTTGGACATTTATTATTGTTGCTTTACTTCCGTGATTGTAAATACGAATTTTGTAGCTTTTGTGTTTAAAATTCCGTGTAATCTTTCGTGTGTGTTTAGAATTCCGTGCAATCTTTCGTACAAATAATTTCGCTTTATTTATAGCGTAATTTCGTGCAATGGGTTTAGAACAGTTTTATTCCAAGAATAGAAACTGTCATCAGGGACAGTACAAATTGTCCATCTCTCACGCAAGCATTTACAAAAGCTACACAGCAGTGCTTACAATTTGCACTCTATTATGACGACAATGCAAATAAATAACTTTGCAAACTGGGTGAGCTATCCGATAGGCGGCGTTTTTGCAATCAGGAAGGCAACTACTCTGTGGTTTGATAATGTGACTAAGCTGTGACTTTGTCTGGAAGAATGATTCATATCTGGTATTGCATAGTCTCACGTTTGCAGATAAAAAAGCGTAACAGGTTGTAGCAGCGCTTAAACCTGACACGTTTACTTGGAATTCAATGCAATCCAATGGAAAAACAACTGCTGCTGGAGCTGAATATGTGTGGGTATTACGGTTGGGGTTATTGGGCGCATGTTAGAGGTGAGACAAATAACAGGATGTGGTGTACATTTCCCTAGCCTAATTGGAAAGTCGAAATAGCAATTAGAAAAGGAGACATGGCAATTGAGACAGACTGTAGCACAACTGAAAGAAGAAGATGAAACGTAGCAAAGAAATAGATAAATGAGAAATTTATAGATATCAGAAATACTGAAGCAGGTTAAGAGTGAAAGAAATTGAGAAGAGCATTGGACAGACGAAATCGGGTGACATAAGATATTAATATTGAAGTAAAGAGACTTTTAAATAAAGTTGGAACTGTAAAGTGAAGGATACGTTCTTTGGTACATGACTTCAAAATTAGTGAGCTTTTTTCAAGGTTCGTTTTTTAAATTAATCGGGGTTTTTCGAGTTTTTAAGGTGAAGAAATAAAGCTGATTTGGCGTGTTGTTGTAGGAATAAGGTCAGCTCATTAAAATCTGTACCTGCAACAGCATAATTGTAAGTAAAATTTTCTAAGCATTAAGAATTCTGCGTTCTTCAGTTTCCTCTGATACAGCTTCTTGAATATAAATGTTGAAATTTTTTGCTTGAGAATACAGTTAACCTCCGAATTGTTGGTTGTCATTGAAGAGCCTTCCAAAACAAATAATCCTGCTGCAGCTAAGCTGTTGTTGAACCATTTATAATATTTAATGGACTGTTAAATAGAAAATTTCAAAATAAAACCAGTAACGAAAAATTACAATGGAATTACTTTTTTACGAGTAGAAAAAATACCAAATTTTTTATCGACAAAGTGATGTACTTCATTTGCAGACAGGACTACAAAAGAACGTAACCTCTTTATATCTCACGGCAAGTTTACTTTTCTGGAATTTCTTCTCCTGATGTTTCTTTAACTGATTTTGCAGTAACAGGATATCATGAAGTGTTTTCTTTAGCCCCAACTATTTCCGTCTACCCATTACTATCCTTAGGAATAGTTGTTACACCTTTTTATCCTCTTGACAAAGAGTAGGTACAGGACTCTGCATACGTGATGAAATTATCTCCTCGTCCACCAGATTTTATATCCCTACTTTATCCCTACATTTACAATATTTTCCTATTCTTCGTAAGCGGTACTAACTTGAGCCTTAAAACTACAAAAAATAAATAAATAAGTTTTGCCTTATGTAACACTCTCGAACCCCTAATTAAAAAGGGGCGTAACCTTAAACTATTATTTGCGTAGAGGGTATACAAATTACTTTTTGTAAATTTATTTATGAGTAGAACAATAAACGTACTTCTGTATGACCTGGTAGAAGCCAGGTCCACTTCATGGAAGGTATCTTATTCACTCCTACTATGGCTATTCCCTCATGCCTACCAATCCTTCCTTGTGCTGCCGTAATCCTTCCTTGTGCTTGTCATAACCCTGTTTTGTGCCTATCTTGATCCTGCCTTATGGCTACAGTAATCTCATGTTGTGACTACCGTAATCCTGACTCTTGCCTACAGTAATCCCACCTTGTGCCTACCGTAATCCGGTCTTGTGTCTACAATAATCAAATTTTGTGTCTACCGTAATCTTGGTTTGTGCCTACGTTAATCCAGCTTCGTATCTAATCGTAATCCTGCCTTGTGCCTATCGTAATCCTTCCATATGTCCACAGTAATCCTGCCTTGTTCCTATCGTAATCCTTCCATATGTCTACAGTAATCCTGCTTTGTAGCTATCGTAATCTGGTGTTGTGCCTTCAATAATCAAGCTTTACCTTAATGTCTACCTTAATCTTGGTTTGTGACTACTGTAATCCACCCTTGTGCTGACGGTAATCCTATCTTGTAACTATCTTAGTCCTGTTTTGTGACTATCATAATCCAGACTTGTACCTAATTCTGCCTAAAATACCTCTCTCTCTTCAGTGAACGTATGTCCTTTTCGGAAAACATGCAACAACCAATATATTTTTCGAGATGAAATAGAAGATATTTTATATATTATTTTGGATATTTTTGCTCTAGATAAAAAATAATAATACCTAGAGCATTTCACAGTAAACCACTCCTATCCGAAATAATGAGGGTGGATACATTTCTGATATGCAATGATAAGTATTTTAAGCTATATTTCCCCAAGTAAATACATAAAACCTGTTTTTACTGGAAATATTACAGTAGTTGTATTTTCTAACAAAACAACAACGATCTCCATCTTTTCCCTCTTGCTCTCCAGATCCTCTTGCAGGATTTTTACTGCGTTGGGGTATGAATCACAGGACAAGCCGATATGGCTGGCCGGAACATTAAACAAACCTTGTGAACGGTGCTTCAGGCGGATTTTTCAGAAATTTTTTATACTCGGCCGAGGGTTTCGGTTAACTCGGGTTTTGTTTAAGCGAAGTTCGAATAAGAGGGTTTTTATTGTAATAATAATTTGTAATTTAGCTTAAATTTACTAACAATAATAATAGGTTTTAGAAGAAGTAAATACAGAAACTGTTAAACGTTCTGACAACCTGTTTGAGTCTTGGTTTCCTAATTTCTCTCGCGGTATAGGGTCTAATATAGCGGCGTCTATAATATTCAGAGGTTTTCGTGGGATGGGCATGAAGGGATTAAAGTTTTTGTAACATGAAGCGTCGCATTTTCAAAACACAATAATAAAAAGTAATGCCGGTTGTAGAAATATAAGCGCTTTGTTAGCAAGAAGAAAGCGAAATTCTGTTGCCCACCCCTCGTATGTTGACTGTTGACAAGATCATGAAAATTTCAATAAAGTTTTAAGTAATATCTATTTTAATTTTAAATATCAGCCATAGTTTGATATTATAGAGCTACAAAGTTTGTAGCTTTTAAATTACGCGAAACATGTTCGTAATATAGTCTGCGTGTAACTTGTATTTTGTTAACTAAGTTTACGCTTGAAGCGCTTTTAGTCATCGTCAAAGTAGAAGGATGACGAGTTGCGCTGTGTGCTTTACTTCAGGTTGAGTAGGCCTACTCCGCCGCTAAAAGCTGACGAAATTATAGGATGGTTTTACTATTACTTGCTTTCATATCGAGTGCAATGTCTTACATCACACTCAACTTAGTTTAACTGGAATGAAGCAAAATTATGTTTTATCTAATATTATTTTAAAATACATTCAGTAAATAACGTTAATTGAAATTGACATGGAAATGTTAATAAAGACGTAAGAATTTGCATAACGGTCGAAGTAAATTAAAAATGAATTAGTTACGGTAGCTGTAGCACACGCTTGGCTGCTTTATGTTAATTCGTTCTCAAATGTGTCGACACGTTCAGTCGATATGCCGATCTATTTTTTGTACAACAATGGAGAAGGAACGGCCGACCGCGGACACAGAAGAGGGACGGGTAAGGCTGTAGTGGACGCGGCCGAGTATAATGGTCCAACAACTAAGAACGGGCGTTGGATACAGGAAGAAGTAGCGTTTAGTCGATATGTTTTCTATATTAAAGGAATAACCAACAAACACAAAGTTCTAGAAAACGAATTAGAGAAAATAAAAGTGTATATCGACGAGATAGCTGTGATGAAATAAACCCTTAAACCACAAGCTTGATGATACAGTTGCAAAACGTAAATTTACAAAATTACGTACGAATTGGTGGCCAGCAATTAATAAATGAAAAGATTTTTTATTATTTAAAACTATAAACAAATATTACTGTATATTAGTTAAATAACAGTATTTTTAAATTATTGTTTAGACCTGCTACATTTACCATGTTGACTAACATTCCACAGAAGGCTATTGCAGTAATATCCGAGCGATTTTCTATTGCAGTCGATACTTAAACGTTGAATTTTAATTTTTTTTCTCTGTGATATAACTAACTTTTTAAAAATTGACAACGCCTAAAGGTAGTTATCCTTTATCCTAAATATAAAATCCTGTTATCATTATCCGTATTAGCTTTATGTTGTCTAGTCTTATTCTATGTCTATAATCTATATAATTTGGTTACTATATAATTCATTTTAGTATGTATTGTGTATGAAACCTAATGCTGTGAAACTTTCTTTCAGGGGCTGGAGAGTCCGGCAAGAGTACCATAGTTAAACAAATGAAGTGAGTACAATAATTTCATTAAAACATATCTTCGTAATATCTCAGTTGTATAGAAACATTCCGAAATCGTTGTCTATTACTGATATGTTAGCGTTTGCGTCGTGCCCAGAGGAGTTTTTAAGTAATAATTCCTTTATTTAAGGTTACTTCGGAGCATTTACGACTTAGATATTTTCGCATAGTATATTTTTCAAAAACGTAGTTTTTATTACGAAAAATATAATTTAGGCCTACCCGTATTTCAGTGTAAGAGATTTAAAATATATCTTTATTGATATAGTTCTCAATTTACCGATGCCATTGTCAAATATGTTTTGTTGAACATTACGTTAGAGAAAGAGGCATCGTTACTGGTGCCTATCAGATAACGCGCTATAACGAGGCAAACCAATCGTGGAACGGTTACATATGCACTGCTACTACAGATATAACAGATGGCGGTAAGTTGTTTAGTGACTAAAATTAGTTATAATGTCGCTGACGGATTGGCTAAGTAGCGTGCAAGAATTAGAGGCAAAGTACCGGGCAAGATGGTCAAATAGAAAGCTACAATGATAGTCATATCTGCTGGTGTTAAGGTCAGATAGCGTGCAAGAGCTAGAAGCAAAGGACAAGCAAAACCGTCAAGTATCATATTGCGACTATAGTTATAGAAGATGAGGGAAAGGTTAGGTAGTGTGCAAGAACTAGGGAACAGCAAATAACACGCTACAACTATAGTCATATCAGCTGGCGGAAATACCAAAGAGCGTGCAAGAACTAGAATAATGGTCAGGTTGAGCATTGCAGCTAATGGCATACCAACTGCTAGAAGGGTCAGGTAGAGTGCTGTACTGCAGTTAGAAACATACCAGATGACGGAAAGGCTAGGTAGTTTGCAAGAACTAGGGAAAAACGCAAGACGAAACAGTCATGCAATAAATCATGAAGGCTTGCAACAAATATAGGAACATCGGATGGCTCAACAGTTAGGTGGCGCGCTAGAACTAAGATATAGTTAGAGGGATGGACAGGCAGGAAGTTAGAACTAGAAGCATACCAGCTAGAAAAGCGTTAAGAAAGGCATTAGAACTAACGGGGAAACAGCTGGCGGTACAGTCAGCGGGCTTGAAATAAACACAATGCAGCTTTCAGAATCGGTTATATAGCGCTTTACAACTAAGGACAAAACTAGGTTGGTCAGAATGAGCACTGCAGCTAGAGGCATACCAGCAAGCTGAACAGTCATGTATAACACGCAGCTAGAGGCATACCAGGTAGTGGAACCGTAAGGTAGAACACGCAGCTAGCGGCTCAGCCAGGTATACCTCAGCCTGGTATACATACCAGTTAGCGAAACAGTCAGGTAGATCCCGTAGCTATCTGTGTGATCAGGTAAAAATGCCAGCTAGTAGAACATTCAGGTAGAACACGGAGCCAGCGGAGCAGTCTAGTAAAACAATGCAGCTAGAGACATACCAGATAGTAGAACAGTCAGGTAGATCTTACAGCTGGAATCACACCAGCTAGCGGTGCAACCAGGTAGAACACGGAGCTAGCGGAAGTCTGCTGAAGCAATGCAGCTAGAGACACACCAGGTAGTGGAACAGATAGGGAAATCTCGCATCTAGAATCATACCACTTCAACAGCCAGGTAGAACATGCGGGTGGCGTCATACTAGCTAGCGGTGGAGCCAGGTACTACATACTAGCTAGGGGAACAGTCAGGTAACACAGTGGAGTTATAGGGGTACCAGCTAGTGGAACAGTCAAGTAAAACACGCAGCTAGCGACATACCAGCTAGCGGGGTAATCAGGTAGAAAATACTAGCTAGCAGAACAGTCAAGTCGAAGAAGTAGCTAGCGGAATAGTCAGGTAGAACACGCAGCTAGCAGAACAGTTAGGTAGAATATGCAGTTGTCGTGACAGCCAGGTAGAACACGCAACTTAAAGGGAACAGTCAGGTCAAACAAAGCCGATAGAGCGGTACCAGCTAGCGGAATAGTCAGGTAAACACAGGTAGAACATACTGCTAGCGGAACAGTCGGGTAGAACATGCAGTTAGTGATATGCCAGCTTCCGAAAGCTGGCACAAATTACTGTCAACAATAATTAATCTTAGAAAATTATCCCAACTTCAAATTAATAAATGTTAAGGTAAATCTGCCCAATAATTAAGTGTTATGATACACAATTAAACGTTATTGTGCGTAGGAATTTATGATTTTGAAACTGTGAGTAAATATTTAAAATGTGTATGAACTACTTTAATGATCCATGTTGCCAGGAAATCGCAAATGGGACGATGTAATCTTTGATGGCATGTACTTGTTGTGTTGATCATTGTAGAAACATTCATTTTAAATTCTTATTTTTGTATTTGAGTAAATATTCTAAGTATTTTTGTTTGTGAAGTGCTATAAGGATCCATATTGCCAGGAAATCCCTAATGGGAAGAACACCTAATGGCCTGTTCTTGTATTAGGCATTGGAGATCCATTTACAATTTTTTTTATAAATTTGAGTAAATATTTAAAGTATTTGTGTGCGAATTGCTATAAGTATCAGTGTTGTCAGGAAATTTCAAATGAGAAGATTTAACCCTTAACGGTCTATACACATTGTATTGATCATTGTAGATCCATTCATTTTAAATTCATTTTTTTTTGCTTTTAAGTAAATATTTAAAGTATTTGCACAATATTTAAATAAACATGTAACAAATTATTCAATATAGAACTAATTAAGTTTCGGACCGTTGGATTCAATCTACATTTTACAAGTGCCATCAGTGAAAGCAATCAACATGTATACGTTTAGAAGATAAGGTTGAACAACATATTAAAAGTATTGTTGGCCAGTACAGTTGCAATGAAAACAAGTCAACGTATTTCTGAAGTTAATTGACCATGAAATAAAATAGGCCTGTTTACAAGAAGTACTACTGCCCACGGGTTAAGATTGTGTGGCAACACGGGGCCATAGTCAATGTGCCTAAGGGAGAAGGCGCTCGTGAACCACGTTTCTAGCCTTAAGGAGTCCACATCCATGTTTGTAACTACGAAACCATGTTCGGATCCTATTCTAGCATTTAAAGGTGTCTTTTTTGCCTAAAAATAATTAATTTTGAGGCACAATACGAGAAAAGTTTATTGGGAATTTGCCATTACCGTAAAAATTGTTCAACATTTATTTATCAAAACATTTAGCACCCTACCCGTGCCAATAATAATTATAAGTGCATCGTTAAAAGAACAATTCAATATCAATAAAATATGTAAATTTCAAGTGAAGTGTTTTTATAAAGTACAATCAGTACTTCTCCATCTTCTATCTACTGTTGCCCCATGCAGGTCGCCTGTACAGCTGTTTTATTGCTGTAGTATTTGATTATTACGTTCACTACAAATGAGCTGGGAATCCCCAGCTTGTTCCAAATGACACAGTGCCCAGAAAGGACGGACTATTTGCTTATAGAGCATTGTCCTACCTCAGAAATATTATAAAGATTATTTCCTTTACATATTTAAGAAACCAATGAGTTTGTATGTATGCTTGCATGTAGTAGCACTACAGAGTGATTTATTTCTGTATTTTGTTTTCCTACTTCATCTGCGGCACAAAATTCATGAGTCCACCCCTCTAACAATTATATAATATGTAAATTAATATCAACAGTTATAGCCTCTTCAAATGTAATTTATAAATGGACTTTGCATGTAGTGGCATTACAGAGTGATGGGTTTCTGTAGTTTTTTTGCCTACTTCACCTGTGGCACAAAATTCATGAGTCTACCCCTCTGACAATTAGATAATATGAAAATCAACAGTTATAGCCTCTTCAAATGTAATTTATAAATGGAATGCAATACCACTGCCATTTCCTGTGCTAGTATTAATTTTCTGCATCTCGATGAGGGTACAGACGTTTTATCATAGATGTGACCGAGCTTGGAGATATTCGCGTCTTCATGTACTTCTCGGCTTCGGCGACGTAGTGTCCAACCTGCAGCCTGTCTTCTAGTTCCCGTTTCTGCTTGTAGACTTCAGAGTACCTCCTTTCCTTTAAAAAGGTTCGTCCCTTGCACATCCGATTACAGTAGGTGGTCTTTTACGCATCTGAAACAAAATAGCTCCAAACCGATTTTTTCAGAAGTAGACAATTGCAGCGTACTAAAGGTTGCGTGTCAGTAGCGAGTAAATAGCTCGTACTGTGTAACGTAGCAGTCAGTTTTATTCCATTTGGGCCAGATGACTTAAATAATTTCTCGTTTTTAAAGCCAATGCAAATTTGGCGCAATTTTTTAGATGTTTTTCTGTGTAAGAAAGAGCGAAGCAATGTTCCGTCACATCTCTTAACGAATTGAATTCGTTTAGTGTTAAAATTCGAGATCACACAGAGTAGTTATCGTTTCTCACACCAGGTTGCGGGCAAACTGCAACTTCCTCTGTAAGCTTATCTATAGACCGCAATCTGGGTAGCTTTCCGGTTTGCTCGATGCAGGAAATGTGAATGCCAGTCAGTATTGTGAGTAGAGGCATTGTGATATCGCCATCAAACCGCACATTTAGCCGATTTAAACGTCTTTCGGTAATAGAGGGCAAAACGTTTTCGTTTGTTCGGTCCGCTAATTTTTCAGGAATTATTTTCTTGCATACAATTTGTCATTCTGAATTCTTAAGTTATGTTAATGAAAAGGAAAAATCAAGATATAACATATCTCATTACGTCCGACGAAAGAGATGATTAAACGGTCGAATTATTTTCCTTACTACCTTTACCGTATCTTCCCAGCTGGTAGACGCCCGTCTTCAACCCCTAGAGGGATTAGGTCTACAAATAAACGACTGTGACTAACCGAGCCACAATTTTTTCTTAGTCCCAGTACCAGAGGAACAAAATTTTCCTTCCATTGTGCTGTCTTCATTTCACTTGCCAGTCTTTTCCCTTCTTCTACACAAGTGCTGGTAGAAACCTCTAAATAATTATGACATGGCTACTTGCACCCGTGATGCCATCATCCTTCCCAATATGGCTGACCAAGGGGTTTCTTTTAGTACACTATTCTATTTACTATAAACTATTTACCATCACAATTCTTTCTATTTTCACATCCAAATAGGCACCTCCTGAGGGTTCCGACAGACACTATTTCTACTTCGTGTCACATGATCCTTCCCAATGGCGCAGACTAAGTTTTTTATCATACCATAATATCTTTTTATTACAATCTTTTTCATTTCCACATCCATGCGGACACCTCTTTATTATCTCGAAATGCATTATGTGTACTACAGGTATGTAATATTGCCTGACCTAATCATTCTCTGTATCCCAGGCCAAGGGTGCCTTCTTTTACCCTATTCTATTTATCACAATTAAAAAGACCAATCACTTTGAAACCACAGGGAGGAGTAGCAACCTCTTTGGTTGCTTTTAGTTGTCTTCAATCTTTCTCACATAATGTCTGAACACCAGTTGATTTCCCTTCGAGTGTAATAATCTGCAAAAGAAACCTTAATGTAATTGGAGATCTCGAGCCGCAACCATTTCCCCTCCAGACAGATATGAAAGATACAGGAATAGAAGAACGTATCGTAATATGTGATTTTATAAATATATGTAGTAAAAAAAGCATTTTATTCATATTTTATCCGTTTCCTGATATAATACCTTTATCCAAAGAACTGCTTTTATTAGGTTTATAAAGAAGTTTTTTCTCGCAACATTTCTGGTAGCCCTCGTACGAAGCTATACTATTAAGAACCCATTACACAGACGTAAAAGATTGGGAGAGAACTACTCATCATCTCGGTTATATGTACTTTTTTACGCTTTGCGTTTCTGGATTCATCGTACAAAGCTATACTATTAAGAACCTATTACACAGACGTAAAAGATTGGGGGAGAACTACTCTTCATCTCGGTTATATGTAGGTGTTTACGCTTTGCGTTTCTGGATTCATCGTACAAAGCTATACTATTAAGAACCCATCACACAGACGTAAAAGATTGGGGGAGAACTACTCTTCATCTCGGTTATATGTAGGTGTTTACGCTTTGCGTTTCTGGATTCATCGTACAAAGCTATACTATTAAGAACCTATTACACAGACGTAAAAGATTGGGAGAGAACTACTCATCATCTCGGTTATATGTACTTGTTTACGCTTTGCGTTTCTGGATTCATCGTACAAAGCTATACTATTAAGAACCCATTACACAGACGTAAAAGATTGGGGGAGAACTACTCTTCATCTCGGTTATATGTAGGTGTTTACGCTTTCCGTTTCTGGATTCATCGTACAAAGCTATACTATTAAGAACCCATTACACAGACGTAAAAGATTGGGGGAGAACTACTCTTCATCTCGGTTATATGTAGGTGTTTACGCTTTGCGTTTCTGCATTCATCGTACAAAGCTATACTATTAAGAACCCATTACATAGACGTAAAAGATTGGGGGAGAACTACTCTTCATCTCGGTTATATGTAGGTGTTTACTACGCTTTGCGTTTCTGGATTCATCGTACAAAGCTATACTATTAAGAACCCATTACACAGACGTAAAAGATTGGGAGAGAACTACTCTTCATCTCGGTTATATGTAGGTTGCAGCGGCCAGAATGTCCGATGCAAAGAATCTGGGTAATTGTACAGAATACCAGAATCAAACCTAACCGGGTTAAATAATTGACTAAATTTATATATAAAAATTTTAAAACATTATAATAATAATAATATTAAAACTAGGGTAAATAATAGTAAAATGAAGAAAATTAGAAATAACTTTAGACTTAAAAAACATAAATTATAAGCAATAAGAAAAATTATCACTTCAAAGTGGATAGCCTAAATTATGTAAACAAAAAAATACGGTAATTGTGTAGTATAACAAACTAGGCCTAGATGCCGGCTATTAAAATAATTGTACTTAAAAATAATCAGGAATAAAGAATGTAAATTAAGATGTGAGGAAAGTAAATTAGGCCTAGCTAGGGAAAATAGTATTTATGTAAAAGTAAAGATTAAATGTTAAAGTGTAATAGCCTAAGAAATTAGGTTATAATAGAAGAAGTCATATTTGATTTCGGAAAAATCCGCTTAGGGCATTGATTATAAATCTTGTCACTACGAAACGAAAGCGCTACAGTCGAACTTTGGATTAAGAATGTTAAAAAGTTAATTAAATTAAATGAGAAGAAATAAAGTCAAATACGTTATTAAATAAAAGGTAAAAATGCAAAGGACACATCAGAATACGGAAACGCCTTTTATAAAAAGGGAAACTAATCTTAGTTCAGAATTTCCGAACAAACAAAGTCAATTGCCATGGCAACGGCTTTCTGATTGGTCAAAAGTTGAAAAATGGATACTGGGACGTGGGAAGTTTGAAATTGGAGAAGTGGGCCTCACAAAAGAACGCTATCCAAGATCAGAATGCATTAGGCTCTCAAAGCGAGCAGACGTGTTGTTGTACCATGCGATCAAGACAAGAAAAAATGTGCTAAAAACAGAGTAAAAAGTGCTACGATGTGATCAGGGGAAGGAAGATATATATGAGCAAGGGCTCATATATACCCAGAACAAAATTTCGACCACCAAAATGCAAAATTAAAGAAAATAAGAAGATTGACCGAAATTATGGAGAGACGCCTACCTACCAAGACCCTTGAAGCTGTAACAGGACCGACAGATGACAACATTAATGAAGATAAAAAGATTTCTACAGTACAAGGTTATATAATCAATTTAATTATTCTTTTTTAAATAACATTTTACTTCAAATTATATTAACTTAATTTCAAAATTAAATAAGATGGGAATAACCTAAGGGACTGATTAGTCAACTCTCTTAGGTTACCCAAATTTAAGTAATAAAGATTCAAAATTGACTTTCCATTCCCATCGCTGTGGGAATGTATGGATTAAGTATAAAGATGTATATCTTATATGGCTTTTTCTAAGTGAATTTCTAATGAATAACTTCCAAAGAAGTTAATTGTTCAAGGCCTAGCCTAAAGGCATTACATAGTAATATTAAGTGTTTGAAAAAGAATCAGATTTTAAAATATGTTAAATTTAACTCTACTAATCAAAATTATATACAAAATTAATTATGGTAACTTTGATAATTTAAATTATATGTAAAATTAATGATAATAAGAAAATTTAAAAACAGAAGGAGATAATAATGTTTAGTTAAATGGCAAATTGTATGAAATTTTGAAAAAATAATTAGTCAAGAAAATCCTGTGAAATTAAATAAAAACAATAATAATTAATTTGAACCTTGGAACAAATAAATAAAAATGTATATTTTCCAATTAGCTGTGTTTTCATTCTAGATAAGATAAGTTCACTAGGTATCCAGGTATAGTCTTTAAATCACAAGTGTCTCTCAAAGATTCCACTACCCGAAAAGGAGCTTGAACAGGGCTTATCGGAGGCTAATTGGTTTTATCAAAAATTCAGGGGTTGGTTCCTCTGAGAGGTTTATTCCTTGAGGCACAGGTCTATGAAATTAGGTTCGTAGTCAATGGATAAACCATTACTTTCTTACTGACTTAGCAATTGAGGAAGAGAAATAAACAACGGCAAAGGTTATAAAAAAGTAAGTCGGTAAGAAAAGTATGGCGCCCAACGTTTGAGGCTCGATGCTTACATTGTAACATCGGGTTAACATCAAATAGAGACAGATTTAAATCGACTAAGGAGCCTAGTGAAACAAAATTAATTAAATAGAATTCAATTAAAATTGTAAAAAATAATAGGAATCATAAAATGAAAACCAAAGAAGTTCTTTAAATTAAATAAGAGTTAATTATAATAAAAATGAAATTAAAAAGAACTTAGAATAAATAATAATAATTAAAAGGAAATAATTAAGTAAAATAAAATTCAGTAGGTGTCGGTAGGGCATAATATAAATAATAATGTTAGTTATTAATGAAAGTAAATAGAATACATAGGCGTTAGATAGACAAGGTCAAGGGAACACTGAACCGGATCACATCGAGCACAATTCTAAATGAATATTTAATTAAATACTCAGTATATAGTAAAAATATAGAAGTAGGAGAAGTTAGTAAGGGAATAAAAGGATAGTTAAATACGAGACTTTAAGATGGCGACAAGACAGAGAAAAGACACAGAACCATCTGAAATGATGGAGTTTTTTAAAAAAATGATGGAGGAACAAAAACAGGAGAGATTAAAAGAGATGGAGGAACAAAAACAGGAAAGATTAAAAGAGATGGAGGAACAAAAACAGGAAAGATTAAAAGAGATGGAAGAACAGAAACAAGGGAGAATAAAGGAACAAGAAGAATTAGTAAAAAAGATAGAGGAACAAAAACAGGAAAGATTAAAAGAGATGGAAGAACAGAAACAAGGGAGAATAAAGGAACAAGAAGAATTAGTAAAAAAGATAGAGGAACAAAAACAGGAAAGATTAAAAGAGATGGAGGAACAGAAACAAGGGAGAATAAAGGAACAAGAAGAATTAGTAAAAATGATAGAGGAACAAAGAAAGAAAGAAAGAGAGGAGGAAAAAGTAGAAAGAAAGAAAGAAAGAGAGGAGGATAAACAAGAAATTAAGAATCTTTGGGAAATCATGAATAAGAGGATAGAGGAAATAAATGAAGGAATTACAAGAAAGAATGAGGAAATGGGAAATAAAATCCAAGAAACTATAGAAAAGATGTATAACTTAGAGGTAACAGTCAGTGAAAATAAACAGACTGTAGAAACAGTTAAGGGAGAAGTCAAAAAAGTAGAAAGAAGGGTACAAGTAGTTGAGAATAAGATAAAGAATATGGGAGAAGGGATAAATATAGCTACCTTGTTTAAATCAAGGATGTTTGAGATGGGTGATAATGGAGACAAAAGCAAGAAGGAATTCTACGGTAGGGAAGATGAAGACCCTATTGATTTCATTAAACACCTAGAAGGTATAATGTCCGAAATTGATCCTGACATGGAGGAAGGACAAAAAAGGAAAATAATGGAGAGACATCTTAAAGGACCAGCACAAGAATGGTGGTTGGCCATGAATATGGAGGAGGAAAATTATGATGAAGTTAAGGAGAGATTCTTTAGCCACTTTTGGGGATCTCATGCACAAGAGAGAATTCGAGGAAGAATCGAAAATGGAAAATATGAATACCATCGAGGCACAAACAACATGGTAAATTATTTCTTAAAAATGGTGAACACGGCGAGACACCTAACTCCGCCATACAATCAGGCGGAGTTAATTATGAAGATTATGAAGCATTATGGGAACAGAATGTATATAGGATGTTCCGGGATGGCGGCTACCGACATAGAGGAGGCGGTAAAATACATCCGAAGGAACATGGAGCAGGAGGCTACCAGGAACCGGACTCAGCCTAGGACTGAGGAACGGGAACCTGAAAGGAGAGGGTTTACACACCAAACGAGAAACCCCGGATACAAGGGAAATTGGAGGCAAGAGCCTTACCCGGTAGAAGGGAGAGGAAACTGGAGACAGGGGCCCTACCAAAGAGAGGGACCAAGAAATAGGCCGCAAAATCAGTGGCAACAACAAAGGCCAGAGTACAGGCCACAAAACCAAACGGAAGAAGGCCCACAGACAAAAGAAAAGAGACCACAAAATCCAGGGCCAAGTGGTCAATCAAAAAACTAAATGAGAGGATCCCTAATGGTAGGAAGGAAAAGAGGAGACAACCATTAGAGATCCAACAACAAACAAAATATAGGAAATATTACCCGGAGAAACAGGGAACAGTAAATAAAGGAAAGGCGGAAGACCTAAAGAACAAAAATAAAAAAACAATACAACAGGAAAATAACAATGAAGTACACCAAAATCAAGAGCGTAGAGTTGGTGGACTATCTCTTGATATTCGTGCTGAATTGTTAGAAGAGGACAAGGAGATTGGCGAAGGTAACCAGAAGAAAGAAACATGCCCTGTAATTGACTGTGAGGTAGAAGGGCACTCTATAGAGGTAGAGATTGACACGGGTGCAGACGTGTCAGTCATTCAAGAAAAGGCTTACAACAACCTCAAGTTGCATGGGCTTAAGTTCCTGGAACTACCCATCAACAATGTGGGAGTTGTAACAGCCATTAAGACTGCACAAATAAAGGTTACCCGGCAATGCTTAATTCCCTTAACAATTAAAGGCATAAAAGTGGACTGCATCTTCATAGTGGTCTCCAAACTTCGGTCGGAGATGATTATGGGGTGCAACACACTGTATGACCTAAAGGCACGGATAAACATGGATAGACGCTTTGTGACATTCGAGATAGAAGGGAAGATGGTGTACCAGGACTTTAAAAATAAAATACAAAAGATAGAGGAAAATGAAGAAGTCCGAAAAATATGCAAGATAACCCAGGAAAAAGAAGATGCATCAACAATAGGGCATCAAAGCAAAAAGGAGGGGTTAATGCGACAGTGCGAGAAGCAGGGGCACTGCCGAATGAATGAAGGAGGAAATGGACAAGAAACAAGTAAAGGGGAAATCTTAAATATAACGAACGAATATCAAAGAAAAATAAAAAATGAAACAGAGGAAAAATTAAACAAAAACAAAAAATTAAAAAACAAAAATGAAAATATAATAAATAAGGAAATAAATTTAAGACCTGAGGGAGTCAAAACAGGAGATAAAGAAACAAAGGACATGGAAAGAAGAGCTGCAGCTGAGATTAAGAGCAAACCAAAATATAAACAAGGTAAGGCCGAAATAGTGCCAAAAAGGGGAAATAATGTGAGTGGAAAAATAATAAATAAGAAAATAAATATAAATAAAAGTATAAACGTCGCGTCGAAACAATTAAAAGGGGGGAACAACGAGGTTAAAATGAATAACCAACAAGTAGCTCGGAAGCCCATGACTAAGACTTTAGATTCTGGAGAGATAACCCAAAGGAAAGAAATTGAAATTAAAGAAAGAAAAAAGAAAAACCCATTTACTAGTTCAAGAGTTCGAAAGTCAATTAAAATGAGAACCAATCCAAATACGAGAAGAACCTTCATTTCATTACAATTCAAAAACAGAAAAATAAAAGGTAGATTTAAGGAGAATAAGGGAAAGTTAAGAAATTGGAAAAGGAGAAAGAAGAAAAAGAAAGATAAAGCTGGACGGATAATACGAAAATATTTAAAGAATAAAGGATAATAAGGCAAGGTAAATAAAAAATGATCCATCAGTGACATAGGGAGTAACGGTTAAGTAATAAAAATAAAAATGTAAAATAAATCTAAGTAGTAGATTAAAGCAGTAACATAATCCAAATACATAGGACAAATAATATAAAATCAGTATTAAATGTGAAAGAAAAAGCCATATGTTAAAGGAACGGGATTCATTGAATTTATTAAAGTAAAGGTTGTGTTAAACAACAATGAATGTGTAAAATAAGGATTACAATATACAATATTGTATAGTTAATATAAACTTGAAATAAGATTAAATAAAAAAGAATGTGACTAAGGACAGGAGTAATAAATGAGTAAATAGCACGTGAAGTGACTAATGTGACAATGATATATATGAGTGAAAGGGACAGGAGAGTAAATTGTGAACTTTAGTAAAATTAATTAAGTTATGAAGATGAATAGGAATAGTAGATTAATGAAAGGAATATGAAAATTTTAATATAAACTAGTATAAGTGTTAATGTTACTTTTCACAAATATGTTATTAATTATGTTTATCTGTTTCAAGGGAGAGAAGAACCAAAATTTTCATATATTTAAAAAGGGGGGAATTTTGCAGCGGCCAGAATGTCCGATGCAAAGAATCTGGGTAATTGTACAGAATACCAGAATCAAACCTAACCGGGTTAAATAATTGACTAAATTTATATATAAAAATTTTAAAACATTATAATAATAATAATATTAAAACTAGGGTAAATAATAGTAAAATGAAGAAAATTAGAAATAACTTTAGACTTAAAAAACATAAATTATAAGCAATAAGAAAAATTATCACTTCAAAGTGGATAGCCTAAATTATGTAAACAAAAAAATACGGTAATTGTGTAGTATAACAAACTAGGCCTAGATGCCGGCTATTAAAATAATTGTACTTAAAAATAATCAGGAATAAAGAATGTAAATTAAGATGTGAGGAAAGTAAATTAGGCCTAGCTAGGGAAAATAGTATTTATGTAAAAGTAAAGATTAAATGTTAAAGTGTAATAGCCTAAGAAATTAGGTTATAATAGAAGAAGTCATATTTGATTTCGGAAAAATCCGCTTAGGGCATTGATTATAAATCTTGTCACTACGAAACGAAAGCGCTACAGTCGAACTTTGGATTAAGAATGTTAAAAAGTTAATTAAATTAAATGAGAAGAAATAAAGTCAAATACGTTATTAAATAAAAGGTAAAAATGCAAAGGACACATCAGAATACGGAAACGCCTTTTATAAAAAGGGAAACTAATCTTAGTTCAGAATTTCCGAACAAACAAAGTCAATTGCCATGGCAACGGCTTTCTGATTGGTCAAAAGTTGAAAAATGGATACTGGGACGTGGGAAGTTTGAAATTGGAGAAGTGGGCCTCACAAAAGAACGCTATCCAAGATCAGAATGCATTAGGCTCTCAAAGCGAGCAGACGTGTTGTTGTACCATGCGATCAAGACAAGAAAAAATGTGCTAAAAACAGAGTAAAAAGTGCTACGATGTGATCAGGGGAAGGAAGATATATATGAGCAAGGGCTCATATATACCCAGAACAAAATTTCGACCACCAAAATGCAAAATTAAAGAAAATAAGAAGATTGACCGAAATTATGGAGAGACGCCTACCTACCAAGACCCTTGAAGCTGTAACAGGACCGACAGATGACAACATTAATGAAGATAAAAAGATTTCTACAGTACAAGGTTATATAATCAATTTAATTATTCTTTTTTAAATAACATTTTACTTCAAATTATATTAACTTAATTTCAAAATTAAATAAGATGGGAATAACCTAAGGGACTGATTAGTCAACTCTCTTAGGTTACCCAAATTTAAGTAATAAAGATTCAAAATTGACTTTCCATTCCCATCGCTGTGGGAATGTATGGATTAAGTATAAAGATGTATATCTTATATGGCTTTTTCTAAGTGAATTTCTAATGAATAACTTCCAAAGAAGTTAATTGTTCAAGGCCTAGCCTAAAGGCATTACATAGTAATATTAAGTGTTTGAAAAAGAATCAGATTTTAAAATATGTTAAATTTAACTCTACTAATCAAAATTATATACAAAATTAATTATGGTAACTTTGATAATTTAAATTATATGTAAAATTAATGATAATAAGAAAATTTAAAAACAGAAGGAGATAATAATGTTTAGTTAAATGGCAAATTGTATGAAATTTTGAAAAAATAATTAGTCAAGAAAATCCTGTGAAATTAAATAAAAACAATAATAATTAATTTGAACCTTGGAACAAATAAATAAAAATGTATATTTTCCAATTAGCTGTGTTTTCATTCTAGATAAGATAAGTTCACTAGGTATCCAGGTATAGTCTTTAAATCACAAGTGTCTCTCAAAGATTCCACTACCCGAAAAGGAGCTTGAACAGGGCTTATCGGAGGCTAATTGGTTTTATCAAAAATTCAGGGGTTGGTTCCTCTGAGAGGTTTATTCCTTGAGGCACAGGTCTATGAAATTAGGTTCGTAGTCAATGGATAAACCATTACTTTCTTACTGACTTAGCAATTGAGGAAGAGAAATAAACAACGGCAAAGGTTATAAAAAAGTAAGTCGGTAAGAAGGTGTTTACGCTTTGCGTTTCTGGATTCATCGTACAAAGCTATACTATTAAGAACCTATTACACAGACGTAAAAGATTGGGAGAGAACTACTCATCATCTCGGTTATATGTACTTGTTTACGTTTTGCGTTTCTGGATTCATCGTACAAAGCTATACTATTAAGAACCCATTACACAGACGTAAAAGATTGGGAGAGAACTACTCTTCATCTCGGTTATATGTAGGTGTTTACTACGCTTTGCGTTTCTGGATTCATCGTACAAAGCTATACTATTAAGAACCCATTACACAGACGTAAAAGATTGGGAGAGAACTACTCTTCATCTCGGTTATATGTAGGTGTTTACGCTTTGCGTTTCTGGATTCATCGTACAAAGCTATACTGTTAAGAACCCATTACACAGACGTAAAAGATTGGGGGAGAATTACTCTTCATCTCGGTTATATGTAGGTGTTTACGCTTTGCGTTTCTGGATTCATCGTACAAAGCTATACTATTAAGAACCCATTACACAGGCGTAAAAGATTGGGGGAGAACTACTCTTCATCTCGGTTATATGTAGGTGTTTACGCTTTGCGTTTCTGGATTCATCGTACAAAGCTATACTATTAAGAACCCATTACACAGACTTGGGAGATTGGGGGAGAACTACTCTTTACCTGGGTTATATATAGGTGTTTATCCTCTGCTTCGGTCTATTATTCGTACAATGCAGTGATATTGGGAAGCCTGGGAGACTAGGGGCACCCACTGTTAATTGGTTTTATAGTCAACTGTTTACACTCTTGCATCTCTGTATTCTTCATACAGTGTAATACTATTAAAAACACGTATCACAAGTTGGGAGTTTGGGGGATACATACTATTTATCGGGGTGTTTACGAACTGCATCTCTGTATTCTTCATACAGTGTAATACTATTAAGAACTCGTATCACAAGCCTGGGAGTTTGGGAGATACATACTATTTATCGGGGTGTTTACGAACTGCATCTCTGTATTCTTCATACATTGTAATACTATTAAAAACTCGTATCACAAGCCTGGGAGTTTGGGGGATACATACTATTTATCGGGGTGTTTACGAACTGCATCTCTGTATTCTTCATACAGTGTAATACTATTAAGAACTCGTATCACAAGCCTGGGAGTTTGGGGGATACATACTATTTATCGGGGTGTTTACGATCTGCATCTCTGTATTCTTCATACATTGTAATACTATTAAGAACTCGTATCACAAGCCTGGGAGTTTGGGAGATACATACTATTTATCGGGGTGTTTACGAACTGCATCTCTGTATTCTTCATACAGTGTAATACTATTAAGAACTCGTATCACAAGCCTGGGAGTTTGGGGGATACATACTATTTATCGGGGTGTTTACGAACTGCATCTCTGTATTCTTCATACATTGTAATACTATTAAAAACTCGTATTCCAAGCCTGGGAGTTTGGGGGATACATACTATTTATCGGGGTGTTTACGATCTGCATCTCTGTATTCTTCATACATTGTAATACTATTAAAAACTCGCATCACAAGCCTGGGAGTTTGGGGGATACATACTATTTATCGGTGTGTTTACGATCTGCATCTCTGTATTCTTCATACAGTGTAATACTATTAAGAACTCGTATCACAAGCCTGGGAGTTTGGGGGATACATACTATTTATCGGGGTGTTTACGAACTGCATCTCTGTATTCTTCATACATTGTAATACTATTAAGAACTCGTATCACAAGCCTGGGAGTTTGGGGGATACATACTATTTATCGGGGTGTTTACGAACTGCATCTCTGTATTCTTCATACATTGTAATACTATTAAAAACTCGTATCACAAGCCTGGGAGTTTGGGGGATACATACTATTTATCGGGGTGTTTACGAACTGCATCTCTGTATTCTTCATACATTGTAATACTATTAAGAACTCGTATCACAAGCCTGGGAGTTTGGGGGATACATACTATTTATCGGGGTGTTTACGAACTGCATCTCTGTATTCTTCATACATTGTAATACTATTAAGAACTCGTATCACAAGCCTGGGAGTTTGGGAGATACATACTATTTATCGGGGTGTTTACGAACTGCATCTCTGTATTCTTCATACAGTGTAATACTATTAAGAACTCGTATCACAAGCCTGGGAGTTTGGGGGATACATACTATTTATCGGGGTGTTTACGAACTGCATCTCTGTATTCTTCATACATTGTAATACTATTAAAAACTCGTATTCCAAGCCTGGGAGTTTGGGGGATACATACTATTTATCGGGGTGTTTACGATCTGCATCTCTGTATTCTTCATACATTGTAATACTATTAAAAACTCGCATCACAAGCCTGGGAGTTTGGGGGATACATACTATTTATCGGTGTGTTTACGATCTGCATCTCTGTATTCTTCATACAGTGTAATACTATTAAGAACTCGTATCACAAGCCTGGGAGTTTGGGGGATACATACTATTTATCGGGGTGTTTACGAACTGCATCTCTGTATTCTTCATACATTGTAATACTATTAAAAACTCGTATTCCAAGCCTGGGAGTTTGGGGGATACATACTATTTATCGGGGTGTTTACGATCTGCTTCTCTGTATTCTTCATACATTGTAATACTATTATAAACTCGCATCACAAGCCTGGGAGTTTGGGGGATACATACTATTTATCGGTGTGTTTACGATCTGCATCTCTGTATTCTTCATACAGTGTAATACTATTAAGAACTCGTATCACAAGCCTGGGAGTTTGGGGGATACATACTATTTATCGGGGTGTTTACGAACTGCATCTCTGTATTCTTCATACAGTGTAATACTATTAAGAACTCGTATCACAAGCCTGGGAGTTTGGGGGATACATACTATTTATCGGGGTGTTTACGAACTGCATCTCTGTATTCTTCATACAGTGTAATACTATTAAAAACTCGTATCACAAGCCTGGGAGTTTGTGGGATACATACTATTTATCGGGGTGTTTACGATCTGCATCTCTGTATTCTTCATACAGTGTAATACTATTAAGAACTCGTACCACAAGCCTGGGAGTTTGGGGGATACATACTATTTATCGGGGTATTTACGAACTGCATCTCTGTATTCTTCATACAGTGTAATACTATTAAGAACTCGTATCACAAGCCTGGGAGTTTGGGGGATACATACTATTTATCGGGGTGTTTACGAACTGTATCTCTGTATTCTTCATACAGTGTAATACTATTAAGAACTCGTATCACAAGCCTGGGAGTTTGGGGGATACATACTATTTATCGGGGTGTTTACGAACTGCATCTCTGTATTCTTCATACATTGTAATACTATTAAGAACTCGTATCACAAGCCTGGGAGTTTGGGAGATACATACTATTTATCGGGGTGTTTACGAACTGCATCTCTGTATTCTTCATACAGTGTAATACTATTAAAAACTCGCATCACAAGCCTGGGAGTTTGGGGGATACATACTATTTATCGGTGTGTTTACGATCTGCATCTCTGTATTCTTCATACAGTGTAATACTATTAAGAACTCGTATCACAAGCCTGGGAGTTTGGGGGATACATACTATTTATCGGGGTGTTTACGAACTGCATCTCTGTATTCTTCATACAGTGTAATACTATTAAGAACTCGTATCACAAGCCTGGGAGTTTGGGGGATACATACTATTTATCGGGGTGTTTACGAACTGCATCTCTGTATTCTTCATACAGTGTAATACTATTAAGAACTCGTATCACAAGCCTGGGAGTTTGGGGGATACATACTATTTATCGGGGTGTTTACGAACTGTATCTCTGTATTCTTCATACAGTGTAATACTATTAAGAACTCGTATCACAAGCCTGGGAGTTTGGGGGATACATACTATTTATCGGGGTGTTTACGAACTGTATCTCTGTATTCTTCATACATTGTAATACTATTAAAAACTCGTATTCCAAGCCTGGGAGTTTGGGGGATACATACTATTTATTGGGGTGTTTACGATCTGCATCTCTGTATTCTTCATACATTGTAATACTATTAAAAACTCGCATCACAAGCCTGGGAGTTTGGGGGATACATACTATTTATCGGTGTGTTTACGATCTGCATCTCTGTATTCTTCATACAGTGTAATACTATTCAGAACTCTTATCACAAGCCTGGGAGTTTGGGGGATACATACTATTTATCGGGGTGTTTACGAACTGCATCTCTGTATTCTTCATACAGTGTAATACTATTAAGAACTCGTATCACAAGCCTGGGAGTTTGGGGGATACATACTATTTATCGGGGTGTTTACGAACTGCATCTCTGTATTCTTCTTACATTGTAATACTATTAAAAACTCGTATCACAAGCCTGGGAGTTTGGGGGATACATACTATTTATCGGGGTGTTTACGATCTGCATCTCTGTATTCTTCATACAGTGTAATACTATTAAGAACTCGTATCACAAGCCTGGGAGTTTGGGGGATACATACTATTTATCGGGGTATTTACGAACTGCATCTCTGTATTCTTCATACAGTGTAATACTATTAAGAACTCGTATCACAAGCCTGGGAGTTTGGGGGATACATACTATTTATCGGGGTGTTTACGAACTGTATCTCTGTATTCTTCATACAGTGTAATACTATTAAGAACTCGTATCACAAGCCTGGGAGTTTGGGGGATACATACTATTTATCGGGGTGTTTACGAACTGCATCTCTGTATTCTTCATACATTGTAATACTATTAAGAACTCGTATCACAAGCCTGGGAGTTTGGGAGATACATACTATTTATCGGGGTGTTTACGAACTGCATCTCTGTATTCTTCATACAGTGTAATACTATTAAGAACTCGTATCACAAGCCTGGGAGTTTGGGGGATACATACTATTTATCGGGGTGTTTACGATCTGCATCTCTGTATTCTTCATACAGTGTAATACTATTGAGAACTCGTATCACAAGCCTGGGAGTTTGGGGGATACATACTATTTATCGGGGTGTTTACGATCTGCATCTCTGTATTCTTCATACAGTGTAATACTATTAAGAACTCGTATCACAAGCCTGGGAGTTTGGGAGATACATACTATTTATCGGGGTGTTTACGAACTGCATCTCTGTATTCTTCATACAGTGTAATACTATTAAAAACTCGTATCACAAGCCTGGGAGTTTGGGGGATACATACTATTTATCGGGGTGTTTACGATCTGCATCTCTGTATTCTTCATACATTGTAATTCTATTAAATACTATTAACACGTCCAAAAACCACTGATACATCCGTTCATCTGACTCCTTCGCCCGTTTTCGTACTTAAAATATTCCGTAATAATGAAGCATTTCAGAGAAAACGTAACTAACGGCAGAAATACAGGTTTTCAGTGTTTTTTTACGATTGCATTGTGCTGTAGGAAAATATGTAAACAAACAAATTATCATCGTTTATGTGTTCGGATCTGCAAATTGTTTGTTGTCTTGACTGTCTTAAAGTTATGCTGCCCTGTTTAAAAGCATTTAAAGGATTTACTGACAAAACAAATAGCCTATCCCCTTACTTAGATTCCCTGGTAGTGTGCCAGATCGTTGCTCTGAACAACCAAATGTCGACGGCCTCGTTCCTTTCTCACTGCAACGACCTGTTGAATGCTATTTAATATTTAGTTCCTGGAAAAATCGATTTTTAACGTTATAAAGGAACCACTTAGAGCAAAGCTGAGTTGAGATAGGTTATTTGTCAGTAACAGCTGGTGGTAATCAAACCACCACACTGGAACCCCTCGCCCGTAAACTTTCAAAGTGACATCTACTGTGTGTAATAAATTATTAATTTTAAAAACTTGATTTTCTTATGGTTGATTTATTGGATAATACTTTATTTAAGTTTAAAGGCATAATCTATTTGACCTATTCATCCTAAGACTAGGAATACATGTATCCTATACATTCACAAGAGCTGTATGTTTTATATATATATATATATATATATATATATATATATATATATATATATATATATATATTTCAAAATTAAAAATATTTCAAAAACAAGAATAGTTTTATACATATTTATTCAAAGCTTGTCGCCGATTAAATGAGTACCACCATCTTCAGGAAAAACAATTATAGTATTACAGTATTTCAAATAATAGATATGATCACAGAGAATGGAAACATTATAATAGTCTCAGAGCATGGTACTAAAAGAGAACAGTTTGGCACTAACTCAATCACTTAGATCCTACTTAGATACTACCAAGGATCGTACAAATTAGTAAATACTCCCAAATTGAACCACTGAGTGTGGGTTTCTCTTTCTTCTGCACTCCTGGCCATGCAGTAGTGACCTTATAATCTTGTCTCTGAACTAACACCAAAACTATTGTCTTTTAACAACATTACACTCTAAATTATTTATGCTTCTATTTCCTGTGAAATAATTAATGAAAGAAGGTAAAACTGTTACGTAGGGAATTTAGTGCATAACTTAATGGACGTGTTCTCTTTTGATGTCACTTGTTACCCTCTCTTAGTAGTTGAATAGGGAGATGACCGTGGTAAGTTGTTATAAGGGTATAATCATATACACTGTGCTATTATATATGTCTATCATACAGAGATTTAAAACTTTTATTACTTTTTAATTTTTTCGACCTCTTTTATCTTTAAGAAAATAATTTTCAATGTCAACATTATAGGTATACGTGTTAGGGGAAAACCACCGTCGAATTCTGTCTCCATCCCCGACGAGTAGGTTCTGGACCTATTTCATCAGTGATAGATCCTCTTTGGGATTTCTATTATCTAGCATTTTGTTAATTAATTTTAATTATCTATCTTTCTGCAGCTACAATGCTAAACCTCTATTATTTTTACCGTATATTGACGACAACAATACACACACGCTCACGTGCATGCACGCGCGCGCGCACACACACACACACACACACACACACACACATATATATATATATATATATATATATATATATATATATATATATTATTCGACTAAATATTTAATATTTTATTCGTTTTGTTCGCCGAAACTATTCAACTGAAATTCTGGAAACCTAACTGTTTTTAAATAGAGATGCATTGAAACTTTCTTTGTTCATTAGACTTAAGTACCTCAAATTAAAACTAAAATATGTGTACCCTTAAATGCGTATTACTGCTTGGTGTGGGAACAAGTTTTTTTTCGCCCAATGTTCCCCTAGTGACAAGATATTAGTCACAAATGTGCAACATGTGGTGGTCTCTGAACTTTGCCATTGGGCGAGTAGTCTTAATGGAACTAAATTAAACACACAATATGAGTAACATATCACCTAATCTGACCCAACAATTAAATTAGTAACTATTCAGAACAAAACGACGAAGATTCAGAAACTTACAATCATTCTAACAAGATCCAAAATAAAGCTAAACCTGTGTTTTTAACACACCCATATCCAACATTTTCCCGTGGAGTACCACCAGATTGAACTCACGTCCTCCGACTCCCCGGTTGTTGTGACACTCCCCCACCTCCCGAAAATTTTGTTTATATTATGGTAAATAATTAATTTTATTCTTTAACATAATTATTCATTAATGTTCAAGTTCATTTGACTTTTTATTTTTAATAAACACACAAAATTAGTAATTCTATCGCCATGAAAAGTCAAAAGTCTTTGATTTACTATTTCAAGTTTACAACCTTTGTACTGTGCTATCATTTGTCGACATTATAAGACGAGTTCCATATTCTCTAAGCAACGTTTTATTGCAATATTCTCACTGTTACATTCGACCAAATATTAATAGCTGTATCTATGAAATGTTTCTAAATGTTTAAAACTGTGTTTGAGTATTTTACCTTATTTCCGAATCGGAGTTAGGGGCATTGAGATAAATAGAAGTGGCAGTGCTGTCAAATAGTGACACTATTCCCGGCACTGACTGAGTTGTACACGCAAAATATAGCAACATGGTGGTACCTCACTGTGCAAGTCCGCATTGCATCGGCTCTGACGTGATACCTTCCTACCGTTCTCTGAGTTAGAAGAAATAATCGATTCGGAAACAAGCTTAAATAGACTTAAATGTGAATTGTTTGTAAGATGGAAACAGGGTTCATTTCTTGGAATGCACGACGGTAAAAATATACTGTAATGTAAACATTTGTTGACACAAAAAACACATTTTTCTATTTAGTAATAAATGTCGATTTGCAACACCATTATGGGGATTCAAAACAAATGTGGAAAAAAAGGAAGACTTCTAAGAAATGTTACCCCGACAATTTCAGGATAGACGGAGAGAAGTGAAAAGGGCTCAAGTCTGTAGCTGGGAAAGAATGATTTTTAAATCAACAGAAAACTGACCATGTACTAGTTACCATAAAAATAATGAAATAAGATCCAAATAAAAATTCAAAAGAACGATTATATTTTATCTAAACAATTATAGAACAATCCATTATTTTTTTTATAGACATCTTTTTCACAAGACAATTTATTAGCTGCTCAAGATATAATAAGCTGCGGCTGTCACAAAAAGTATAATATTGTTCCATGATATCCGGCCACAGCTTCATATATCGACTTACCTTTGGAAGATTTCCATTAGCACCGTTTCGTTAGCCCTTCAGAGTGCTGATAAGGTCATCTGTTATCTATTGATACATATCCCCTATTGCCCCCTTTAGTAAAATCACAGCACTTGAGAAGATAAATGTTTTTCACAGTTTCACAGTTGAGACTTTTTGGGTTAATATTTCCCTAAGAAAGGAAAGGAACTATCTTTTAAAGTACTATTTACTGGACACTTGTATTTTGATATTACTTTAAAAAAATTTGGTTAAATACGATTCACATACATAACTGAAAAAAACACATTTTAAACAAGAATCAAATTATTTTAAGACCGTAAATAATTGTCAAATTTTTTTAAAAAATACTACCCTCAATTGAAAAACACGCATGAAGGTGAATTATCTAATTTTATTCACAAAACTATTTCAACCACTATAATAGACCACTATTTCAATTCCTTTTATTAATTCATATTTTCAATTGTTAATAAAATACTTTTTACTCATCCATTTAAGTTCAAATAAATTTCTATAAACTAGTAGTGGATGGTAATTGATGTTAATACAATTTCTTTAAATCATAGTTTATTAATTAAATTTAAGTCTTAGTTGTATATGGAAGAAAAACTTTTCACAGTAGGGACAAAGTATGTAATAAGTTATTTTGTCCCATTTGGTTTAAAAAAGGTGACAACATGATTTCACAGAACAGCTAATTTTATGTTATAGGTTATGTTGTGTAAAAGAACTGATGTTTTAACGCATAGGCTTCGTTACTTTAATTATATTAATTGTATTATTTAATAAAAAGTAACTAAAATGATTTTTTTGTAGGCCTAAGTAGGATCTAACTTTAAACAAAATTTCATTTAATAATACTAGTTAACACTACCATAAATTATTTTTACGTACATATTTTACAATCTAGTTACAATATACCCGGTTAGAATAGGTTTAGAACTAAAAATCCAATGCAACTTACGTAACAAATCTTTCTTTCTTTCTAACCAGATACTTTCTTGCAATTTGGGACATGTTAGTTAATGAAGAAAGGAATTTCTCGGCAACAAAGGGCATTACAGAAAACAAAATAACGCAGATCGGCGACAGTACGTCGTCTGGTTTATGTTGAAAAATTACTTTTTTACAATCTAACCTATCATACATATCTAACCTACCATTTACCTTACAGCTACATTTTAATATAGCTATACAGTACCTAAAGCCCTAAGTAATGGGGTATGACGTAGGGTGCTAAATTCCTAAATAATTGCCTCATGAAGAAGTGTGATATTTGTACGGATATATTTAACGTTTTACCCACTATTCATGCTTAACACCACTTGTTTCTTAATTAGAATGTATTTTTTTAAAACAAATTTAAAAAAGCAAAATATGTTAGTACAATTGATGTTGGCACAGGGGAGCATATATATACTGTATATATATATTAAATAAGCATATATTCAACTTATTGAAAAATTAAAGATATTAAAATTGATAATACCAACTTAATATCATTTGACGTTACTAACATGTATAATAACATGCCTATAATGAAAACACTTGCAATAATAAAAAATAATATAGGTACATATGAACAAGATCTATAAAACATTAACACAAAACGTAAAATATACATTTAAAATCATCTCAAAACAAAATTATTTTTTATGTAATAATAAAATGTATAAGCAAAAAGATGGATTAACAATGGGCTCTCCAATGTCAAGCATATTATTGAAAATATTTTTAAGATGATTTAGTTTTTGTATAAATATTTTGTTATATAATTGTTTTTCCTGAAGATGCTGGTACTTATTTAATCGGCGACAAGCATTGAACAGTCAAGACAACAAACAATTTGCAGATCCGAACACATAAACGATGATAATTTGTTTGTTTACATATTTTCCTACGGCACAATGCAATCGTAAAAAGACACTGAAAACCTGTATTTCTGCCGTTAGTTACGTTTTCTCTGAAATGCATCATTATTTCGTCACCATATTCATTACAGTAATAACAAACATCGTATGCACTATCACTTAGTATAGTTGCCATCAGAAAAGTATTCTTTAGTACAAAAGAAAATGACAGACTTTTAAAAAAAATGAACGTAAATAGATTTAATATACTGTATTTCTTCTTGCTAGTGTTGGTGTTCTTACAAGGTACTGTAATATGTTTTGTGTGTGTCTTTTATGAAAATAGAGTAATGTACTGTATTTGTAATTGTGCTATACTGTAGGCTACTATTGTTGTGTAATAATGTTGTTGAGTTTTTTGGCCGACATAAATAATGTACATTGACAACATGTAACAACATTAATCATACGTCATACCTATTTACGTATTTATGTTGTGTTTTATCACTGTATTATCGGCTATTGTATTACCTTCTACTGATTCTACTGCATTATCTTTTCTAGAATAATGAAGTTAACCGCATAAAATCCCAAAAAAGCACGTGATTCATTGAAGGAAATTTTTAAATTTTCATCTCATAGTTTGAGTAAGGATTTTAAAATAGAAAATTTTAATTAAAATCTTATTAAATATTCCAGCTGTTGCATCATGTAGTTGACAAACAGGGTCTCCTGTTTTAAAAGACGAAGTCTGACAGGAGTGTTCGTTATACCTCTCAAACCTCTTACTAACGGCTCTAAATTACTTGTAGGAAGATATCTGGAAGGTTAGACGAAACATTACAGGCGCGTATCCAGCGACTTGCTTTGGGGGGGGGGGGGCGATCGATGCATTATATATATATATATATATATATATATATATATATACACATACACACACACACACACACACATATATAATATGTGTGTGTGTGCGCTCGCGCGCGTGCGTGTATGTAAAAACATAGAACAGAAAAAGTTCTTTCTACGCTTGAGTTAGAAATCTGTAACGTGATAAAGATTCGTAGCAGATTAGACTTTTTAATAAATATAATTATAAATAATTACATTATATATAATTAATATAAGTAGTCATTCTTCCAACAAGAACAATTCCGGAGTCAACTGCGAATATTACGCTTGCAAAATTACGTATTGAAAATCATATTTTCGAGACTAAGCTTTACTAGCGCTATCTGTTGTTAAAACGTTTAGACGTTTACGAGGGTATGCCGAGGGAACGCGTCACATTTTCAAATTAAAAATTAAAATTTTATTTATTATTTACAATAAAAGACGAATTAACTAAGGAAAGTCTAATTTAATAGAAAGTCCTAATTTAATAATATATTGTCGATTTTTAATCCAAAGATCTTGAGGGTTGGGGGGGCGATCGCCCCATCGCCCCTCCCTTGGATACGCGCCTGCATTACAATTATTCACTTGAGTTTTATAGTTAAAAATATACATGTCAACTCTTGAAATATTATTTTCTTATACAAGAAAATATTGATAGATTCTGAAAGCTTCAATGGAAGTCCAATTTTTAAGGCAATTAACTGTGGGATGCAAAATTGACAATGGCGTAGCTCTGTTTGGCAGAGTGTTTGAGAAATTGAAAGTAAATGGCTAGTTCTGAAAAATATTTTTATTTGTCTTGGTTTTAAATATTTCATAATTCATATTAAATGGGTTTTATTTAGTTACAGTTGAGTAATCGATGTAATTTGTTGAAAATAATGATAAAAAACCGGGTTCATTGTAGCCTACAACATGCAGGACATGTCGACAAATAGTCCACAGGTCGGTCACAGCTGAGGTTGCGTGCAGTTACTAGTTGATGACAACTTCAGTCACATACAACAATACCGCAGACTAATAAGAAAGTGCCTATTTTACATGAATTAATCACTTCTACGTGACTGGAGTACATTGGCCTTTAAAGAAATAATAATTTATGGATAAGGTTAGTCCTGTACGAACCATCAGCGTTGATGGTGATTAAAAATGTTTACAGAATGTGTTTATTTCAAACGGCAAGAATTGTGGCTAAGTTCGGCTACTGTAACCTATGTATGAGTGTTGTGAGAGTTGTTTATGCAAGAAGATGGATAGAATAAAATACTTGTATTTGAAGATTGGTAAAGAAGTTTAATATTAAGAATATAAAGAAGTTTAAAAAAGTATACCTATTTAAAACAGACTCTAACCTTTTCTGGTTGAACTCATAATATTTCTACGAATCGAATAAGAATGAACTTGAATTTATGGATCCGAAACTGTAGGGAAGGGAGATTTATGTAAAACTGATGATGGGAA
This sequence comes from Prosapia bicincta, assembly GCA_036971475.1. NCBI lineage: Eukaryota > Metazoa > Arthropoda > Insecta > Hemiptera > Cercopidae > Prosapia > Prosapia bicincta. Next base: position 177,773,841 of record JBAIZL010000001.1, read on the forward strand.
AAGAGTAATGCAAGATGTAGTAAGTAGAGGGACGTCTGAACGAAATGAAAGAAGGGTTTAGAAAGTGGTTTCGTAGAATTTTATACCGCAGATAAATTTAAAAAAAAAAATGTTTATAGACGAAAAAACGAAGGCAATCTATGTTGCCATTACCAGAGAGGTTTAGTAAGTATATTCTATGATGCAAAAGAAATCGTACAATTAACGGATTTTGTACATGATATCAAGATAATACATGCAGTATCAAGTGCATGACGTTTTCAGGACGTGGGATTTAGTTGTCTATTTTGTAGATTTAAGGCGACCAGACAGTACTGCTACTATCGCGACCATATATACAGCTGTCCACCAGTTACACCTCGTTGTAAGGAGGATAATGAAGGTAGAGGGAAATAGGCGTAACTGAGGAAACGACACAACTGATCCCGTGGAATTGTAAGTAGAGGGACGTCTGAACGAAATGAAAGAAGGGTTTAGAAAGTGGTTTCGTAGAATTTTATACCGCAGATAAATTGAAAAAAAATGTTTATAGACGAAAAAATGAAGGCAATCTATGTTGCCATTACCAGAGAGGTTTAGTAAGTATATTCTACGATGCAAAAGAAATCGTACAATTAACGGATTTTGTACATGATATCAAGATAATACATGCAGTATCAAGTGCATGACGTTTTCAGGACGTGGGATTTAGTTGTCTATTTTGTAGATTTAAGGCGACCAGACAGTACTGCTACTATCGCGACCATATATACAGCTGTCCACCAGTTACACCTCGTTGTAAGGAGGATAATGAAGGTAGAGGGAAATAGGCGTAACTGAGGAAACGACACAACTGATCCCGTGGAATTGTAAGTAGAGGGACGTCTGAACGAAATGAAAGAAGGGTTTAGAAAGTGGTTTCGTAGAATTTTATACCGCAGATAAATTGAAAAAAAATGTTTATAGACGAAAAAATGAAGGCAATCTATGTTGCCATTACCAGAGAGGTTTAGTAAGTATATTCTACGATGCAAAAGAAATCGTACAATTAACGGATTTTGTACATGATATCAAGATAATACATGCAGTATCAAGTGCATGACGTTTTCAGGACGTGGGATTTAGTTGTCTATTTTGTAGATTTAAGGCGACCAGACAGTACTGCTACTATCGCGACCATATATACAGCTGTCCACCAGTTACACCTCGTTGTAAGGAGGATAATGAAGGTAGAGGGAAATAGGCGTAACTGAGGAAACGACACAACTGATCCCGTAGAATTGGAAGTAGGAGAAAATATCTTCGCGGAAGCGGGTAGGTAAACTGAAGTAAACCAGATCTAAGCCTCGGTGAAGATTGTTGTTATACCCACTACCCCGAGCTTATGAGTTGAGTGCATGAAACGATGGCCATAGTTCTACACGTAGGATCGCGTGGGTGCATGTGTGTTTGTATGTGAGTGGAGTTTGGGAGAGAGAAAGATAGATATAGACAGAGGGAGGAAATATATATATGTATATATATATATATATATATATATATATATATATATATATATATATATATATATATATATAGAGAGAGAGAGAGAGAGAGAGAGAGATTAGGCGGTAGCAAAGAATTCATTGTATATATTCGTATAACTCCCGAGACCTAGCAAGAGACTCTGCTGGCTCAATTCGTTTTCGATGGCTGAGATTCGTCTGGATTCAGGCGGTCTTGTCTAAGAAAACACTCTAATAAATTCTAAATAAATTTCAAACCAGTTGCATTTACATCGTATCATGATAAGGCGTTCAGTTAAATCTATACGTGCATGACGCAATATTTTAATAACCCTCTTTATTCGGTGAATACTAATATTAGTCTAATCATGCCTTCCTGTAATGACGTATTGCCACATTATTCAAGGCAATGCAAGTCCTATAATTAAAACATCGTATTAGGAAAGCTTATTACGTCATTGTCGTTTTAAGAAACCAATATATCTTGGCATAATCAATGGTGCTTAATCTGAGCTAAACCGGTTTTCCCGAGCTGATGAACCAGATCGATTAAAAAAACATATATTTTATTTGAGTGAACATGGATTTTGTTAAACATCTGATGAAAAGGAAGATTTCTCCAGGTTGCACCGACTTTAAGTCAAAATTGACAGTAGTCCAGTATTTAATTAAACCTTTGCGACTGCGTTCAAATTCAATCGTTGGTAGTATTCCGCGTTACTGTATCTTCTGATTTGCGGATTTTCCGCACCTACGATTTAAAGCCCATTATATCTGCCCTTTTTAAAACCAGTTGGAAAGGTCCTTGTTGTAGTCAATAACAGAAGTGATATGGCGTTGTCTTTGTGATAACTCTCCCAAATCCTGAAAACCCAACCAAGACCAGGTAGACACCTTTACTCAATCCGTTTCAAAGTAGATTTACTTCAGGTAAGCTACCCAACCCATGTGATTCTCCTCCATCTTGAAATACCAACCAAGATAAGATGGGATTATTATGTCTCTTTCTTAGTTCTGGGTGAACTTCTGGCATTTCTATAAGGGGGTTAACACCTTTATGACGCCGATAGAACCCTTCAATCACGTAATCCTACAAACGTGTTACTATATCCCATACTAGGGAATTTAACAGCCATATACTAACCCTGTGTTAATTCCTTTTCCATCCTTCTTAAAGGAATATAATAATTAATCATGTTGCTATAAAACCTCAGTTAATTATTAAATGTATTCATTGATTAAGAAAACCAAACACAGAACTCTACCCACACGATGCCATAACATTTCCTTATTTCCAGTACCATGGGATCCCGTGAGAGCATCAAGTCCTTTCATTAGCCCCACCTATTTCAAATTCCTTATCTTTTTGTTATATTGGAGTGTAATGGCTAAACGGCTCTTTATGACCCCAATAGGAGAGAAAGAGATAGATAGGTAGATAGATAGATAGATAGATAGATAGATAGATAGATAGATAGATAGATAGATAGATAGATAGATAGATAGATAGATAGAGAGAGAGAGAGAGAGAGAGAGAGAGAGAGAGAGAGACATGATACACATGATGGCCCATTCTCCCTCCTTAAATCCTTTACCCGGGGTTCATTTAGGGATTTGATCACACCTGTTTTCACAATTCTTTCCTACTATATAACAAGTAGTATACAAAAAAATTTCAAATAAATTTCTACTAAGATTAACAAAGAAAAATTTTATTTTAGTTACCCTAGAGCACTATTTATGGTATTGGGTGGTAACCATGTCAACAGTTTAAGGTTGTACAATGGAGGTTTCGATGACAACCAGATGAAGGAAACAAATTCATATAATCTTTGAGAAACATATTTCTAGGTATTGGAAAGTTGACTCAGTGCCAAGGCGCTAGACTTTGGGCATGAAGATTCTCAGCTCGAATCCGGCCGGACCACACAAATTTTATAATTTAATTATTGAATAAATATTGGAAAAACTGTATTAACATCAATTGTCATCCTTTATATATTAAAAAAAATGTATTTGAACTTGATTGAATGAATAAAAACGTATTTTTATTAACGATTAAAGTTTGTACAAGATATATATCAGGAGAGTGTGAGCTAATGAAATGAATTAATAAAAAAGATATTGAAACCAGTATTCTAGTTTGTTGCGTTTTATTAAATTTTGTTTTCAAAGGAAAATAATCAAAGTTGTCTAACTTTCGATAAACCCAAATGAATTTTAGAATAAAAATGACATAGCATGAGAAAATGAAACGAGATTTTGTTTATCCTTATTCTATCCTAGTTTCAGTTTATATTTACAAATAATTACTTTATAAAACACCATTAAATATAATTTGTGTGTGTGTAAAACTTAATTATGACCCTGTTATATTTGCGGCGTTAACATGGATACGGATAAGTAGTTGAATAATTAGTACGTATTTGAAATGTTAGAAATAGTTAATTGTATATAAGATTAAATTTAAACTGTCCTGATATTTTAAGATAGTTAGAAACTTATCAAGATATTATAAAAGCCTAAAAGTATTTTGTAGTTTTACTGTTAAATCTTAAACTCTACGTCATTTTTTTTAAATGAAACTAGAACGTGCTAGGGTGACATAAAACACTAACCATTTAATAATTTCTGCCTTGGCTTATTATTAAGTTGAAACTGGATAATTATTGTGACGACCTTTCAGTTGAAGTCCAACAGGGGATCATAGAACATATAACCTCTTCTGGCGTATATTTGCCACCAGTTGCAAACGTGGGACCTCTCCAGTGGACAGGTGTGCGCCGCGCAGAACTTATTGATTTCAGCTGCTGCCACAATGGCCGCGCCCTAATCTGAAGGGGTAAATCTGTGGACGCGGGGCAAATCACGAAAACTTTGCGACACTTGGGCACGTGTTAAAAATTACATGCGTTTCACCCCAATGCAGAAATAAAATCTTTGGTGTGATGAGTGTGCATGGTTTAAAATAAACCAGATCCCGACCGACAGATTGTGCTCTCACTTACCGTAACCCGAACTCAAACATTTGCCACAATGGTATATCGATGTGGCACATCGCTGTATAGTGATCTTGCTTTTATATAGCGAGGAAAACCTTTATAATACCAGCCTTTTATAAGGACAGAAGCCTTTATATAACTGTAGTGGGCTTTGTATAGCTGTGGTAGCTTTTAGATAGCGGCGGCAGTCCTTATATAGTGTTAAAGACCTTTTTAATGGGAACCTTTTATAACGATAGAAGCCTTTATATAACAGTAGTAGACTTTGTATAGCAGTGGTAGGCCTTATAGCGGGGATAACTTTTATAATGGCCGCCTTTTATAACGATAGAAGCCTTTATATAACTGTAGTAGACTTTGTATAGCAGTGGTAATCTTTATATAGCGGAGGTGGCCTTTATGTAGTGGTGGTGCCCTTTATATAACATTTTTCAAGTGGTAGTCTTTACACAACGATAGAAGTCCTTACGTGAGGACAGTAGACTTTTCAAGTTATAGTGGTGGTAGCCCTTATATAGTTGTGGTGGCCGTTATATTATATTTTTAAAGTGGTAGCTTTTATATAGGCGTGGTGGTTTTTTTATAGCAGTGGTAGGCTTTACAGGTAGTGGTAACCTTTACATAGTGGTGGTGGCCTTTGTATAGCAGTGGTGGCCTTTATATAGCAGTGGTAGACTTTACACGTGGTGGTAGTCATTACACGTGGGGGTAACCTTTATATAGCGGTGATAGCCTTTATATAACATTTTGAAAGTGGTAGTCTTTATACAACGATAGAAGTCCTTATATGAGGACGGTAGCCTTTATAAGTTATAGTGGTGGTAACATTTATATAGTTATGGTGGCCGTTATATAATATTTTTAAAGTGGTAGCCTTTGTAACCATTATATAGGAGTGGTGGCCTTTGTATAGCAGTGGTAGCCTTTACACGTGGTGGTAACCTTTATATAGCTGGTGGGCTTATATATGCATGTATATATGTATATATGGTGGCCTTTATACAACATGTTTAAAGTGGTAGTCTTTATACAGCGAAAGAAAGTCCTTATATGAGGACGGTAGCCTTTATAAGTTATAGTGGTGGTAACATTTATATAGTTATGGTGGCCGTTATATAATATTTTTAAAGTGGTAGCCTTTGTAACCATTATATAGGAGTGGTGGCCTTTGTATAGCAGTGGTAGCCTTTACACGTGGTGGTAACCTTTATATAGCTGGTGGGCTTATATATGCATGTATATATATATATATATATATATATATATATATATATATATATATATATATATATATATATATGGTGGCCTTTATATAACATGTTTAAAGTGGTAGTCTTTATACAACGAAAGAAAGTCCTTATATGAGGACGGTAGCCTTTATAAGTTATAGCTGTGACGCCTCTATAAATCGATGTAGCCTTTACACAGCAATGCAGGTTTTTTATTGGGAGGGAATTTATCTAGCATTGGTAACCTTTTATAACAATAGACCTCTTTTTATATGACTGCAGTAACCTTTGTATAGCGGTGGTGGCTTTTATATAATGGTGATAGCATTTTTAAAGTGGTATCCTATATGTAATGATTAAAACCTTTAATTGATGGCTGTAACCTTTATATAACCTTTTATGTAAGCCTTTTGGCAGCCAGTGGCGGTAGCCTTTATATAGGAATGGTAGACTTTAAACAGCAGTTATACAGCGAGAGAAACCTTTATATAGCAATGGTATCCTTTTATAACGTTAGAAGCTCAGTTTGCCTTTATAGAACGATGGTAGCCTTTATATAATTGTGTTAGCCTTATTATTGCGGCGGAAGCCTTAAAACATCGAAGTTAGTATTTATGCAGTGGTTATAGCCATTTATACAGCCTTTATGACTTTCACCTTTTGCCTTAAAATAAAAATAAATAACTTTTGTTTATGTTGGTTTTATTTCTATTATTTCACTATTTCTAAAGTAGTTTTTTCAGAAAATTAATATTTAATATATTTTTAGTATTTAATTTATTATATAGACATTGTACCCGAGGAATTATTTTTTTTTATCGTCGGAATCTCGCTCCGTCACCCTCTCACACAAAAAATGTATGATTCAAAAGAAAACATTCATATGGGGAACATGAAACATTAGTTATTCTATTAAAGCGGTTTCCATATGTTCGTCCTGTTTCAACACATGTAATAATGTGCCTAGCCAAGTGTCCTCGATGTATGAGTTGAATCAAAGCAATGTCAACGTCACATGTAACGATGACGTCATATTTCAAAGTACAGCCAGCTATTGTTCCTGTTTTTATTGACAGGGTACGTCCCTAAAGGCGAACGCCATCTGTGATTACTTCCTCCTCTCTGCTCCAGTTTCTTTCTTTCTCCCTAGAATCTATTACAAGTGTTTCGAAAGATTACTTTTTAATGAAAATAGACTGAAAAGACTAGCCAGCTAGGGAATATTTTTATAGTTTACATGGATGTGATAATAATGAGGATCTCTCTCTCTCTCACACACACACACACACACACACACACACACACACACACACACACTCTGGTGCAGAAAACAAAGTTAGCTGTATTGGCTGCCATTGTGATCCTACTTTCCCACGATCGCGATGCCGACAGAACTTTATAATTATTAGAAATGTACCTAACCTAAAAACGGGAATGAATGATTGCTTATTTCATTGTAGGTTCATTTTTCTATGTTTAAAATTAACAATAACATTTTCAGGATTATTCGTACAACAGATTGTGTCTTGTTAAAGAACTGCACCATTAATAATATCTGCTTCTTTACTAGAATGTCGTATGATTATTTTAAAAATTCCGATATCCCTATAAATGAACGGTTGACAAAAACATTTGTGAAATAGATTTTTGAAGTAATAGCGTGTATTTCTAGGAAATGGACAGTGTATGCAAAGCTGTCGGCGACGTACTTCTGGGTACAAAGTTGGGCAATAACTGTTTGGTTATCTAGACGTCTTTGATACTGCAAACAAAAATGTATTTAACGTAGAAAATCCACTGGGTCACAGAAAAAATAATGACCGTAGGCAGAAAGTGGTTGATGTCTTCGCATTTTGCACTGTTTGTTAGGGATCCATCACTTTGTTAGTTCTGTAGAGGTGTAACTCGCGAGACGTGGCAGGCGGATGCACAGTTGCCTATTTGAGGGACCCTGCAAACCCGGTGTTTGTTAAACCTCGCTGGTGTACGTATCGGTTGACCGTAACTACTGTGTCTTGTTCACACTGTCCTTAGATGCGAGAGAGGGGTATACTGCTGCCTGGCCTTCCAGCTCTACCTGTCAGCGAACTCCCCTCCTTCGCAGCGAAATTCTCTTGCTATGACTCGTGAGCTAAACCATAATACCCAAGCACATATTTTGTGAATTTCATGAGTTGCCGTGGTGCATGAAAGTTATGGTTTTCGAGAAAAAATTAAGCTTTAAAGATGATGCCACGGTCATTGACCATGTCATTGTCTTTTTGTCTCACGTAAATATATTTGATAAAATTTATTAGTTTTCTGACAGTTCATTTATTAACCTTTAAATTTATTATAAATAAATTTAAATTATTGTTTTAAGTTTTAGAGTTAGGTAATAGTAGGCAACGGTTCGGTATTTATCTTTGAACTGTTTAGGTATTGGATCACCGATTTATTGTTTTATTATTTTGTTAATGACAAATATAACATCAATAGATTTTTTGCCACAAAAAAAATTGAAATTATCATATATTAAGACAGGCTGTTGTATTGAAAGACTTCTAACCATTGTTTTAATAACTAATGGAGATTAAAACTTTTTTTTAGAATATCTGATTTGTTCTGAAAATCCCGAAATTTATAAAACTCCTTTTACCTTACATGGTTTCCCGCTCTTAGATATCTTTTTATTAGGCTCAAAACTTTGGATATTACAAGATTACATCCAGGAATTTCACACAAATCTTAATTTCCTGAGCTTTTCAACTGCTGTTCCTGCACCCCCCGACAGTATATTTATTAGTAAATGGCATATGGTTAGTTGTATACTCTCCCTCAAAATTTGCTCTCTTTTTTGAGCCGCATTTTCCTGACAAATGAGAAAGGTCGGAAGATCATTTGAGTTTTAAATAAACTTGGAGGTGTTGGTTCGTTCAAGTTTAAATTCACGTTTTTCTTGTTCCGTTTTTATGGAAGATATGAGGGGGGCTAAAAAACTCTGGGACTTCTGATGCCTCTGGGATTGGCTGGACGGTATGAGAAATAATGTGACTTTATACTAGACTTTTTGAATCATCGTGTTGTTGTCTCATCGACATTGTTTATTGAAGGAGCAGCCACTTTATCGTTACACCATTACTTATACTTCACTCTTACCTCTGTTGCAACATGATTGCACTTTGCTTGTAGCTGGCAGACAATTTCTAAGAATGTGACTCAACCGAGAAAAAACTTTGCATTGTTGGAAAGAACAGGTTTGCTAATCGTGCTGTCTGTTGAACACTTAGGAAAAATATGGTCTATTACAGATGTCTTATACTTATCCGGTTTAATGTGGCAAAGCGTAAAGCAATACGAACGCTGCTGTGCTTTTATGGAAACTTAATTCTGCTTAGAGACGAACAAATTTTATAGATACTGTATTAGGTAAAAAAATCTTTTTTTTAAATAGAATTGAGTTTGTTTTACGTTTTTTGTAATACAAACAAATTTGTAAATTAGTACGAGAATGGGATAATATGAATGTTTATAAAGGGGGAAAACTCAGAACTGTGATATCTCGTTGGGTTATATGCAAGATGAATTAGTTCTAGGTTCTTTCAATGCGAGGCTCGTTTTGAGTGAGATTTTTGAGAATCAAGGATGGCGAGAGAACATTTTTGCTATTTGAGTAATATCTGCGCAAAACATTAGGATGTCTTTATATTTTCTTAATTTGTTTGTTACTTAGATTTTGTATATTATTACATTAAATCATAATACGGTTAATGTAATCAGAAATTGATACGGTATGTTAGTATGCCGAATGCCTTAACCTCGAGCTACATGAGAAATAAATCCTTGTGTTATAATTTCAGTGTCAAAATGCTTATTGTTCCAGAACCAATAGCCCTACCCTTCGCTTCACACAATCCTCTATCCTCTCTGGCTTTTTATCTATCCATCTATCTCAATATGTATATAAATGCAGTAGTAAATAATTATAACTGATTAATTGGGGTTGGGCTTGTCGTTTATATTAAAAGTCTGCAATAAAGCAAAAAGTTCCCGTAAAGTGACTAACATGCAAATAATTGGGAATAACTGTAAACGGTTTATGAAATCAAATGAGCTGATTTGAAAAGTGTATTTTATTGGCCGAGGGTGGGCCGACGCCGGCGTCTGTTTACATGGCTGGCAACTTGAGCGTGATTTGTGTTAAAAACACAGCCCGTTAAAACAGATGTTTTCATAGGGTGCGTTATAATAACGGTTGACTGTATGACCTCTATGACCTTAATTAACCATTTCCTCATAAACATATCTGGGTAGCGGCTAGACATCTCTACTCACCCCAAGTGAAAAAGGGTCTGGAATTCTTAATACAGTATACTCATCTTCACTTCTTTTAGGAATATTTGTATACATTAGACAGATTTGTATACAAAAAAAATTACTTAAATGTACTGAAAACTATTTAAGGTAAGAAACTTAGCCTACAGAATGTAATAATTTTCTCCTACTCCCAGTGCCAGGGGATTATGTTCTTTTCTTGGTTCCACGTAATTCCATCGACTCTTCTTTACCTTTTCCTTACAAGGAGGTGTAACGGGTAGCAACCTCTTCATGGCCTCTGTAGACAGTAGGTTTGCTACCCACTTGATAACCCACGTTGTAATACCTCCCATATATCCTATAGCAAGGGTTTTATACTCCAACCGTACTCCTGCTTATATTCTCAAACATTCTCTAACTTTCTAAGAGGTTATACTCGTCATAGAGAGCTTACTTATAAGTGCAGGTAAGGCAGCCAGAAATCCCTCTAGGAAAGGGGGTTTGGGTTTAGAAGGATAGGGACTAATTTATACGAATACCCGAAAGATGCGTACAACGATATATGCGTACACCAGGAATATTGCTAACGATGCGTACAGGATCAAGTTTGACAGATGACGAAGGTAAGCTATGACGTCAGAACATTGTGAGAGGCGAAATTTGCGTACAACTTTTAGGCGAACACGGATCTTTTAAAATCATTGAGCTACATAAATGAGTTTACCTCTGAGCTATACTAGGTGTCGCTTAGTTTCTCGGGATTGGAGATTCTTTAAAACTTTGTCTATTATACCTGATTTCCATCACACTTTTTCAGGCTTTGGGTTGGCTAAATGATACATATATCTTACACTTTCATTTTGGTGTGTTTAAGATCAGCTTGTAGCCTCGGTATTTTTGTTGTTTTATATTTCCAATTTTAAAAAAATTGTTTTATTTTACAGAATTTTTTTATTTTAATACTATATTACATGATTAATTTATTTGATTTTATCATCTGATTTCTTGGGTCTAATCTAATCTATTTTTTTGATTTGGGAAAGACCTTAAACAGATCTTAAAGATCTTAAACAAGACATTAGTTTCCAGTTTCTAGGTATTTTTGTAGTTTTTTTTTTTAATAATTTTTCGTCCGCCTCAATAAACTTTGTTTTTTTCTTTCCTCCAGCCTCATGTGCATTGGAGTCAAGTTTCAGCCTCTTTTGATTAGTCTCTTTCAATTAAATCGAACTTATCACCTCGACAGTTAAAAGCAAAGTTACCACTGACAATGTGGTAACTCTTTTTTGACCCATTGTGACCCAATCCAAAACCTTGAAAGTTATTAGCAAATAGTTTAGGGGCAGATGACCTGGATTGACAACTGGAATTTGGTTTATATACTTTTTTCGCTTGTCAAATTTCGACTTACCATCGTCAACTGCTGCTGTTTCCTCTTGTACCCATATTTCGCTGTACGCATGTTTCGCTGCACGCATTTTTCTTGCCACCATTTATAACCCCGGAGTATTGATATACTGTGTAAGCAAAATGGGAGTGGAGGACGTAATCGTGTAGTAGTAACACGCGCGACCATCGGTTATTTAATTTAAATGCATTTCAAATATAACTGATACTTACAGAACTTTAAATTTAAATAAGTTTTTAGGCAATTAAATTCATTTAAAATATGAGGTTAAATGCTCGCTATTAGTAACATAGACTTCAAGCACATATTAAATTATCATTTCACAATCTGCGTAGTTATAGAAAATACTATTGAGTCTTAGGAGAGCATTTTTGAAAGGTTTAAAAATATTATTCTTGTTTCATCGACTCTAACGACACTCGGAGCTAGTAGCCTACATTTAGGTGCTTTTCACAAGTTTTGTCTCAAATAGTTGACCATGAGTAAATGAAGTTAATGACACTGAAATCTATAGAGTTAGTATACCCATATTTATTTGCTCTCACTTTAATAAAACAAGTAAAAGACATACACAAAACTCACAAATTAATCATTTATTGACACATACGCTTTTCAATGACAAAGTTTGTAATAGCACTACTGATGATGATGACTTTGTCATTGAAATGCACATGAGTCAATAAATGATTAATTAGTGAGTTTTGTGTATGTCTTTTATTTGTTTTAACATAACCTCACAAGCTAAGCTCAAAGAATAGTTGTATATTTCACTCTAATGTCAGCTTAGTTCATTCAAAAACTATCTTGAAGTAATTATTTTTGAATTTCCTTCTGAAATTTTAAAACTTACAGTAGTATAAAGTTTGTTACAAAACTGACAAATTTAAAATAATTTTTTATCGTAAAAAAAGGTTAAAGAAATATCATCTTTGTAGAAGAGTTAACTTTGAAAACGCAACATTTGTTTTCCCACTGACTGGTGGCTTGTAAATGCCACTAATTCTAATCCACGCCCCACACGCGCGCGTGCTCACACCTACAATTTTACCCAATGCACGCAGTCAAAAAATAAAACAGCCCTCCTATAACCTGCTTCATCAGAGTTCACTTCCAGTATTTGTTTCATTTAAGGAAGTGTGTTCTCAAGATTCATGGCATTTCGGTTGTTTGTGAAGGTAATTTTCTCTCGGACGAGTTTATTAGTTTACACTTTGCTTTACCAAACATTTTTCCTGCGACCAACTGTAGAGTATCTGTGGTTGAAGTTCCAGTCATCTAACTGCGCATTTATACAGTCATAGATGTAAGTTGCAAATACCTGTCTCAAAACTTGAAAGACTACAAACGGAGGCAAATATGAGCTCTGTTAAACACGTGGAGAGCTTTGTAGAAGGGAGGTGCCGCTTTTAGATTTTTATTTACAGCACACCTTTCAGCTGCCCCTACTCTCCTCTGTAAACAAACCACAACAACCATTTTATTAGTTTATATGGAAATATGATTTACAAGATGGACGGAAGTACCCGAAATTCGTAATGTAAACTAAACTCGGCTTTCGACTAAGATCGTTGGTCCCGTGTTTGGCCTAATGTTTAAGTTAAATCTCAGCGTAAATTAAAATTTTAAAAGCTACTGCTTACGATTTATACTTCCATTACTATGTAGAGGTTGCAAATCGCCGTTAATCTATAGATCGTGTTGATATACTGTATAGGCATAATAAGAGTGTGATCTTAACTAAGCATGGCTTACATGTACAGAATCGAGAATTATAATGACCGTGGTGTATTTAACTTAAAACAATTATTAGACATTCGTAAGTATATCGCTGATGCCACTTTGTATAAAATATATTACCATTGAGTTATGCCACGACATCACCTATTTGAATCATACACTTCCGCCTAGTATTTCCTTGTATTCTTCTCTTTTTTTGTTCGGTTTGGTTCCTTTATTCGCCTAACCTAATCTTTAGCACCCATTTGGATTTACACGTTTCTTCAAATAATATTTAGTTATATTTCTTCACGTTTTATCCGACTGGTTTGGTCTCTGTTGTCTGACCTAAAATAATCTTTACTCATATTCTAATATGATCCACCTGGACATTCACGTTTCTGAAAATAATATTCGCTTCTTTTCCTTCTCTATTTATCTGATCTGTTTCGTCTCACTAGTCTCACCAAGTCTAACATTTACTCAAATTCCGATATAGTGCAGTTGCTATTCATATTTCTTCTTATGATATTCTCTTGCTTCCTTTTCTTTCATCTTATCCGTTTGGTTTCTCTTGCCTCATCTAACCTAACCTTTACTCATACAGTGTTACGACTCAGTTGTATACTCACCTCACTTGTATTCTCTTTTTATCTGACCTGTTTGATCTCCATTATCTGACTAGTTTGATATCCATTATCACCGAACCTATTCTTCAATTACACATAATGATGGTACATAGTATTTTTCTTCATCTCATATTGTCTTATAATTTTCTCTTTTATTTGACAGGTTTGTTTTATTTTTTGTTTTATAACGTTTTCTCAGATCTACATGACTTGTACGTCTCCTGTAATACGTTGTTTACTACAACTTCGGGTTCCTCTACTTTCAGAGACAATTTTTCTACACAACTGGATTTATTTACAATCGTCACCTACCAATTACATAGGTCTACTATAGGTGCGTTATTTCCACTTTTATTATCTAGTTTCGTCGAAATAATTATTTCTGATTTTATCTACAATATACAAGTTAAAAAACAAAAGGAATGTACTATGTAACCTTGCTCTGTTGTAATCTATGTCTTCTTCAGGCAAACGACCCTAACAACACTATGAGATTATTACCCCCCTCTCCCCTATCCCTGGTACTAGTATATCATTAAGGTCTCCTTAGTGCTACCTGTATATCATATATTCTTCGTCATTCTATCTCTTTTAAGTGATATAACGAATAGGCACCCTATGACTGATAGAGACAAGGGTATTTCAGAAACACTGCACTCGTTATACCTAATCTTTGACTATATACCAGGCTAAGGGATTTTATTTCTCAACACTGTAATTCTTTCACTATCCTTCATAGTATATATATAATAAATATCTATATAATACATAGCATATATAATAAACACTGTTGCTAACAATAGCATTATTAATTACAAATCACTGATAGCCTTAGAACTAAAGGGGAAAATAATAAAATTAAACAGGTTCCTGTGAAGTTGAAAAACATTTTTTTAAACTGCATTTGGACATTGTGGGGGAAAACAACAGGACCGAATTAAATAATTTACTATAAACAATTTTTAAAATGTAACTATTAATAACTTAGTTTTTGAAAGAAGAAACAAACTGAAATATTTTCCTTGTTTTTAAAAGTTTTAAATTTAGTACATATTATTTTTAGTGAGTTCAGAAACTGTGAAGTTCTGAAAACCCCAATAGCTAATTACTTTGTAACGATCCTGTCTTTATAACTAGACAGTGTCGTTTTTATTATAAATTTCAGTGTCAATGAATAAACTTAGCGTTGTAGCGGCCACTGAACGCTACAAAACTGTTAATGTAGGAAACGCTCGCTAATCATGTTTCCGAGAACAAGTGTCTCGTAGTTCATAATACTGAAAGCAAATTAGTATCGCTTGGATAATAAGAATCGCTTTAGTTTCTCATATATTGTAACAGGAGAGGGCGTCAGATGGTTGGCCAAGAAATGCAGTTGGATTTGTTTTAGAGTCAGACTTCTGGACAGACGAAGTAAGATATCACTTGCCAGACACCGTGATTCCACTCCATTTCTAATTTTAGCTGACGGCACGACGGCTGTATGATTCACGCATTCACTTAAACCTCATTTTACATCTGTTTAGAAATCATCACAAAGGGACGAAATTTCTGATTACAGTACTTTAATTATCTTTATTATGAAGATAAAAGTACTATATTATCTAATATTGAAACGCTGTATTCTTATTCTTTTATTTATTTTAGGTTTCGTTTTGTTTAAAGTTTTGTATAAATGAGTTTTGAACAAAAAGGAGGTGCGTTGAAATACTTAGGAACCCTCTTTGTGTAGAACAGGGAAACGTGTCTGCTGTTCAACACTTTCGTTGATTTAGGTTGTAAGGAACATTCGGAAAACGTTAACAAAATCTATCCTCCATCGTATGTTTCAGATATGTTTAGTAACGTGTTCTGTTAATATCCAGCCTCAAATGAACTCGTAAAGGACAAACGTATGTAAAGAAACTTTTTTATTTGTTAAAATAGTATTTCACGCTATAAATTGTCTCAAAACCTAACGTTATGTATAGACCTTATCCTTTGCAGTTCCGGGTTCTCTACTCAGGCCTCATCTTGTGCATGTTTTAAATCTACCTCATTCTAAAATTCTGCTATCATACGAAATACCATATCACGTCTCGAAAGCGTCAAATTAATATTTTATTTAAACGGTGCCACCGTAAATAAAGCCTTCATTTATTATTTACCGTAAGAACATTTTACGTTAAATTGTCTTCGGCCAAATGTTTATGGCATTCTAATGTTACTGTGAATTGTGGTTTAAAATATGCCTCACCTCCGCACTAAGTTTAGAAATGTAAGACATGGAGAGGTGCCACGATTTCTACTTTCCACGGTATGTAGATGGCAGTATTGCAGAGCCGGTAGTCACCTCTCTTCACCCCGGCTGAGAATAGGTTTACTTCAGGTACGTGACCATCTCCATGCGATGTCATACGTTTCTCCTGTATCCGATACCAGTGGATCATTATGACTTTTCTTAGTTCTACCTAATTCAGTCTACTTTTTCTTAACAGTCTTTTTACAAGAGGGTATAGCTGGAAGATACCTCTTTACCTGCTAAATAGATCAGCGCCCCTAAACACTTGATGACCTGACCTCGCCTCATATCGACTATTAGGGTTATATGGCTAACCCTACCTACATTCTCAATTCTTTTAATCCTTTAAACTACAAAAAAGAACAATTTAATGCAAAAGTGTTGTGAAAGAGATATTCCTAACTAATTTGGAAATTTTTTTGTAAAAATCATTTCCTTTTAATTGGAAATAACCTTCATTTGCATAATCTGAGCTCATTTGCATAACCCAGCTCACGTGACGACATAACCTCTCCTGTAACATCTAATAGGGGATTTTGTCCCAACTTTAATCCTGCCTATGTCCATCACAATCCTCTCCTATCCTCGATAGGCGATGACAGTCATCTAGACTGGTCGTCTTAATACTACAGAAACGAAAAACCTATACTGCAGGAAATGGACTGAATACGCGGTTGTAATCTTCTTTAACTATTCTTTTTAATAGATTTGTTTATGACTTTCAGTGAATTTGGCTATTATATTAAACCATAAACCTCCATGGTGTGGGACATAAGGAAATAGATTTGTTCCATCGGAAACATAGGGATTCCATGCGTGTACTTGTTATACTCCTATTTAGGAAGCAGTATAAGTGGAATAAATGTACGTCCAAGGAAGGGATATCATTATAATTATACCTTTGTTCAAGGAGAAGTGGCAAATTACGAGCCGCTTGGGTAGGATCGCTTACCTCATGGGGAGTGTTTTGCAAAAGATAACGGCAAAACACGCTGCGGGGTTTTAAACTGTTTGTGCGCACGCCACCCGTACACGCTTCCGTATGATTCATACACGAGGCAAATGCTCCCATTCTGCAAATTATTCTGGTATACTGTGTAATCAGGCGCGGTGGCTTTTGTTTTCATTGCGTGTAAAACGATATGCCTTGTGTTCACGTCAAGAAACATTGTGCTAATAGTAATAAAATAAAGGCAAATTCAACTTCTACTTTAGAAATATATAGCTGAATGTCATAAAAACATGAAAACATACTTTTAGAGCGGCATGTTATGCTTTTTTGTATAAAAATGCGCGTTCACTGTGTGACATAATAATGGTTTTAATGATAATAGTAATAATTATGATAACCCAATAACATTAGTAATAATAATCCAAACAACAACAGTAACAATAATAATCAAAACAACAACAATGATAATAATAACTAAACAATAATAATAATAGACTAATAAAGAAACAACAACAATAACAACCTATCAGTAATAACAAAAACACATTAATAGTAATAATAATAATAATAGTCCTAACAACTACATTTATAATAACAGTAATAATAATCATAACAACAACAATAGCAACAACAACAATAATAATAAAAACCCTACAACAATAACAACAACAGCATTAATAATAATAATAATAATAATAATAATAATAATAATAATAATAATAATTTTTTTTTTTTTTTTTTTTTCTTTGGAGGTTGGAATGCATTTACGCACCATCAAGTCTGCCCTGACAGACCTGGTGTGTGGGACTCCTGGCGAATACCCACTAAACCCTTCCTCCTTTCCGGCCCTTTGTAGATCTGACCAGGGTATCACTGTATTAGCATTCTTCCTGGTCAGAGGGCCCTTTATTAACCCCAGTGGTTTCTATTTCTGAAAATGAGTGTATTTGGCCTGATCACTGATCTTGACCTCGACCATCTTCTTGTCTCATTTTACTCCGTAGTATGCTCTCGATATATGTCGCTATCTCCATCCAGTTGGATGCACTCCACAGCATCTTGCCCACTATGTTGTCCGGGTCTATTGGTCCGACGTTGCTTTCCAGCGTTGTTCTCTCAGATTGCCATCTTCTGCACACAAAGAAGGTGTGTTCGGGGTTATCGGGTGACCCTTCCCCACAATGGGAGCAATTTGGATTGTTCACCTTTCCCATTTTATATAAATAGGTCCGAAAGCAACCGTGTCCTGTCAAGAACTGTGTAGTGTAGAAGTTTACCTCTCCATGCTGCCTGTTAGTCCAACTGGATAGGTTTTTGATTAGTCTGGCTGTCCATCTTCCGGTGGGGTCTGCAGACCATCTTTCCTGCCACTTGGTCATCGTCGTTCTTCTCGCTTTCTTTTGGTTTTCCCTATCGTCCGTATTTTTTCGACGCTCCGCAATGGTCTTCTTTTCTAGCGCCAGCAGATCAATAGGAATTATTCCCGCCACTACTAGAGCGGCCGATTCCGAGACCGTTCGATAAGAACACGCCACTCTTAGTGCCCCTTTTCTCTGCACTGAGGCCATCCATCTTCTATTCCTCTCGGTTTTGAGGGCACCTGCCCAAATTTCCGCTCCGTACAGCATTATAGATTGCGCCACGGATATCAGAAGACGGCGTCTGCTCTGTGTAGGGCCCCTAACATTAGCCAGAAGCCTACTCATAGCTGTTGTGACTCTGATCGCTTTCTCAGCTGCGCATTTAACATGATTTTGAAAGCTCAGCTTCCTATCAATCATGATACCTAAGTACCTAATGGCATTTTTAACCGCTATTTTTTCCTCTCCCACAAGCATCTCAGGGCTAGGAGTAAGGTGTCTCTTGGATATCAGAAGAATCTCAGTTTTTTCCAGAGCCAAGCGTAGACCATGCTCCATCATCCAGCTGTTAACACGACGCATTACTTGGGCCAGTCGCAATTGGGCGAGCTCTTGGTTTCTCGCTATAATGATCGCAGCAATGTCGTCTGCGTATCCCACCAGGAAAGTTCCATCTGGCATTGTTATACGCAAAATGCTGTCGTAATTTGCATTCCAGAGGTCCGGGCCAAGAATGGAGCCTTGAGCTGCTCCTGCTGTTACTCTCTTCCTTCTAGGTCCATCTGAAGTCTCGTATATCAGATACCGGTTGTTAAGGTAGTCTCGTACTATCCGTAGGAGGTACTCAGGCAGAGCGAATGTCTCCTCCAGGGCATACAGTATGTCTTTCCATCTCGCTGTGTTGAAGGCATTACGTACGTCTAGGGTAACCAGAAGGCACACAGGTCTTGAAAAGTGGTTACCTACCTCGACTATTTTAGCAGCATCAACTACGGTTCTAATAGCATCAATAGTTGACTTGCCCTTCCTAAAGCCAAACTGTCTCTCAGAAAGATCCCCTGCATCGCGGAAGGCCGAAAGCAGCCGTGGCCTAATAAGTTTTTCTAGCAATTTTCCAGCCGCATCCAACATGCACAGCGGTCTGTATGAAGACGGAGAATCTAAGTTCCCCTTGCCTTTGTTAATCAGGACCAATCTTGCTACCTTCCAACGGGCACTAAATACGCCAGTTTTCAGGCAGTGGTTGTACATGTTGAGTAATACGTGCGGGTGAGTTCTCACTACGGCTTTAAGGACCTCCGAAGGGATTCCATCCGGTCCCGGAGCCTTGTTATTTTGGAGGGAGTTGGCTGCTGTCCATAGTTCTTTCTCTGTGAAGAGCGGGAAATCTTTCCCTCCGGTTTTCCTCTTTAAAATCTGACCGACAGGGTGAGAAGGGAACAAACCATCTACTATAGTTTTCATCTGTGCCGCATTCAAAGGTCCTCTTGGGGTGAATGAATTTAGCTTTTTCATTACCAGCTTATATCCCAGGCCCCAGGGGTCACTATTTAGATCTTCCCGAAGGTCCTCCCAGCATCGCCTTTGGCTCTCTCTAATTGCTCTACGGAGTTCACTCTTTGCCGTCTTGCATTCCAGTGTCTCTTCATAGGCCACACCCTGTCCCCTTCGCCTTGCTCGTTGAGCTAAGCGTCTCGTTCTAAGACACTTTCTCCTTAATATAGCTATCTCCTCAGTCCACCAATATACTGGATTTCTATTTCCTGTAGGGAATCGCTTTTGTGGGATAGCCACCTTGCAGGCTCTTTGAATGATGTTCATTGTTGCGTCTACTACAGCTTCAGCGTGCCTGTGCCTTTTTGTTGTTTGACCCATTTCCATGGCATCCAATTGGGAACCCTGCAGGACCTCCGAGAATCTGTCCTGGTCCATACGGGCGACATTCCACCTGCTTCTTCTCAGTGTTTTCAGCCGTCTCTTTGATTTCTCAGGGTTGATGCTGATTGAGATATACTGGTGATAGCTCGCCGTGTAGTCCTCCATAACTACCCAGTCCTGAATTCTAGGGACTAAAGTCTCTGAAGCCAAGGTAATATCGATAATACTACCTCTATATCCTGGTCGCCGGAAGGTAGTCGTGTTACCTGTGTTAAGGATGACGAGTCCCAGTCTTGATGCCATTTCGGTCACGCGTTTGCCTCTAGAGTTAGTTATATCTGCCCCCCATTCTGTAGCCCTCGCGTTGAAATCTCCTCCAACAATGATGTTACCTTCCATTGCCTGTAGTCCGTCCTCTAGCTGGTCCATCTTTTGGCGGAAGTCTCCGATGGACTCATTGGGAGTTAGGTACACGCTGACGTATGTAACATTGTTGCTTTTAACCCATACATAGCCGTTACCAGAGCCATGACTATCAATGGCAAGATTCCCTTCAGGTATCCAAATAGCTGCGGTTCCCAAGCTGTCTGAGAACCACGTAGGTGATGCCAAGTCCTTATACTGCTCACTTATTATTATAATGTCAGCCTTATGTTCCAATCGAAGTTGCGAAAGAAGATCATTAGCCAGTCTCCCTCTGCCCAGATTTCCTTGGATAATCCGTCTAGCCATTCTTTTTTAGTTTTTCGGCTTCCAACGCTTGGCGGAACACTATACATTTCCCAGATCCGGAGACGTGTTTTGTCTTGTCCACATCCAGATTCATATCCGCGCACAGCATGCAATAAGGTTCCTGCTGACAGTCTTTGACCTGATGTTCGCTGTTGCCACATTTAAAACATAAACCTTGCCTATCAGGTCCGTTGCATTTTCCAGTCTTATGCCCATAGCCGAGACACTTCCAGCAACGTGTTACCTCAATCCTCAACCTGATTCTACAGCTGACATAGCCAATTTTAATCCTATTATTCTTTAAAAGAATGCCTGATTCTGCCTCGCTTAAAACAACAATAGCCATCTTCTGCCCTCTATCATTTGCTGCTGTTACGTAAATCTTGCGTTCGTCATTGCTATTTAGTAAATTACGAGCGAGGGCTTCCTTTACGTCCTTCTCTTCTGTCATTGAGTCTAGGTCTCTAATCTCTATTGTTACCTTCGGGACTAGGTGTTGTATATTCCCTACTTCCCCAATTGCATCTGTTATAGTTTTGTTGAATTCATCGATATTTTCCGCCCTGCCAGACATCTCAAAGAGGACATCCCCTGCTCTCGTTTTCCTTACGGATTTTATGCCCGCATTTAAGTCCTCAGGCTTTACCTTGTCGTGGAAGACGCGTAAAACATCTGCAAAAGATTTCCCACTGACAGGCTTAATAAGTACTGCCTCTGAGCGTGGTTTATTTCTTACTTTCTTCCTTCTTATTTGACCTGGAGTCATTAGATTGGATTCCATGTCCAGTTCCAACTGATTCTGCCTTCTAGCTGCAACGTGTTTGCGGGTTTGAACTACCGTCCACTGGCCGCCATTCTCATTCTCTTTATGAGAAGAAGGATTCTCATTAGTAGCCCTTGTGATGGGGGTGGACTCTGTAGAGTTCTTAGGCCTTGTGCCATCTACTCTCGAGGGGCCATCTTCTTGTCTTACTCCTTCTCTGTGTTTTTTCCCTAGGCCCTGTTGAAGGGGACTCGAAGCCACTCTTTTCTTTCCTTCCCCTGTGTGTGGAGAATTATCATTTTGTGCCTCTTCTTCTTTTAGGAAGAATTCAGCCCTCTCCCGTGATCTCTTTAAGTAGCTTAGCCCGTCTACTAGATCTTCGAGCTCCATAATTCCAGATTTAATGTCAATGCTGACGTTTTTTTGTCTGCCTATAGCAGCCTTCATTTTGCTTAGTACGGCTCGGCATTTTTTGAAGTGCTCTGCTTCCTCTCGGGCAATTTTTTGCAGCTGCTTCTCTTGAGGAGATATCTGCTGAGAGCTTTCTGCTATTGCGTTACCCGGTGTTCCAGTTCCCGCACTTCCATTTTTTCTCCCTTGCGTAACCAATGGAGAGGCATCACTTTTTTTCCTGCCAATCTTTGGGTCGCTTCTCCTAATTTCAGGTGGTTTGGGAGCTGACGGTGGTAATAATAATAATAATAATAATAATAATAATAATAATAATAATAATGATAATAATAATAATAATAATAATAATAATAATAATAACCATATTAACAACAACAATAAGAAAGGCAACAATAATATTAATAATAATCCTTAGTTGCTCAGAGCAAAAGTTAATTAAAAATAATACTTCCTATTAAACAATGCTATCTCATGCCGTAATTACAAGCTATAAACGCTGATATTGTAACTAACATGTTGTTTGACCTTCAAACTTGAGTAAAAACCTAACTAAGAAGACAAAAACGGGACAGTGAAAGAGGTGAAAATAATGCTGTAGTCCTAACTAAAAACTTACGGTATTTATCTAGAACTACTCACACCTCACCGGTCTTTGTTAGTCACTGAACTGTGTGAAATAGTATTTTGAAATATTTTGCATAATAATAGTTATATATAACCTTTTAAATATATTGACTACAATACAAAAAAATATCTCCCAGTTTTAAAAAGAAATGTTTTACACAATTTTAGTATGAACAATTTCTTTTCAAATTTATTGAGTTCATTTGAATTTGTGTTTCTATAAGAGGCCAGAAAAGTAGTCCAAAGGCCCATAGCGTACAGTGATTGCTTTACATCCAATTGCCACTGTTGATTTTTATCTCGGTTTCTTTCGTTGTTAATGACTATTAAAAATCACTGCTGAAGAGATTGGAAAAACTTGGCCTAGATTTCCGAGGAACTGAGATTGGGTTATAACTTATCCTAAGCTATGGATATCTTATTATCATTATTATTGTATTGTATCTTAACACTGTGAAATATTATTTTACCTAAGCATATTGAAAATTTCAACAAAGTATCCTGATAGGATAGATTTGGTTTACAAAAAGAAAACAAATAACTTTCCTAATGTAAACTACATGATTGCTAAAGTAATTGGAAGGACTTGGCCTAGATTTCCGATGAACTGTCATTGGGTTATGATGGCACAGATCTAAGTTATAGAATTATTATAAATATATTTGTTGTGTTGTGTGTTGGTACCGTGAAATCTTATTTTACCTAATTACAGTATATTGCCAATAGCAACAAAATAACCGATTAGGTTAGGTTAGGTTTGAAAAAAATCAAAACTACTTTCCTACTGTCAACCACACGATTGCTGAAGTGAAGAAGTTGGCCTAGCTTTCCAAGGAACTGATATTGGGATATGACGGCACAGATTATGGAATTATTGCTCTTATTATCTTCTGTACTCATTTACATGTCATTTTACTTAAGTATATTGTAAATTACAATAAAGTTTCAGGTTACATTTTGTTATAAAAAAATAACTGTAGTAACAGGTTACTGCAATCAACGTTAGCGTTAAAAAAATATTGTTTTTATAATGAAACTTAACCGGATATTGTGTAGTTAGATTGTAAAATACGTACTGTATATAGGAAATAGTATTCACCTTTAGATTAAACATAAAGATAGGTTGAAGCAAAGTTTAAACGAAACTTTGTACAGTTTCACGCGGGTCTGTGCATTGAGGTTATGTTCGTATTTTTTTCAAATTTTAACTACTATTTGTAGTTCGCGATACTTAGAAATAATTTCCTTCTTGTTTAAAATTTATTTTTAAGCAACATATGGGAAAAATATCTTTGTTAGTCCAATCGTTATGAAGTATTTCTAAAAACTATTTCCCTTCTAAATAGGCATTGTTTTTAGATTTCCCCATGTTAATAATGTGCACATTTAGAATAATTTTGTAAATTATGTTTTGTATTACTTGAATTAATCAGAGTTTAATTGGTAATGTTTGTTTGCAGAATTATTCACGAAAGCGGTTTCACGTCGGAAGACTTCAAGCAATACCGACCCGTGGTGTATAGCAATACCATACAGTCACTGGTGGCCATATTGCGGGCCATGCCCAATCTGGGCATTGCTTTTGGAAACAATGAGAGGGAGGTGAGTGAGTAGTCTCGTAGTTTGAAACAACAAGTTAGCTTAAAGAAAAATTAAGATTCGTACGCACGAGTTTGTTTTGTTTGTCTAAATAGGTTTGTCATTGTCAATTCTTTTCGCTATAAATCTAAAACCAATAAGGCAGCAATGGAGTTTTAGGGAATACCAACCCCTAACATTAATATAATTGGAAGACCACACCTCTTATCTCATAAACTAGATTTTAGAGGAAAATATGGTTATAACTGTATAAGAACGAAACCAAAGTCAAGGTAATTTTAATTTATATTTAGTGCGAAAGTAACTAACTGGTTTTATACCACGGACAGTGTCTCATGGAAGTCTCCTTTGCTCAGAAATTTAGGCTAATTGTGTTACCCTTTTTCTTCTTTAAGTCACACCCTTCCGTTGAAGAAGTAACATAAAAGGAATCAGTAGATCAAAGTCGCGTTACACTGGAGTTGACAACAAATATTGCCAACAAACATCAGCTCGAACGGATCAATTGTTGACAACAAATATTGTCAACAAACATCAACTTGAACGAATAAAATTGTTGACAACAAAAGTGTTTCTCACCGGCTAGATACATATAAATGTTGAGTATATTATTGTGGTCGAATGTTATTATTAAATAATTTTTATCAGTTAATAAATATATTTATATCTTCGATATATATATATATAAATATATATATATATATATATATATATATATATATATATATATCTTACTTACAACTATTTCAATATAATGATGTGTTTTTTCCAGTATAATATTTGTATTCCAATTTTTGAAATTAAAACTTTTCTAAGAACCGATTTTAATTAAATTCGTTAGATAAAATTTTTGTTTAGTAAATTTTTCAACATTTAATTGCAAGTTAAAATATTATTAAATGTTTTTTATCAGGTAATAATTATATTAATTTATATTTCGATAAATCTTACTGTATTAATTCAAAAGATGAGACATATTTTAATAACTGATTCAACTAAATTCGTCAGATAAAATTTTTATTCACTAAATATTTCAGCATCTAATAAAGGTTACCTATTATATTAACTACATTCTATTAAAAACTGTAAAATGTGGTCGTAGTGATACCACTCGGTGAGCAATGAGGTAAGGGGGGCTGTTGCTAACATAGACAGACATTGTTGGCAGCAAATGATACCAAGTTCCTTTGATTTTTAATGACTTCTGGTGAGAAACAAAATTTCACTTGCCAACAAGGTATTTTTGTTGTCAACTCAATTTGTTTTTAACAAATTAAAGAACTTTTCTTAACTGTTGTCAACAAATATCAGCAACAAGGTGTTTCCAACACCAGTGTAATAGCGGTTAAGAGGCAACCTCTCGATTCCATTAGCCAATAGTTAGTAATTTACTTATTTTATAGTTAGAAACTTGTTTTATAAAACATAATCTGTGTTCTACCGATTACGGTGACTGATGTAACTGAAATATACGCTTTTATTCTTGTGTTACAATATGGTATATTCATTTATGTATTTATTAATAAAACACTGTTTATATCTTAAAGAGGAAAAGCATATTTGATTAAGGAATTTCATTGGGCGCCACCAAGGTCAAGCGATTATGATAAAATTGTTATCTGCTGACCCTTAACATTAAGGACGCCTTTGCAATTTTCCGAGATGCATTAGGTATTTCTATTGAATTGAAAAATAGATCGTATATTTCCATCTGCCTGACCACCGGGTGGGATGACCCTTACTGTAGCAGAGGGAGAAAGACTGAAGCATTGAACTTGTTGCGCCATGGCGTCACTTCCCAGAGGCGGAGAAACAGATCTACTCCGAATTAGATCAAAGAAAGCCATTCTTATAATCCTAGTAGATTTATCATGGATTATAAGGTTTTATTCTAAAGCTTTAGAATAGTTTTTAAATCGGTAAACTTTCCTTTACTTGGAAAAGTGTCAATTCGTTATCTTCGTTACATTTTTTTTCGTTGAGCACAACTCATTACTGCAAGGTTAGAATTTCACTTAGCGCCTAGTGGTATATCTACTACAGGACATTGCATTAGTGATTCTCTAGTACAGGGATCTTCACTAGGATTTCTTAGAGAGCCAAATAGTTTACATTCAGTTATCCTCAGGGCCGCAATTACAAGTGGCATTAAATAACTTGCAAACAGTACGATTGTAACATACGTTTATTACATCACTAGAATAAATCATATGATTTGCATATAAAAAAGTAGAAAATGTATTTTACTTGACTCCAGGAATACCTGGATTCGACAATTCTTTGAAGCCGATGAAATCTTTCGTAGCTCTCTAATATGTTGGCAGGTTGGGAATAAATTGAAATTCTCAATATGTCTTCAACTTTCTCACTCGTTAACCTAGGTCTGTACTTGTGTTTTATGAACTTCAGCTAACTGAATGTAGATTCACAGACGGGAATGTAGATGCAAAAACACATGTTTTCTGATTTGATTCCTAACTGTCTGAGGGCCGTAAAAAATAGTTCTCAGGGCTTCATACGGCCTGCGGGCCACGTAGTGAAGATCCATACTCTAGTAGGTAATGCTAGCGGCTATTAGTATATTTTATATCCTGTAAAGAACTATCTAGAAATGTGTGCGCGTGTGCATAATTCCCCCATTGTAATGTTGCCTACCTACGAACATTATTTTTCTATATCTCCCACAGTCAATAACATTATTGCGAGCCTTAGAATACAAAAGAAAAACAAAGTTCGGGAATTTTCTAAACAGTACAAATATTAAGTACTCGAACGATGTGATCAAAATGTATATTTAAACACATGCAGATAATTTGCGATTGCGTTAATTAAAAAGTTTTTTTCGCAGTTGTATATAATTATAATAAACCTTCATATCTAGCAAATTAAAAATGGAATTTTTATAAGAAACCCATTTCAACTTCCTCAAGTCTGCGAAACAAAAATGAATAAAAGACAATTAGTGTTATTAAAGTGATATAAATGCTGAAATGTTATCCTATATAGTCCTAAATTAAAATACAAGTTATCTGGCCGTTTGTCCGTTTTGGACGTTAGGAGAAAAACCTTACAAAACACTTGCTTAAAAAGGAGTTACTGTTTTATAGGAGTAATTTCACAGAGCCAAATACAAAATTAACCTTATTAATGCAGCTGATTTGAAAGTCAAATAAAGGACAAGCGAGAAAGGCTGTGGGCTGAACAATAGCAGTGTCAGTTTCTTGTCTTGAATCAATGGTATCTAGAAGGCGATTAGGGTCACGTGTCAAGTGGAATGCTATTATGGTAATGCGAATACGTTGATGAAAGTACAGACAAAGCGGTTCGATTAAGTAACTGGATTTGTTCTGTTTGGTTTTTAAGGCCATCTGCCAGTACGGTTTGTGATCGCCAACCAAGTACATATAAGAAGGGATCGTAAATGTAGATAGGGACATAAAATAGAATGGTACAAGATATAGGGAAGGATATAGGTATTCCTATAGGAGCCGAAAAGAGGCGTTTACTCAATTGTAAGAAATAGGATGAGGAATTAGTAGGGCTAGTGAAAGGACTTAATTTTGCCCTAGTAATGGAAATTAAAAATATTCTTACCGTGGTCAGGGAAATGTATATCTTCCATGTCCCTTCTTGATTATTGAAAAAAGTTAATTATTGAATAAACAATTAACTATGATGGTTTTAACCAGCATGGTTTGGCTCTCTTAAGGATGACAGGAAGGGAATATAGTATAAGATTAGGTTAAGGATCTTATACTTTCTAGTGAGAGATATGGCAATATCTGTTGTTATTTGGAATAGACCTGTTTTCTGACGGGGTTGTAAAGAGGAGGTTAGCTATTTCTACCCTTCTAGAAAGTACAGTAGGGAATATTAGGTGAAATAAAGGCAGAGCTAAGGAAGGGATCCTAATATTCCATACTGACTTACTAGCCAACTCTCACCCTTGGCAGGTTAGCCATCTGGCAGTGCGATGACCAGTAGTTGTCTTCTTCTTCATACAGAGTTGGCTGCTAGGGCAGGACACTGGAGTAGGTAGGCTGCGTCCATCCTGGGGTGATGGCACAGCATACAGGCTGCTTGTGCGAAATGTTCCTAGTGCAAAGGGGAATATAGTATAGAGTGGACAGGACAGAGTTGATTGCTTACTTCAGTGCACTCGACAGGGTAAGAGAGATGGCTAGCCGTTTCTACCCTTCTAGAAAGTACAGTAGGGAATGATAGGGGAAATAAAGGTAGAGCTAAGGAAGGGATCCTAATGTTCCTTACTGACTTACAGTAGAGGCGCGCGATCTCCCTGTAGTTGTCTTCTTACAGAGTTGGCTGCTAGGGTAGGAAACTTGAGTAGGTAGGCTGCGTCCATCCTGGGGTGATGGCACAGCATATAGGCCGCATCTCCGAAATGTTTGTAGTGCAAAGGGGAATATAGTATAGAGTGGACAGGACAAGGTTGTTACAGTAGGGAATGATAGGTGAAATAAAGGTAGGGCTAAGGAAGGGATCCTAATGTTCCT
The DNA here is from genome assembly GCA_036971475.1 of Prosapia bicincta. NCBI lineage: Eukaryota > Metazoa > Arthropoda > Insecta > Hemiptera > Cercopidae > Prosapia > Prosapia bicincta. Next base: position 177,802,720 of record JBAIZL010000001.1, read on the forward strand.
TACTGACTTACTAGCAAACTCTCGCCCTTGGCAGGTTAGTCATCTGGCGGTGCGATGACCAGTACAGGCGTGCGATGTCCCTGTAGTTGTCTTCTTCTTCGTACAGAGTTGGCTGCTAGGGCAGGGCACTGGAGTAGGTAGGCTGCGTCCATCCTGGGGTGATGGTACAGCATACAGGCCGCATCTGCGAAATGTTCCTAGTGCAAAGGGAAATATAGTATAGAGTGGACAGGACAGGGTTGTTACAATAGGGAATGATAGGTGAAAGAAAGGTAGAGCTAAGGAAAAGAGCCTAATGTTCCTAGTGCAATAGGTATATAGTATAGAGTGGACAGGACAGGGTTGTTACAGTAGGGAATGATAGGTGAAAGAAAAGTAGAGCTAAGGAAAAGAGCCTAATGTTCCTTACTGACTTACTAGCAAACTCTCGCCCTTGGCAGGTTAGCCATCTGGCGGTGCGATGACCAGTACAGGCGTGTGATGTCCCTGTAGTTGTCTTCTTCTTCGTACAGAGTTGGCTGCTAGGGTAGGGCACTGGAGTAGGTAGGCTGCGTCCATCCTGGGGTGATGGTACAGCATACAGGCCGCATCTGCGAAATGTTCCTAGTGCAAAGGGAAATATAGTATAGAGTGGACAGGACAGGGTTGTTACAATAGGGAATGATAGGTGAAAGAAAGGTAGAGCTAAGGAAAAGAGCCTAATGTTCCTAGTGCAATAGGTATATAGTATAGAGTGGACAGGACAGGGTTGTTACAGTAGGGAATGATAGGTGAAAGAAAGGTAGAGCTAAGGAAAAGAGCCTAATGTTCCTAGTGCAATAGGTATATAGTATAGAGTGGACAGGACAGGGTTGTTACAGTAGGGAATGATAGGTGAAAGAAAGGTAGAGCTAAGGAAAAGGGCCTAATGTTCCTAGTGCAATAGGTATATAGTATAGAGTGGACAGGACAGGGTTGTTACAGTAGGGAATGATAGGTGAAAGAAAGGTAGAGCTATGGAAAAGAGCCTAATGTTCCTAGTGCAATAGGTATATAGTATAAAGTGGGCAGGACAGAGTTGATTGCTTACTTCAGTGCACTCGACAGGGTAAAGAGATGGCTAGCCGTTTCTACCCTTGTAGAAAGTACAGTAGGGAATGTTAGGTAAAATAAAGGTAGAGCTATTGAAGGGATGCTAATGTTCCTAGGCCAATGGGGTGTTCCTCTGTCCAGTATAGTATAGAGTGGACAGGACAAGGTTGACCGCTTACTTCAGTGCTCTCGACCGACAATTCTATATACTTATATTTTAGGTTATCATGTATAACTTAAAAAAATAATAGCTCATAGAGCTTCTCTAGCCGCTGCATTTTGACGTTAGACACCTCTCTTTATCCCAGTTGAGAGCAGGTAGTTACATGTTTCTGGGCCTTCACAATAGTTTGTGAATTCAAGAGTAATTTCCGAACTTTCAAGATTTAAGTACATCTCGTCAAATAAGTACTTTCCCTAGAATAATTACAATTTAGAAACCATATAGACAGCCTGAGTTGAGGCAGATCAGGTATTGGCAGCTTCAATGACAAAACTGCCATGTTTCTCATTGCACTTGTTATGGAGCTATATTGGGCGTCTCATCGGCCATTTTCTCCTGTAAGAGATGTCTCCGGGAAATAAGTATAGGATATCAAGTGTAAAGCTATGAACATACTCTTCCTAGCCTGCCATTCTAATATTGCTAAGGTTTATAAGTTTAGCGGTAAGCATTGCTTTTCAAAAATGCACCAAACGTAAAATATCTGTTTGAGATGACTTGCAGAGGCGAAGGGAGGTAGAGGTGAGGGATAACCACAAAGTTTCTTTTTAACCATTTATATACTTTAAAATATAAATTTTAAACTAGTAAGTTTTGCAAAAATTCATATTACGTACGTTCAGCTCTCAATAAAAAATGTAAGAATAATTTCAAAATATTTCCCCTATAATATAAGTAAATAACTATTAACGAATATGCTTGTGCAATGTCGGTAAAGGACTTTGGATTGTCGCGTATTTGAGAAATAAATCCTGTGACGAGCGCCTAAACGGATTAGCTACGGCTTATATTAAGAAAATCGCTGTAACAAAGAATAAAGTTCTTAACGAACTCACAAAGAACTTTCAAGCACTCAATACGTCTTTGTCAAACATATTTCTAGAATGTTAGAGAAAATAAAAGTCTGGTTTTAAGACCGTTATTTCTTGCAAGCCTTCGCCCTTATTTCCTAAATGAATGTCCTTGATATGATTTCCCTAAATGATGTCTAAATTTAACGTTCTTTGAGTTATCGTTAAATTGGTTGGGCATTTTGATTAGAAAAAATTAATTTACTTTTTTTTCTATTTGTATCTAACTTTAAATGTTAGAAGAGCATGAAACGGCAAGTAATACTTACCATTTCGGGTTGGCTTTGTGTGTTACTTTAACCCAAAAAAGGGCTCCTGGCTGCGCTAGTGTTGCCTTGCATACATATTTTTCAACAGTCTTGGACTCTACTTTCTTTTAAATACGCATGTAAATTCTACAACTTCTTACACTTGACTAAATTAATGAACTTCCAAATTTCCGTCCAAGTATGTTAGTTATTGGTAAAGAACACAGATTTATACTTCCTATACAACGGACCATGTTTTTATATGCAAGTAGAGAAATAATACAGCAAAAACATTTAATGCATGCATTTCCTTTAATATTGTTCCTTCGGATATGTAAAGCGATGCCTGTAAAATACAGTACAAAATAAATTTAGACTTTTAGGAGAATCACAAGTGATGCTCATTGAGCTTAAAGTGAGTACATTGTTTTTTTGACTCAAAAGCAATAAATATCGACATTCTTCTTTCAGTGAAAAAGAAGGAAAAAATAAAAGCTTTGACATTAAAATATAAGCTGCTGATATTTCCACCATTTTCAAATTACGACAACCGGCTTTTGTCCTTCCCACAAAAGTACAATATATTTATACGGCTTCGGAACAGTGGCCTATTGTCATCCGGACCTATTGTTCCGCAACCCAATATATCGTTGAATTATAAACGCTTTGTTCTGCAATTTTGTATTCTTAACGCTTTTCTACGCCTAAAAAATTCCATTTGTTTTTATTTTCTTTTTTTTATATTCTTTGTTAAGGTTGTTTTGAATACGTAGCTACGATGCAAAATAAAAACCTTACAGATATCAATGTTTTTCTAGTAAGAGGGAGGGAGTTGAAATTAAAATGAATAAAAAATATTCCCAAACCAATACATTACACTAAATAAAAGAAATAAATAATAAACACATTAAGTGATTTTCGAAGTCAACTTTCTTTACCCACTCCTTTACTTCGAGTGCTCTGAAGTAAGGAATCAACCCCCTGTATACTCTATTCTTATTCCCCATTCATAGGGGATCATTATGCTCCCTTCCTTAGCTCTACCTTACTTTCACCTATCATTCCCTCCTGTACTTTCTACAAGGTTAAGCATCTCTTTACTCATTCGAGTGCTCTAAAGTAAGGAAGGAACCCTGTCCAGTAACTGCTATATTCCCCATTGCTAGAGGGATCAGTATGCTCCCTTCCTTAGCTCTACCTTACTTTCACCTATCATTCCCTCCTGTACTTTCTACAAGGTTAAGCATCTCTTTATCCATTCGAGTGCTCTAAAGTAAGGAAGGAACACTGTCCAGTAACTGCTATATTTCCCATTGCTAGAGGGATCAGTATGCTCCCTTCCTTAGTTCTACCTTACTTTCACCTATAATTCCCTCTTGTACTTTCTACACGGTTAAGCATCTCTTTACCCAGTCGAGTGCTCTAAAGTAAGGAAGGAACTTTGTCCAGTAACTGCTATATTCCTCACTGCTAGGGAACTCATTAACTCCCTTCCTTAGTTCTACCTTACTTTCACCTATCATTCCCTCTTGTACTTTCTACACGGTTAAGCATCTCTTTACCCAGTCGAGTGCTCTAAAGTAAGGAAGGAACCCTGTTCAGTAACTGCTATATTTCCCATTGCTAGAGGGATCAGTATGCTCCCTTCCTTAGTTCTACCTTACTTTCACCTATCATTCCCTCTTGTACTTTCTACACGGTTAAGCATCTCTTTACCCAGTCGAGTGCTCTAAAGTAAGGAAGGAACTTTGTCCATTTACTGCTATATTCCTCACTGCTAGGGAACTCATTAACTCCCTTCCTTAGTTCTACCTTACTTTCACCTATCATTCCCTCTTGTACTTTCTACACGGTTAAGCATCTCTTTACCCAGTCGAGTGCTCTAAAGTAAGGAAGGAACTTTGTCCAGTAACTGCTATATTCCTCACTGCTAGGGGACTCAGTATGCTCCCTTCCTTAGTTCTACCTTACTTTCACCTATCATTCCCTCTTGTACTTTCTACACGGTTAAGCATCTCTTTACCCAGTCGAGTGCTCTAAAGTAAGGAAGGAACTTTGCCCAGTAACTGCTATATTCCTCACTGCTAGGGGACTCATTAACTCCCTTCCTTAGTTCTACCTTACTTTCACCTATCATTCCCTCTTGTACTTTCTACACGGTTAAGCATCTCTTTACCCAGTCGAGTGCTCTAAAGTAAGGAAGGAACTTTGTCCAGTAACTGCTATATTCCCCATTGCTAGAGGGATCATGCTCCCTTCCTTACTTCTACCTTACTTTCAGTTATTATTTCATACTGTGCTCTCTATAAGGTTAACCATCTCTTTATCCAGTCGAGCTACTTTTCACATTTCCACTGTAAAATAAAAGAAGTCATAAACGATACAAATTTAAGCAAATTATTTGGGCTCATCCGAAGAAAGTGGGTATCATTTGTCGAAGAGAAAAACAACCAATTCGGATGACTGAGCTTTAGGGATCGAGCTATATCTGGCAAGACTTCGTTTTTGGTCTTGGGTTCACTTTTTGGGTGAACATATAGCTTTGGGTCAATATAGATATTGTGAAGTTGCGGCCTACTAGTCAAACGGAAAACATTTCTTATTGTCGATCGAAAAACTTTCTCAGACTGATAAGATGATTGTTTGTGTTTTTTAATACACAAGAATAGTACTTAATATTGACAAATTACGTGCTTGTAAGTATAGCAATTTTTTCAACTAATAGGCCATATCCCACCTCCTTCCACAGCTTAGCTCGGCTCTTTGCTCTTGACACGCCGCCTGGGCAGGGAATTTGCCCCTGCCCTCCACTCTCGGTGGACCACAACAAGACCATATTATGAAACTATTATGCTAATCACTACAAATTTACGCTCAGTGTAGAATCTTGTTTGTGTACTCCCTAAAGTTTAACGATTAATCCCTATTTGCAAACACGTTTAAAGCGAGTGTTTGAGCGCGTTATCGTAACGAAATCCACTATCACACTTACACGGGCGTGAGAGTTCGATTAATTATCAAGCAATTAAAGAATATTTTTGTGCTTTGAATATAAAAAGAAAACTACTTGTACGCTTTTATAGAGATTGCTGTAACCTGTTGCAATCAAACCTCCACTGTAAGGCTTTACCTGAAGAGCGGGAAGCCCCAAAAGCTTCGCTTAAGTCGGCAAATTGGTCAAGCCACTACAAACTACTGTGTAGCAACAGGTGACAAAGTATGTGGCTTTATTTAGCTTCCCTGCTGTGATTTTATCTTCTAGTGTTGATCCCTTTTGATCCATATTTTATAAGTTTTTTTAACTACCCATTATTTTGTATTCTCTTTATCTGCTTAGTAATTGGTCGGAGCTATTACGTGTCACTTTTTCAGTATGCCTATATAATTAGTTCTTAAGGACAAACAAATTTAATTTGATAATTATTCTACCTTTTTATAAATTCCGAAAAAGAGCGTAAGTTAGGCTTAGAGAGATATAACAGGATACGAATGATAAGAGATTACTAAATTGTAAATTTTCTTAGAATAATTTTTTCATTTATAATGTGGTTGTTGTTGTTCTCGTGTCCATGAGACGATCAAGTGTTCTTATTAAATTCTTCTAAACTCCGTCAAAGGTTTTGATCACCGCTGAATCGCTGCCAACAGTGGTGCCAACAGGACTGTACAAGATTCTCGCGCAATGAGTCTTTAAGTGGTACCATTCTTAATTTCAGTATATTAGCGGTGAAGCTGGAGATTCCAAGATGTTATCGGGCGCAAGTTGGACTAAGGACAGTTTTTGTTATGGACATATGATCTTATTTTGTCGGAATGAATGTTCATGGCCCTGTAATGGTCACAGACAAACGTCCAACCTCTCCGGAGGCACCATTTTCTTCACGAACAATGCAATATTTCATTTCTATTAAACGCGTTTTTTAGGAAGACAAACATCTGCAGGCAACAGCTTCCAGATCCATAAGAATATGAAAATCTAAACGAAATTAAACGTTTTGATTTTTTAAAGAAAAGCATTCCCGATTATAAAAATATGCTGTTTGGTGTTATGTTTTACAAAAATGTAAACAAATATATCTTGCCGTTAAATCTGTTCCTCTCCCGGCCTGAAAGCGGTAGATAATGTGCCCGGAATACTTGAATTGTTTACATCCTCTTTTGCGTAATGAGAATCGTTAAAGTATAAAAAGAAATGTATTTGTAGTAGGAAACAGGTTTACATGTAACGAGATATTAACCATGTGTTGTAGAGTAACTGCACAGAACAGAAACCACTTTAGATTCTATCATTTCCGCATTCTGGATTCAATATTAAATCATGTTCTCTTTCAAATGAAAATTTACCATTTTAGATAAATCTCAAAATTTGTATGTATAAGGGTCTTCGGACCCGTGGTGCTGCTGCAATGTTGCCCATTCCCGTGACGGTTAGTGACTTTCTATTGGGCAGCTGCTACTGGTGTTGTCAGCTTTAGGTTTCTTAGTCAATGTAAATGCCGATATATCTTTAAAAACAAGAAGGTAAGAAAACCAGCATATTTTTAACTTTTTTTTACGCAACATAGAATATTGTACTAAATCTCTCTTTCTAAAACCATGGTACCGACTTAATTTATGTTCTATTACTTTTCAAGAATTCTTCTATTTTTGGGTTCACATTGTCAATGGCAAATTTGATTTGCCGTCGGTACAGCGTGTCTTGGGTAACGAAGATATTTTGACGTATTTTTCTGAGGTATGTGAAATTGTGTGTCTAATTTAACACAAACTTGCCAATAACTTGCCGAGGTTAATACCAGCAGCACAGTAGCATTTATTCACATATTTTTCGCGCGTAAAGTTTACTTCCTTTCGGTATCTTCAAAGTATTTGTAATCATTTTTTTTTTTGGAAGGATTATTTTATGCAAATGCTTGGTTATTGTCATTTTACCCAAGCGGATTGATGGAGCTTTAAAACAAGAATTTCAAATAAAACTGTTTTACAACTGTGTCTTATTTGCAGCCACTTGTTGCAAATAGTTCTATTCAAGATTCTAAAAAAATATGTTTAACGAAAATTCCAAATATGATTAATTTTACCGGAATCAAAATAATGGCGGAAGTTTTTTTGTTTTTTATCGTTGGGAAAATGTTTTTTTATCGTTGGGAAAATATTCTTTACATATTTTTTGATGTTTTACAGAAGCCCTCATAAGTTTACAGCTCTAATGGCAATTTCTTTCTATTTTCTTTTCCAGTTCAGAGTTAAATTTCTCGAATTTTGCGTTTTTAGAAATTGTTTACGTCATCTTTTAAGGGATAATATTTTGAAAATGAAGATGTAACTAGGTAAAGTATGGTTTTTTATATAGTATATAGTTTTTTAAATAAAATATTACCATATAAGGAAAACATTTGGTCCAATTACGAATGAAAGAATTACCTAATTTAAGAAAGACTGTGTTAAACACGCCCTGAATCTAAGACCTAACAGAGACTGCCTGATTGTTTAATAGTAGAAGATAATGTTTGTCGTTTATACAATTTTTGTTCGTTCATTGACCTTTTTTTGGTTTTTGTAGCTTTTAAATCAGTTTGTGCAATATTCCCCTTATTTCCTTCGCGAGGATCTCCATCCGTTAACTTAATAACTCCCTTACAAGCAGTAGCAATTCAAACAGCTGTTCCATACAAACTCACTCTCTGTTGTGTCTATCTCCCACCAAGTGACAACCTGCAACAGAGAGATCTTGTAGACCTTATAAATCAGTTACCGACTCCGTTTTTATTAGTGGGCGATTTCAATGCCCACCATGTTTCATGGGGTTCCCCAGAATGCAACCCGCGAGGTAATCTGATCGAAAGCATCAGATCGGAACTGGATTTATACCTGCTAAATGACGGTTCTCCGACACATTTAGCAGCGTCAACAGGCGGATGGACAGCTGTAGACTTGTCATTATGCAGTCCTGCCTTGGCTACAAGGCTAAAATGGTCAGCATTGCCTGATCTTTACAGTAGCGACCACATTCCTATTGAGATCTCTTTGTGTGACTCCTCACCCTGTTGTGTTCGACATCCCCGTTGGATCCTGAAAAAAGCCAACTGGGAACAATTTTCACAAGATCTAGAATCACTGGACGTGGATTACTTGGCTCCCATTGATGACATTGTCAATTCGTTTACAAAAACCGTCTTGAATGCCGCCGGAAAGGCAATTCCAAAAACCTCATCCAAACCACGACGACCACCTGTTCCGTGGTGGAATGATGAGTGCACTGTGATCCTTCGTCAACGGAGAAAAGCTCTGAACCAGTTCAAGAGACATCCAACGAGTGAAAACCTGGAAAAATATAAAATCTTCCGTGCGAAAGCACGGAGAATATTTAGGCAAAGTAAACGAGAGTCATGGTCCCAATACATTGGCACTATTACAAGAACTACAGCTCCATCTACAGTATGGAAGAAATTACGATCAGTCTGTGGCATTTCCGTTCCGATGCCATTAATTTCATTAAGGCATTCGGATGGTGTTTTGACCACGGACTGTGAGGAAATTGCCAATGTGCTAGCGTTATCGTTTTCAAAACATTCTTCATCTTCTGCATACAAGGACGCTTTCCAGGTGTTCAAACGTAAACAGGAAGCCTTACCTTTCACCGTTGGATTGTCTGGAGATTCTTGTTTGAATATCGATTTCTCTATCGACGAACTAGAGTCAGCTCTCTCGTCAACGAAGGATTCAGCTCCAGGCCCGGATGATATTGTATACTCCATGATTAAAAATCTACCACCGTCGGCAAAACTAATTCTCCTTCGGATATACAACCGTATATTCGAGGAGCAGGGTTTTCCCGATGCATGGTTAGAAGCGACAATAATTCCTCTTCTAAAACAAGGAAAGGACAAAACTAGTCCCAGTAGTTACAGACCCATCTCTCTGACCAGCTGCTTATGCAAACTACTGGAGGAGATGGTCAACCGTCGTCTTGTCTGGTATCTAGAAACAAACAAACTTCTTTCTAACGTTCAGTGCGGTTCCAGACAAGGACGTTCATCAGTTGACCAATTGGTTTTGTTGGAGTCAGCTATACAGAATGCCTTCATCTTACGACAAACACTGGTAGCTGTTTTCTTTGACCTTGAGAAGGCATATGACATGGCATGGAGAAGAGGAATTTTGAACGTATTGAAATCATGGGGTATACAAGGTAACATTCTTGCTTTTATACAAAATTATTTGAACAACAGGACTTTCCGTGTACGTCTAGGAGGCATATATTCTGATCGTTGCGAACTAGAGAATGGTGTACCACAGGGTGGCGTTTTGAGTGTGACGCTGTTTGCTGTTGCCATTAACAGCGTCACTTCAACCGTAAAGTCACCGGTCCACTGTTCCCTGTTTGTAGACGATTTTTGTATATATATGGCTGCTAGAAGTATGGCAACAGCGGAAAGATCCTTACAATTGGTAATTAATAAATTGCAAGAATGGACCAAATTCGCGGGCTTCAAGTTTTCGGCTTCGAAGACCCAGTGTATAGCATTTAGTCGTCGCAGGCAACACCAGGAACCTATTCTTTATCTTGATGGTACGCGGCTTCAAACCGCGGATAATGTGAGATTTTTGGGTCTTTTATTGGATAAAAGACTTTCATGGAGTCCACATGTTCGTGATTTGAAGGTGAGATGCAGTAAGATATTGGATATGTTGAGAGTTCTAAGTGGTACAAATTGGGGAGCAGACAGAACCTGTATGCTCCGTTTCTATCGCGCCGTTGTAAGATCGCGCATAGATTACGGCTGTATAGCCTATTCATCTGCTCGACCTACGGTTCTGAAACTCCTGGATTCAATACATCACGCTGGTCTTAGACTTTCTACTGGTGCTTTTAGATCAAGCCCAATCTCCAGCCTTCTAGTTGAAGCTGGAGAACCATCTCTCTCTATGCGACGTCAAATGCTACAAATTTCTTATTACACTGGTCTTCGAAGTAAACCTAAACATCCGGCATTCAAAGCAGTTTTTGATAACCACCTCGAAGATCGTTACAATGTGCGTCAACGTTCAACTGCTCCCTTCGGGATAAGAACGTTGCGCATTTTTAATAATCTAAATTTAGAACATCCACCTATATTCGAACGAACATCATGCTACATCCCTCCATGGACAATACAAAAGCCAAAATGTGACTTCTCATTGTCCATGTACCTAAAACACAATACTCCTGACGTTATTTATCGTCAGGAGTTTTTGCAGATTCAACAAACTCACCAACACACTGTGACTATATTCACAGACGGTTCAAAACTGGATAATGGGATAGGTTGTGCATTTTATATGGAAGGACAAACTTTCACTTATGGATTGCCCTCAGCCTGTAGCGTTTTTACTGCAGAACTTTATGCAATTTTCCAAGCTTTAAGATCAATTCCGTCTGCAAAATCTAAATATCTTGTGTGTTGTGATTCCAAAAGTGCTCTCCAGGCTATTCAGGAAATGTACACTAAAAACCCTTTAGTTGGAGACATCTTGTGCTCTATACACAGGCTCCAATTACGAGGTGTTGAGGTGTCATTTCTCTGGGTGCCTGGTCACTGTGGAATATTCGGAAACACTAAAGCAGATGAAGGTGCAAAATTAGCTACAGGTATGTTGCCATCGACACAACGTGTGATGGCATCAGATTTTGTATGCAAAGTTAAATCTACACTATTCTCTGTTTGGAACGAAGAATGGCAAAATGTAAATAGAAACAAGCTGAGGGATATCAAAAATACCGTCCGACCATGGAGGACATCTGTTCGTTCGAATCGTAGGGAGGAAGTGGTGGTTACTCGACTTCGCATCGGCCACTCTTTGTTAACGCATGGATGGTTGATGCGACATGAGGATCCACCACTATGTCCGTTTTGTAGAAATAATATTACAATCAAGCATATCCTGCTTGATTGTAATGAGTTGACAAATTTGTATATACGTTACGATCTTCGAGGTAGTTTAAAGGTGGTTTTAAGAGACGATGTCACGGCTATCGACCGTGTCCTCGCTTTCCTACGCCATCTTAATCTATTTAATAATATTTAAATTTTGTATAATTTTAGGTTCTTTAGTTTTAGATAATTACAATTAGTTTTAAACATTTATTTTGTTTAGTCTTATTTGTGTAATATTTTAATATTTATTATTAACAAACCTTAGTTAGGCGATGATAACCTCAATAGGTTTTTCGCCTGGAAAAAAAAAAAAAAAAAAAAAAAAATCCATCCGTTAAATGGAAGCGTATGGAGTCGTTTGCAGAAATACAGATGTACGCGGGTGGGTGTGGGTGTAATTTACCTCTTACACTTATCAGTAACATTCTTCCAAACACATTAACGCGGAAGAAGGAGGTACATTAAAAAGATATTACACCTCATCTCTTCCAAGTTTCTATTTAATATTATGTTAGCGATAACCTTGAATGACTTTTAAGGCCATCTAAATCATCGCATATGGTGTCATGGTCTAATGGATTTAATCATATTTAATAATTGGTGTCAGGTTTACATTGAATAGTTTGATCTGTGGCAGTAGATTACATAGTTTTAGATACTAAACGTGATTAGTAAATCTAGAACAGCTTAAACTGTGGCAATAATTAAGTAGTAGCTAGATAATAAATATTTTGTTTCGTGCCGTATACAAAAGATAAAATTAAAACAAATTGAATGTTGTGCGGTTAAAAAAATGATTTATAATTTTTTATATGTTTATCTTTGACATTATACAAGTATAGACTGTAGAGAGGTCTAATTTATTTACAGTGGTAGCTTAGCTTGGACCTCTCCACTTCTATGGGATTTTAGACTCCCACATTTTATTGTCCTGTTACTCTGTTAACCCGGTGGTCATTTGAATGGCATACTATCGGCAGACGTAACTTTGTATCACTGTCTCCAGTACTAGAATAAAACAGTAAAAGAGGGTGAAGAGAATAGAAACAATGTCATAAATGCAGGCTAACAAAAAATCTAAAACCGAAGATGAGAAACAATAAAAAGAAGAAAAATAGAACAAAGGGAAATGATAATTGCGTGAGGACGTAAGAGACTAAGTAATTAGAAAGATAAGGGATCTAAATAAAGACTTTGGTTCCTTCGGTTGGAGACAGATGTTTACCGAGCTAACCAGGAAATTCATGTACAATTTTGCAGTTAATTAAAAAATAACTTCCCGAAATAGGGACTTGAAATTTTGATCAATTTAAGAGCAAAACGATTATATTGGGTTATTGGGCTTCTTACAGTTTTATTATTAATTTAATCTATAAATCTATAAAGTTAATTTATGCTGACACTTTTGGACATGAAATGGCCTTTTATTAATGTGTCTCTGCATAAATAGAATATTCGAGCACTTGTACAGGATCATAGTAAAGGATAATATTTGAATATTAACTACAAATATCATTAAGATGTATCTACCCGTTATGCGAACTAAGAACATTTGAAAGTTTAACATGGGAATATTAACCTCTCTGGTAATAGATATAGGAGGAATCCTATACACCTGTACAGGAATAATCAGGATCGCTTACCTAAATAATAGGGAGGCTAAGGAGAAGACCTAATGAGCTGGTACTGAAAGTAGGAGATTTTATTGTGTGGTCAGGTCGCTAACCTAAATATTGTCTATCAAGATCATAAAGAGGTATGTACCAGTTACACCTCTTTGTTAGACGGAAGAGTAGATGGAAATAGGGAGTCTAAGGAGAAGACCTAATGAGCTGGTACAGAAAGTAGGTAATTGTATTGTGTGGTCAGGTCGCTAACCTAATATTGTGTATCAAGATCATAAAGAGGTGTCGACCCGTTGTACCTCTTTGTAAGGAGGGAAAGGAAGGGTAGATGGAAATAGGGAGGCTAAGGAGAAGACCTAATGAGCTGGTACAGAAAGTAGGTAATTGTATTGTGTGGTCAGGTCGCTAACCTAAATATTGTGTATCAAGATCATAAAGAGGTGTCTACCCGTTACACCTCTTTGTAAGACGGAAGGAAAGGAAGAGTAGATGGAAATAGGGAGGCTAAGGAGAAGACCTAATGAGGTGGTACTGATAGTAGGAGATTGTATTGTGTGGTCAAGTCGCTAACCTAAATATTATCTATCAAGATCATAAAGAGGTGTCTACCCGTTACACCTCTTTGTAAGACGGAAGGAAAGGAAGAGAAGATGGAAATAGGGAGGCTAAGGAGAAGACCTAATGAGCTGACACTGAAAGTAGGAGATTGTATTGTGTGGTCAAGTCGCTAACCTAAATATTGTCTATCAAGATCATAAAGAGGTATGTACCAGTTACACCTCTTTGTTAGACGGAAGAGTAGATGGAAATAGGGAGTCTAAGGAGAAGACCTAATGAGCTGGTACAGAAAGTAGGTAATTGTATTGTGTGGTCAGGTCGCTAACCTAATATTGTGTATCAAGATCATAAAGAGGTGTCGACCCGTTGTACCTCTTTGTAAGGAGGGAAAGGAAGGGTAGATGGAAATAGGGAGGCTAAGGAGAAGACCTAATGAGCTGGTACAGAAAGTAGGTAATTGTATTGTGTGGTCAGGTCGCTAACCTAAATATTGTGTATCAAGATCATAAAGAGGTGTCTACCCGTTACACCTCTTTGTAAGACGGAAGGAAAGGAAGAGTAGATGGAAATAGGGAGGCTAAGGAGAAGACCTAATGAGGTGGTACTGATAGTAGGAGATTGTATTGTGTGGTCAAGTCGCTAACCTAAATATTATCTATCAAGATCATAAAGAGGTGTCTACCCGTTACACCTCTTTGTAAGACGGAAGGAAAGGAAGAGAAGATGGAAATAGGGAGGCTAAGGAGAAGACCTAATGAGCTGACACTGAAAGTAGGAGATTGTATTGTGTGGTCAAGTCGCTAACCTAAATATTGTCTATCAAGATCATAAAGAGGTATGTACCAGTTACACCTCTTTGTTAGACGGAAGAGTAGATGGAAATAGGGAGGCTAAGGAGAAGACCTAATGAGCTGGTACAGAAAGTAGGTAATTGTATTGTGTGGTCAGGTCGCTAACCTAAATATTGTGTATCAAGATTATAAAGAGGTGTCTACCCGTTACACCTCTTTGTAAGACGGAAGGAAAGGAAGAGAAGATGGAAATAGGGAGGCTAAGGGGAAGACCTAATGAGCTGATACTGAAGGTAGGAGATTGTATTGTGTGGTCAAGTCGCTAACCTAAATATTGTCTATCAGGATCATAAAGAGGTGTCGACCCGTTACACATCTTTGTAAGGAGGGAAAGGAAGAGTAGATGGAAATAGGCAGGCTAAGGAGAAGACCTAATGAGCTGGTATTGAAAGTAGGAGATAGTATTGTGTGGTCAGGTCGCTAACCTAAATATTGTCTATCAAGATTATAAAGAGGTGTCTACCCGTTACATCTCTTTGTAAGGAGGGAAAGGAAGGGTGGATGGAAATAGGGAGGCTAATGAGAAAACCTAATGAGCTGGTACTGAAAGTAGGAGATTGTATTGTGTGGTCAGGTCGCTAACCTAAATATTGTGTATCAAGATGTTAAAGAGGTGTCTACCCGTTACACCTCTTTGTAAGACGGAAGGAAAGGAAGAGAAGATGGAAATAGGGAGGCTAAGGGGAAGACCTAATGAGCTGATACTGAAGGTAGGAGATTGTATTGTGTGGTCAAGTCGCTAACCTAAATATTGTCTATCAGGATCATAAAGAGGTGTCGACCCGTTACACATCTTTGTAAGGAGGGAAAGGAAGAGTAGATGGAAATAGGCAGGCTAAGGAGAAGACCTAATGAGCTGGTATTGAAAGTAGGAGATAGTATTGTGTGGTCAGGTCGCTAACCTAAATATTGTCTATCAAGATTATAAAGAGGTGTCTACCCGTTACATCTCTTTGTAAGGAGGGAAAGGAAGGGTGGATGGAAATAGGGAGGCTAATGAGAAGACCTAATGAGCTGGTACTGAAAGTAGGAGATTGTATTGTGTGGTCAGGTCGCTAACCTAAATATTGTGTATCAAGATCTTAAAGAGGTGTCTACCCGTTACACCTCTTTGTAAGACGGAAGGAAAGGAAGAGAAGATGGAAATAGGGAGGCTAAGGGGAAGACCTAATGAGCTGATACTGAAGGTAGGAGATTGTATTGTGTGGTCAAGTCGCTAACCTAAATATTGTCTATCAGGATCATAAAGAGGTGTCGACCCGTTACACATCCTTGTAAGGAGGGAAAGGAAGAGTAGATGGAAATAGGCAGGCTAAGGAGAAGACCTAATGAGCTGGTATTGAAAGTAGGAGATAGTATTGTGTGGTCAGGTCGCTAACCTAAATATTGTCTATCAAGATTATAAAGAGGTGTCTACCCGTTACATCTCTTTGTAAGACAGAGGGAAAGGAAGGGTAGATGGAAATAGGGAGGCTAAGGAGAAGACCTAATCAGCTGGTACTGAAAGTAGGAGATTGTATTGTGTGGTCAGGTCGCTAACCTAAATATTGTCTATCAAGATCATAAAGAGGTGTCGACCCGTTACACCTCTTTGTAAGGAGGGAAAGGAAGGGTGGATGGAAATAGGGAGGCTAATGAGAAGACCTAATGAGCTGGTACTGAAAGTAGGAGATTGTATTGTGTGGTCAGGTCGCTAACCTAAATATTGTCTTTCAAGATCATAAAGAGGTGTCTACCCGTTACACCCCTTTGTAAGACGGAGGGAAACGAAGAGTAGATGGAAATAGGGAGGCTAAGGAGAAGACCTAATGAGGAGGTACTGATAGTAGGAGATTGTATTGTGTGGTCAAGTCGCTAACCTGAAGCAGATCTCTTAAGCGAGGTGAAGGAAGGTTTCTACCCACTCACTCTTTTTTAAAAAGTAAAGCGAAAAAGAAAATCATATTATGGACAAATTTCTGAAGGGTTTAAATTAGTTGAGAAAAATACCTACCACCGATCGATTCTCCCCACTCAGTTTCTAGCAGTTTCCAACGAATTCCACTCATAACACTTAAACAATTTTCCAAAATATAATGAACATGTAAAGAGTTTAATTATGGGGTTTGTTTAGTTCGATATTAGTCTTTTACTCAAGGCTAGGTTCTTCACTACACTTCCTTATGGGGTATGCACTTTGTCTCGGCCAAGATCTATCTACAGACCTCGCGTTTCGCACTATCCAGTTTCTTGTGCACCGGGAGAGATACTTTATGCGTATCTTGTTTTTATGTGTAAATGTTGCCAATATAAATATCAATTTTAGGGATGGGTTGAATTTCTACTCATACTATTGGTATCAAGATGTTTTTAATGCTTGTAGATAATACCTTTTAAACTGAATACAATTTAAAACTAAACGTGTTTATTATATTTTGTAAGTATGCCTTTATGTCACTCTCGCTCAATCACGAATGATTTTACTACAGAGCTCATTCCAGGTATTTGTAGTTTTTCGTTTTTTCCAAGGTTAGTATTCAAACTGTCTCTCTAATTAAGGCAGTGCAATA
Organism: Prosapia bicincta; assembly: GCA_036971475.1. Classification (NCBI taxonomy): domain Eukaryota; kingdom Metazoa; phylum Arthropoda; class Insecta; order Hemiptera; family Cercopidae; genus Prosapia; species Prosapia bicincta. The sequence continues at coordinate 177,819,614 of JBAIZL010000001.1, forward strand.
GTAATTACAACTTTTGTTATTTGATAAAATCTCAATAATGTAATTTATTAGGATCTTTAAAAAAAACAGTTGTCCTAAATAAATAATCGTATTTAATAACACTGTACTAACAGGTATATTAAAGAAAATTGTTTGCGTTTTATTTAAAATGAGTTGCACTTATTCTATAATTAACCAAAATGCCTAAAATAAAATACGGTGGTAACTTATAAAAAAAGGAATGGTAACTATAGTCGAGCCGCAGTAGCGTGATACCCAGCCTATTACAGGGCTTCTCGGAACTGTAGACTTTCCCCAGCTAGGATCTTCCATCAACGCGCATGTGCAACCTTCAGTTCGGTTGCTTCAGTGGGGAGAGAATGTAGGGGGAGCGGTGAGCCTCAATGTAATAAGAGAAACAGTATCAACGATAACAGTGGAACCTCTTGGCCTAATGGGTAAGGTACAAGCTTACTAATCGTAAGTTTCGGGTTCAGATCCATTTTAATGAATCTTATTTGTTGTGATAGGTTAGGTTAGGTGTTATAAACAATTTATAAATGTCTTTTGAATAAAAATGACAAAGTTAAATTTAATTTTTACATAGTGAGTTTTCTTCCTTTTATACCTACATTAAAATATATATACGAAGTATCCAGTCAGAATAGATTTGGTAATAATTTTATTCAGAATTACTATCTATTTTTATTAAAGTATTACGTACGAAGTATCCAGTCAGGATAGATTTGGTAATAATTTTATTCAGAATTACTATCTATTTTTATTGAAGTATACCTACGAAGTATCCAGTCAGGATAGATTTGGTAATAATTTTATTCAACATTACTATCTACCTTTATTAAAGTATACCTACGAAGTATACTACTCCCCCCACTGCTGCAGTAAACCCTACATCGCTTCTCAGCTGTGACGTCACGCACATGCGCGTTGATGGAAGATCCTAGCTGGGGAAGGTCTAGTCACTCGCCTGGTCGTCCACTGACAAGCAATTCGTCACCTATTAGGCGCTGTTCCGCACTACAGCAACTTTTTTTTATTTCATGCTAAAAGTAAATATCAACAATCTCGTTAAAATCTACGTTCAGTTCTAATAAAAATGAGGCCAATCTTGACCAAAATGCTTCATATTTGAGGGTTAAAAATAATGATAATATTTATAAATAATTTACCGATACAAATATTTATTTACAATGGTATTTAGATTAATCTAGTAACTGAAATTACCAAGAAAGTCTTTATCATTTCATATTTTGCCGTATATTTACTCTTATTATTATAGTTGCATGATCCAAACAATTAATTTCTAGAGGTATGACGAATTTATCCTGAACTTCATTATTTACAAAATATCTCTTATTACTTACATTATTCTGAACACACGAGGTCGTCTTCACTGCCTAACTGAGGACAAGTCCAAGAGTCTAAACTTAGTCATCGACTGCAAATTACTCTGCTACTAGTGTTGACTGGCTTTGAAAGGATATGAATCATTCCGGTTGGATTTGGAATCATTAGAATTTGTTTGTTACACTTAGTAAATAAAACTATGTGTGATTTACTGCAAACGAATAACATACGGTTTCACCAGCTTTAACCCCTGGGATATGATTTGTAATGGTCGAGTTTGGACTCATTTTTATTAGATTTTAACGAGATAGTTGATATTTACTTTTACCATGAATACAAAAAGTTGCTGTAGTGCGGAACGGAGTTTAATAGATGACTGATTGTCCACCGGCCGGCCCGGCGAGCGGGTTAGTGTGACGGTGATCAGTCAAACATCTGTTTAAGACGATTAAAACATTTCTTTTTTATATCAATATAAATAGTCGTGTAATAATATTTTATGTTATATGTGCACAAAATGATAAAAACCCTTGGCCACACCATTGCCAGGTGGCCATTTGAACGGTTCAGTATGTCATCGTCATTGGGTTAACAAGAATTGACACGTAATTGAATGCTCGCTTGACCTGGCGAGCACCACGTTATTGAGTAGGATTGTTCGTAAGTTTAAATAATAATTAAAAGATAAAAGTACAGTATTTTTAATGAATTTTATATTTCCTTATGTTTTAGTAAAGTTTTATTGTATTTATTTGCTTCCATTATGTTTTAGTTTTTAATTCTATCGTACATTAAAATAAAAACGAATGTCTGATCACTTAACAAAACTAATGTAGCACGACTGACCAGGGGCCCAATTCAACCCCGACCCTTTTGAGGGTTGACGGTAATACGCCTAGGAATCTTCTGACCGGGGGCCCAGTTCGACCGTGTCCCACGCTACTGCGCTCGACTATACTCTTGAATTTATAGATGACCGTTAGAGCCAGAGCGTAAGATAGTGTGGAGAAATTAGTTTAGAATAGATCTGATAGAAATCAAGGTAAAGGATAGATCGAACTATGCCTATTTGGCATTTATATAGTTTCAGGCGTAAAAGTTATTGCAAAAAATTATACTTGGCGTTGTAGAACGTTTGATATTATAATACAAATTTGAGAAAACGTCCTAAAAATTAATTATTTTAAAAATACATTCTCATTTTACAATATAGTTACAACTTTATAAAGTCAGAATTTATCCCGAGTTTGTTTATAAGCAAAATACTATCTTTTACTGCATTACAACAATATATTTACAACTAGTAATTTAAACTACTTAACTAAGTGAATACGTAATTGCTTACTTGCTGACGCGTTTCAAAACGTTCGTTCCTTTTACGAACTCGGAGTAGAGGGTTAGCTTCGTAAAAGGAACGAACGTTTTGAAACGAGTCAGCAAGTAAGCAATTACGTATTCACTTAGTTAAGTAGTTTAAATTTAGTTTAATCAGTGAAATCAAGATGATTACATCAAGCAACTTCAATATTTACAACGTTTCGGTTTGTTCGCCCCCCCCCCCCGTAAAAAATATTGAATATTTACCACTCTAAAACTTACCTTTTAAGCATATGCAGCCTAAAAAAGACTCAAATTGAGATTAAATCTGTGTTTTTTATGTCGTAGTATAGTAGGCAGTTTATTATTTTTCGACAAGTACCTTGGGCGTTTTTACCCTTTGATTCCTTGACCACTGACTTTCATAGAAGTCGTCTTGTATTTTTTTTTTGCTACTAACAAATTGATAGTAATCAAAAAACAATATCTAATTACGTTGTAAATTCTAAGACCATGGACAACAAATAAACAAATCAACCTTTAACAAATATATGGGGTATTTATTGTTATAAGTTTATTTGGTTTTTTATAATGGTCTCAGACTTTACACCGAAATAAAGACAATGTTACTAAAACTGTTTGTCAGCTGGTCTTGTGATGACATCCGGGAAACGTGTTTTAAACTGCCGGGGCTAATTAAACCTTGACAATCTTGAAAATTGTTAATTATATGTTAGGGCCTATTTATTGTTTTTGTTATACCTCCTATTTATTAGGCAGTTATTCTTCAACTAATGATCCTACTATAGCGATGCCCACTGACGATTGCAGAGAGATGTCGACGAAACGGCTATAGAATTCAAGGACTATTCTCATGATTGTACAAACGGAAGCTAACTGTTAAATCATTAAACAATGGCCTAATTTTAATATTACACCATAATTATCATTTACAAGTAACTTCAATGCTTATTTTGTTTTAACTTAAGGTGCCAACTCAAAAACTACGTATTTTACCGCCAAGCGAAATGTTAAGATTTTTTTAAAATTAATGATACATTTAAAAATTACTAACATTTTAATGCTACTTAAAGCCCAAAAAGGCTTTAACATAGGTCTTAAAGCAGGATAGATACTTCAGACACAAATAAAAGTATTAAAATCATGTATTTTATCCAACAGAGGATGGCGCATTTAGAATAAATATAGAGGATTTATATAGTATATAAATATATCACTGACTCAGAGAATTCAATTTACTAGTAGGCTAAATATTATTTTATATTGCCGTTCGTGTTAACCTACACCTAAATTGCAGTTGAACATATAATTTTTAATTTATTTATAAATTTTCATTTTTTCTCATGCTAGTGGGGAGGCCCGGGCCCCCTTGGGTGCGCCACTGTCATCAGCAACGTATACAGGAGCCTCATAGTATGCCAATGATTATACCTTCTGTCAGGTGGTATTTTTCCTAAAAATGGTGCAGTAGAACTGCAAATAATGTATATATAGTATAGAAGTATTACAAATAATTTATATATATATTTGAGTACATGTTTCTGCCATTCTTAACATTACAATATTTTCCTGTGTTGATGCGTTTCGGAATGACGGAATGACTCTATTTTCAAAACCTAAATCGTACTAATTTAGAGTGCAATATAAGTTTTAAAAATGGAGTCATTCCGAAACGCGTCAGCAGAATATATAAGTGCGTTACATAGTATACATGGAAAATATTGTAATGTTAGGAAAGGGAGAAACATGTAACTGTTTAATATATAAACTGTGTATATATATATATATATATATATATATATATATATATATATATATATAAATTGTTTAATATTCCTGATGATGTTGGTACTGTTAGCCAACGAAAAGCTTTGAATTGTAAATTCAATTATAATTCTTGTATTTGTATTTTGACTGAGTTCTTTATTAATACACAAGAATACATATTGCGATATATATATACACATACGAATGTTCCGACCAGAAATGAAGACGAGTATATTAAGAATTACTAATAATTATAATTGTGTACTAATTTATTTAGTGTTTATAAATGTTTGGTTGAACATTTTCAAAACCCGCGCCTTACGCTGACGAACCCAAAAGGTCACTGGCAGAAACGCGATTTCTGTTTATTAAAATATCTATAAGGTGTCTATAAAAAAATTGTAAGACTTTTTCAAAACGTTTTTCAATCTGAGGACCTTGAAAAGCAAGAAAACCATTTTTTTAGCACTTTTGTTCAAATTAGCCTGGTTTAGAGGCATCCCAAGCAAATGTTTCAACTCTTTTTTTTTTTTTAATAAATAACGTTTTTAAACTCTTTTTCAACGTTTTTCGACTCTTTTTTACATTATTTTCGCTGTTAATCAAACGTAAAACGTTCCAAATCAACTTATTTCCTTTATCAACCTCTTGCAATTAAAATAAAAATTATCTGGTTTACAACGGACTTTCATTAAAACGGAAACCCTCGCCTCCAATTAGTCTGTTATACTAAGGCTCTACTGTATTTGCTAACGTAAGCCAACCTGTTAGACAACGGAGGTGCTTCCACTTTGCTATAACGATTCCATCACTGCATGTACAGAAAGCCGTATTCACTTCACTTATAAACTGTTTTTGATCTAAAATCCAAATCTACCCTAACTTAACACGCAGTTATAGTGTAATGAATTGTAACATAGTGCCATGTTTTATAAGGAAACCTTGAATACGGGGCGTGTGACATTAAGGTTTGTGTTTGCAAAATTTTAATTTCCCAAAAGTTTGCTTATCTTTTTCGTATTTCTTTGAAATATGTACTTCGCCAAATATAAGTTATTTGCAGTTATTTAAATTGAAATATTAAAACTTTAATATCCGAAACCGTTCGCTACGCCCGAACCTTTGTGCTGACGTAACAGATAAAGTTATAAGCTCAACAGTGCTTTGTTTTTAACAATAATCTGTTTGCATTTATTGTTGTAAACTATAAATATTTTACTCTCGTAAGGGTATATGCAACAGTATTATGTATTTACAGAATTGGTACAATCACAGATCGGAACCATTGTAGCAAGAGATAACGGGATCAGGACGTACTGCGCATGGCTATGACGCCACACATGGGCGTTGCCATGGCAACACAAGTGGAACAGATAGGATGTTATATAAGCTGTAATTGTATTCCGTCGATATTATCCCTGACGCATTTGTTGCCATGGCGATAAATCAGCCACAGATTAAAAGCATGACAATCAGTCCGCTCCGGTCGGATGGATTTATTTTTAGCTAATTTTTGTTTTATCTGCCGCGAATCGTTGCAGTGCTGATAAACTAGGCTTCATTAAAGCATTGCGTGTTTGACGTGTCTCTATAGGACAATTGCAAATTGAATAAAACTGTTTACTGTTGGAGTTCTATGTTCCATTATAAAGCGGAAACGTTACATTAGCAATAAATGAAACCATTACCCGCGGAATTTAAAATAGAAACAAGTCCTAGCGTTAATGCATAATATTTATGAGATCTTTTGATAATTTTAAAAGGATAAGAACCGCGAGCTACCTTATTTCTACTGATGTTTTGGCCCGGGCTTTTGTGTAGTTCATGATATATTTGCTCCCTTAGTATTTCATAATCCATTTTACAGATGTGTTCAATAGGCTTATATAAAATTGTTTACTTCTATATTTTGTATTAAGTTTTTAGTAATATTATTTTTAACCTTTTTTCTTGTGTTTATAATATTTTTCCTAGCGTTGTCCTGTCTTTTGGTTTGCCGTAGGGACATTTCAAAATCAGCTTTATAGGCCATCCAGACTCAAAAGCACCCTATAGGATTAAGCTACCCTCGTACCTACATGCGCACACACACTAACACGCGCGCACCTGCCGCTGATGGTTTTCCATGAGTCACCTACTAGGCCTTGGTCTACAAAATTAAAATTTGTTTCAAATGTTATATTTAGGTATTTTTACTGTTAATTTTGGATTTTACATATTATTCCTCGGAAATAGAGACCAAAATAGACGGAATTATTTAGATATTAATTGAATATTTAACGCAATTGAATAAATATCGAGAATCTATATTTAAATACGGTTATCTTTTCTATTATTTAGGAGTGAGACAGTTATATGATGTTTTGAACTCTATTTCTAAGTAGTATGTCGAGTCAAAAAATGTCAGAAAAATTTCCTATGTTATACAATTAGAAAAAAAATCGTTTTGGAGACCATGGCCGAGTAGTTTAACATCGATGGTAGATAGGCTCCGGGTCGGGTCAGAGCGAATGTGTCTGTAAGGGTCGGCCAATCCTCTGGGAGGGGTTCCAAGCTAGGATGGAGTATAGTTTCTTATATGAAATAGTCACATATCGATTTGCGAGGTTGAGACAGTCGATGTTCGACCTAATACATTTTTATTTTCATGAATATAACTCTTTTGATATTTTCGATCGTTTAACATCGATTCCTTTCCATTGCCTTTCTACCTTTCGATTGCCTTTTCCATCGTTTAACAAGCAGAATTTCCCATCGTTAACAAAATACTGTCTTTTGAAATATTTCTGTCCTGACGTTCTATTAAATCTTGTCATGTATCTCTTGCACATCGACAAACCCATAAATTTGTTTAGTTCAATTTAGAAGAAATAACTCTAGTAGAACTAAAATAATAATATTTTTTCAGAAGTCTGTGTTCTAGGGCGACATTTGAACCTACATACACCCTTCACACTCAATGCTAACAAATCGAAAAATTCCTGCATAATCAGAATGGAAGTATCAGGTTTCCCGCATTCTGTACAATTCTTGAGATGCCTGCTTAATTTTTAAAAAATTAGTTGCTTTTATGTTACGATTTTGTTCTAATAGTCGTAAAACAAAACATGTGGATTTATTTAAAACAAACATGCATTTTATTTGATTTTAAGTGTGTGTGTGTTGGTGTGAGTTTGCACTTTGTATCATTCCGTGGATTTTAAAAAGTTTTTCAGTACAAAATGTAATTGTAATTATAAAGGGGGAAATGTAATGTTTCATAAAAACAACGTTTGCAGTGATAAATTATAAAATATAACAATTAAAAGAAAGTCACATATATTGATTCCATCAATCAACACCTATCTGCACACATTCTCTGAATGCTTCCATTGCACACATCTAGTTGCAATAACTTTCACTCTCAAAGGTAGATTTCTTCCGGTTTCGCATGTACTATATGTAACAGTATATTAAGTTTTGAAGCTTCAGTGTAAACGTACAAGTATATCACCCAGCACAACGTGTCTTTTTAACACAAGACAATGTAAACGTACAAGTATATCACCCAGCACAACGTGTCTTTTTAACACAAGACAATGTAAACGTACAAGTATATCACCCAGCACAACGTGTCTTTTTAATACAATGTAAACGTACAAGTATATCACCCAGCACAACGTGTCTTTTTAACACAAGACAATGTAAACGTACAAGTATATCACCCAGCACAACGTGTCTTTTTAATACAATGTAAACGTACAAGTATATCACCCAGCACAACATGTCTTTTTAATACAATGTAAACGTACAAGTATATCACCCAGCACAACGTGTCTTTTTAACACAAGACAATGTAAACTTTAAATGACTTAAAAGGTAGAAAGTATTAACTTTCATTAAACAATAGCTTATAATTTACATATGTAAATAACAAAGGTCGTCTTTATTACTGTTTTTTATTAATGATAGCTTGAACATGAGTAAATTTGGGAAACAATTCTATATATTCATAACGTCACTAGCGGAACCTTTCACGCTAAGGAATATTCACAGAATTGTATTGACAGTTAGTGATTATATTTTCCAAGTATTTGCATTACATTTTATGGAAAGTGGTTAATAATTTCAGAAAATAATTTCATTGCAATGTGTATTCTCTGAAACCTAAGGGTAACTTAAATACTTCATTTGGTGGTAGCATATGTATTAAAACTGATCACTTTAGAAATCAATTTAAACTTACTAGTCTAAGTTAATCAGTTGTATTCTCTCTTCTTCTTATTAACTTGGAAAACATTTTGCCTTATTTACTTTTTACCATTATTGAACTTCAGAGATTTGGGTCTTTATTACCTGGGCCTTATTCCTTGCAGGTCTTCCAACTAGTAACGCATGCTATTTACTCCTATGATTATCAAGCTTACATACTGATTTGCATTATTGTCCTTCAGAGATTTGGGCCTTTATTGCCTGGTTCTTATTCTTGCAGGTCATCCAGCTAGTAAGGCATGCTCTTTTACTCCTAAGATAATCATGATATACTGTACATACTGATTTACATTATTGTCCTTCAGAGATTTGGGCCTTTATTGCCTGGTTCTTATTCCTTGCAGATCATCCAGCTAGTGAGGCATTCTCTTTTACTCCTACGATCATCATGATGTACATACTGACTTACATTATTGTCCTTCAGAGATTTGGGCCTCCCTTGCCCGGGCCTTAACTTTGCTGGTCATCCAGCTAGTGAGGCATGCTCTTTTACTCCTAATATCATCATGATGTACATACTGATTTACATTATTGTCCTTCAGAGATTTGGGCCTCCCTTGCCCGGGCCTTAACTTTGCTGGTCATCCAGCTAGTGAGGCATGCTCTTTTACTCCTAAGATCATCATGATGTACATACTGATTTACATTATTGTCCTTCAGAGATTTGGGCCTTTATTGCCTGGTTCTTATTCCTTGCAGATCATCCAGCTAGTGAGGCATGCTCTTTTACTCCTAAGATCATCATGATATACATACTGATTTACATTATTGTCCTTCAGAGATTTGGGCCATTATTGCCTGGTTCTTATTCTTTGCAGGTCATCCAGCTAGTAAGGCATGCTCTTTTACTCTTAAGATCATCATGATATACATACTGATTTACATTATTGTCCTTCAGAGATTTGGGCCTCCCTTGCCCGGGCCTTAACTTTGCTGGTCATCCAGCTAGTGAGGCATGCTCTTTTACTCCTAAGATCATCATGATGTACATACTGATTTACATTATTGTCCTTCAGAGATTTGGGCCTTTATTGCCTGGTTCTTATTCCTTGCAGATCATCCAGCTAGTGAGGCATGCTCTTTTACTCCTAAGATCATCATGATGTACATACTGATTTACATTATTGTCCTTCAGAGATTTGGGCCTCCCTTGCCCGGGCCTTAACTTTGCTGGTTATCCAGCTAGTGAGGCATGCTCTTTTACTCCTAAGATCATCATGATGTACATACTGATTTACATTATTGTCCTTCAGAGATTTGGGCCTTTATTGCCTGGTTCTTATTCCTTGCAGGTCATCCAGCTAGTGAGGCATGCTCTTTTACTCCTAAGATCATCATGATATACATACTGATTTACATTATTGTCCTTCAGAGATTTGGGCCTTTATTGCCTGGTTCTTATTCCTTGCAGGTCATCCAGCTAGTGAGGCATGCTCTTTTACTCCTACGATCATCATGATATACATACTGATTTGCATTATTGTCCTTCAGAAATTTGGGCCTTTATTGCCTGGTTCTTATTCCTTGCAGGTCATCCAGCTAGCGAGGCATGCTCTTTTTCTCCTACGATCATCATGATTTACATACTGATTTACATTATTGTCCTTCAGAGATTTGGGCCTCCCTTGCCCGGGCCTAAACTTTGCAGGTCATCCAACTAGTGAGGCATGCTCTTTTACTCCTAAGATCATCATGATATACATACTGATTTACATTATTGTCCTTCAGAGATTTGGGCCTTTATTGCCTGAGCCTTATTCTTTGCAGGTCATCCAGCTAGTAAGGCATGATCTTTTTCTCCTATGATCATCAAGATTTACATACTGATTTGCATTACTCCCCTTCAGAGATTTGGGCCTTTATTTCCTGCGCCTTATTCTTTGCAGGTCATCCAGCTAGTGAGGCATGCTCTTTTACTCCTACGATCATCATGATATACATACTGATTTGCATTATTGTCCTTCAGAAATTTGGGCCTTTATTGTCTGGTTCTTATTCCTTGCAGGTCATCCAGCTAGCGAGGCATGCTCTTTTACTCCTACGATCATCATGATTTACATACTGATTTGCATTATTGTCCTTCAGAGATTTGGGCCTTTATTGCCTGCGCCTTATTCTTTGCAGGTCATCCAGCTAGTAAGGCATGCTCTTTTTCTCCTATGATCATCAAGATTTACATACTGATTTGCATTACTCCCCTTCAGAGATTTGGGCCTTTATTTCCTGCGCCTTATTCTTTGCAGGTCATCCAGCTAGTGAGGCATGCTCTTTTACTCCTACGATCATCATGATATACATACTGATTTGCATTATTGTCCTTCAGAAATTTGGGCCTTTATTGTCTGGTTCTTATTCCTTGCAGGTCATCCAGCTAGCGAGGCATGCTCTTTTACTCCTACGATCATCATGATTTACATACTGATTTGCATTATTGTCCTTCAGAGATTTGGGCCTCCCTTTCCCGGGCCTTAACTTTGCAGGTCATCCAGCTAGTAAGGCATGCTCTTTTACTCCTAAGATCATCAAGATTTACATACTGATTTGCATTATTCCTCTTCAGAGATTTGGGCCTTTATTGCCTGCGCCTTATTCTTTGCAGGGCATTTAGTTAGAGAGGTATGCTGTTGTATTCCTATCTATTCCTGTGATCATCAAAATGTCCATACAGCTTTTTCGTGGAACCGCTTCTTTTAATTTAAGTTATCTTAGAGTTTATCGAAGACAATAGGTGACCTATATACTGGTGGCTTTAAACACCTGTATCTAGAAAGTACATAGGTTTCCGTTACATTCTTCAATGCAAGAATGCTCCATCACATTTAATATTCTACTTTCTATTAAGTGTAATAAGTTTCTTGTCAGCCAAAACACCGTGCCCAATACCTAAACAACACCATGATGTGAGTTATTTACATAATGTATTATTGTAAATATGTTACATACATAAATGCTGTATGTTGAAAATCCATTCAGGGTGAATCATGAGGCCTTTTTACGTTTGAAAACATGTATCTGGTTTCGTTATCGGTTGATTACGTGTTATTTTGAAGTTAGCTACGAAAAATATATTTTTTTCTGAAAGTAAAAGTACTGTATAGCAACGATCATGTCTACATTATTTAAGGTAAAATGACCTTTTGGTTGTTTTTTTCTTTTCATCGTGTCATTATTATATATATAAATTTCCTGATGAACTTGTGCGGGTTTGCAAAAGTTATTAGGTTTTCTTTTTTACGTAGCTGATTGTGTAATAGCGTTTCCTAAGGTTAACCTTAAAATAACACTTTTAAGGTGAACAATAAATTCCTGTTAGACATATAGGCAACACGAAAATAAAAATCCTTATATTTTAAGGTATATATTGCGTAAATTGTTTCCCCGTGCGTATCATTGGCATATCTCTTATTTGGCACGTTTCGGATAACTTCCATCGTTAGAACTATGCGTTAGAGATGATCAGTGATTTTACTGTTAGCACCAAGGAAGGATATGAACGTGGAATTAAGCGCTTGATCTCGGTGTAGGAATAGTGTGAAACAAGATAACCCCGACTAGTTTTATTCTCGGGGGTGTACTGAGGCGTCCACATGTTACAGTATAATAATGGCAAATAGTTGATAGTGATCGGAAAACAGTTGCAATTATAATTACAGATTATATTGCAATCAGTTAACAGATTATAATGTTTTGGTGTGCAAATTAATTATTAGGAAACAACACCATTTTTAAGAAATATTATTTTTGAATAATTCAAATATTTTGATATTTCAAATTGATGTATTTTTCATACATTAATATTCGCATAGACAGTACAAAACCTCGTGCATAAGCATCCCAGACAAATTGGGAGCGCACTCATACCGGATGTAGTGATTAATTATTCAGTGAGGGAGAGGTCTGGCCAAACTATCGGGGAGTCACTTCACACGGTACGCCGCGCCGAAGCGACGTCTCCTGAACATTACACGCGCTCTCTCTAAAACATCAAATTTAAACGTTTTCTTAACAAAATGAAAGACGAATATAACAAATTAAAGAATAAATATAACAATTTAAATTTTGTAGAATTTTCAATTTTTGTTTATATTTCGATACATTTATTAATAACTGTAGATTTTTCTTTCTTTTCATGATGACAGAACAAGATTGTTGATAATTATTTCTGAATAGAAAGCTGCAAAATGAGACTTTTATCAATAAGAAAGTCAGCTAAAGGTAAAATTTTCGAATAAAAATTGCTGCAAATTTTTATTATTTAACAACAACTGTTTTAAATAACGATAATGTTATTTATAGTTAACTGCGATATCATTATGTTGTTCGTGCTACCCCTACTCGTGCATACATGTGCTCACCATACATTATGAATGTTTTACTTTATAGTCTAGGAGTTACTTGCGATAACGTTATGTTGATCATGCTACCCCTACTCGTGCATACATGTGCTCACCATACATTATGAATGTTTTACTTTATAGTCTAGGAGTTACTTGCGATAACGTTATGTTGATTGTGCTACCCATACTCGTGCATACAAGTGCTCACCATATACTATAAATGTTTTACTTTATATTCTAGGAGTTACTTGCGATAACGTTACGTTGATCGTGCTACCACTACTCGTACATACATGTGCTCACCATACACTATAAATGTTTTACTTTATAGTCTAGGAGTTACTTGCGATAACGTTATGTTGATCGTGCTACCACTACTCGTGCATACATGTGCTCACCATACACTATAAATGTTTTACTTTATATTCTAGGAGTTACTTGCGATAACGTTATGTTGATCGTGCTACCACTACTCGTGCATACATGTGCTCACCATACACTATAAATGTTTTACTTTATAGTCTAGGAGTTACTTGCGATAACGTTATGTTGATCGTGCTACCACTACTCGTGCATACATGTGCTCACCATATACTATAAATGTTTTACTTTATAGTCTAGGAGTTACTTGCGATAACGTTATGTTGATCGTGCTACCCCTACTCGTGCATACATGTGCTCACCATACACTATAAATGTTTTACTTTATAGTCTAGGAGTTACTTGCGATAACGTTATGTTGATCGTGCTACCACTACTCGTGCATACATGTGCTCACCATATACTATAAATGTTTTACTTTATAGTCTAGGAGTTACTTGCGATAACGTTATGTTGATCGTGCTACCACTACTCGTGCATACATGTGCTCACCATACACTATAAATGTTTTACTTTATAGTCTAGGAGTTACTTGCGATAACGTTATGTTGATCGTGCTACCACTACTCGTGCATACATGTGCTCACCATATACTATAAATGTTTTACTTTATAGTCTAGGAGTTACTTGCGATAACATTATGTTGATCGTGCTACCACTACTCGTGCATACATGTGCTCACCATACACTATAAATGTTTTACTTTATAGTCTATAAGTTACTTGCGATATCGTCATGTTGATCGTCCTACCACTACTCGTGCTTACATGTGCTCATCATACACTATAAATGTTTTACTTTATAGTCTAGGAGTTACTTGCGATAACGTTATGTTGATCGTGCTACCACTACTCGTGCATACATGTGCTCACCATACACTATAAATGTTTTACTTTATAGTCTAGGAGTTACTTGCGATAACGTTATGTTGATCGTGCTACCACTACTCGTGCATACATGTGCTCACCATACACTATAAATGTTTTACTTTATAGTCTAGGAGTTACTTGCAATAACGTTATGTTGATCGTGCTACCACTACTCGTGCATACATGTGCTCACCATACACTATAAATGTTTTACTTTATAGTCTAGGAGTTACTTGCGCTAACGTTATGTTGATCGTGCTACCACTACTTGTGCATACATGTGCTCACCATACACTATAAATGTTTTACTTTATAGTCCATTCAAATAGTCTAGGAGTTACTTGCGATAACGTTATGTTGATCGTGCTACCCCTACTCGTGCATACATGTGTTCACCATATACTATAAATGTTTTACTTTATAGTCTATTCAAATAGTCTAGGAGTTACTTGCGATAACGTTACCCTTACTCGGGGCATACATGTGTTCACTATATACTATAACGTTTTTATTTTATAGTCTAATAGCATTGAATTTTTCGGTTTAATTTAATTTACTGAAATTAAATCTCAATAAATACATCTAACTACAAACATACCGATTATTTTCTTGAAAAACAATGCGAAGAAAAAACTTCTGCTTGTAACATGACATTTGTAAAGTATAACTAACCTTGAAAGATGAATAACAACAAACATTTACTATCACCTGTTTAGTTTTGTTTAAAAGTTACTTTTACAGGTGATTACAAACTAATTTACTATCAGCTGATTAAGCCAAGTATATAATGTAGTATAGATGATTGAGTGTTAAGGGAGATTTCAAGGCCATTGGGCAGAGCTCTGATGGATATTCTAAATAAAAATAGGCCCATGTATTAACCATGCATCCTAAGAATGTTCATGTAAAATTTCAGCTCAATGAGTAGTAGTTTTTACGTGATTGAGTAACACACACAAACACACACACACACACACACACACACACACACACACACACACACACACACACACTCGCTCGCTTGCACGCAGACACGCACCATTAGAATTTTACAAATTAGTATAGATTGTAGTAGAGTTTTGGAGTAAAATTATTAATTACTAATAAACAAAATTGCAAATCGTACTACTAAAGTAACATTTTAGTAAGAATATGATCACGTAACATATTATTTTATTCTATGATTTTCTGAAATATATACATACACTTAAAATTAAAATTCTTCTGGACGGGTGACGTTGCAGTATTCTTTACAGATTGCTTCCTCTTTGTGATTTCGACAGAAGTCTACTTCACATAAACTACCCTGAAATGTGAACCTTAATCCCATTATTTATTATTCTTCTTACAAGAGATGTAATGGGTATAAAAATGTTTATGATCCCAATAGGGATTATGTTTACTTTCATGTAAGCCACCCGGCTTACTTGAATCCATGATCCCATTTATTAACCTTCTTCCTACAAGACGATTAATAGGCGTAGACCTGTTTTGATATCAATAGAGATTATGTTTACTTTCATGCAAGCCACCCAGCTTACTTGATTTATGATCCCATTTATTAACCTTCTTCCTACAATCCGATTAATAGGCTTGGACCTGTTTCAATCCCAATAGAGATTTTGTTTACTTTCATGCAAGCCACCCAGCTTACTTGATTTATGATCCCATTTATTAACCTTCTTCCTACAATCCGATTAATAGGCTTGGACCTGTTTCAATCCCAATAGAGATTTTGTTTACTTTCATGCAAGCCACCCAGCTTACTTGATTTATGATCCCATTTATTAACCTTCTTCCTACAATCCGATTAATAGGCTTGGACCTGTTTCAATCCCAATAGAGATTTTGTTTACTTTCATGCAAGCCACCCAGCTTACTTGATTTATGATCCCATTTATTAACCTTCTTCCTACAATCCGATTAATAGGCTTGGACCTGTTTCAATCCCAATAGAGATTTTGTTTACTTTCATGTAAGCCACCCAGCTTACTTGATTTATTATCCCATTTATTAACCTTCTTCCTACAAGACGATTAATAGGCTTGGACCTGTTTCAATCCCAATAGAGATTTTGTTTACTTTCATGTAAGCCACCCAGCTTACTTGATTTATGATCCCATTTATTAACCTTCTTCCTACAAGACGATTAATAGGCTTGGACCTGTTTCAATCCCAATAGAGATTTTGTTTACTTTCATGCAAGCCACCCAGCTTACTTGATTTATGATCCCATTTATTAACCTTCTTCCTACAAGACGAATAATAGGCTTAGACCTTTTTTGATACCAATAGAGATTATGTTTACTTTCATGCAAGCCACCCAGCTTACTTGATTTATTATCCCATTTATTAACCTTCTTCCTACAAGACGATTAATAGGCTTGGACCTGTTTCAATCCCAATAGAGATTTTGTTTACTTTCATGCAAGCCACCCAGCTTACTTGATTTATGATCCCATTTATTAACCTTCTTCCTACAAGACGAATAATAGGCTTAGACCTGTTTCAATCATAATAGAGATTGTGTTTACTTTCACGTAAGCCACCCGGCTTACTTGAATCCATGATCCCATTTATTAACCTTCTTCCTACAAGACGATTAATAGGCTTACACCTGTTTCAATCATAATAGAGATGTTGTTTACTTTCATGTAAGCCACCCAGCTTACTTGATTTATGATCCCATTTATTAACCTTCTTCCTACAAGACGATTAATAGGCTTAGACCTGTTTCAATCATAATAGAGATTGTGTTTACTTTCATGTAAGCCACCCGGCTTACTTGAATCCATGATCCCATTTATTAACCTTCTTCCTACAAGACGATTAATAGGCTTAGACCTTTTTTTGATACCAATAGAGATTATGTTTACTTTCATGCAAGCCACCCAGCTTACTTGATTTATGATCCCATTTATTAACCTTCTTCCTACAAGACGATTAATAGGCTTGGACCTGTTTCAATCCCAATAGAGATTTTGTTTACTTTCATGCAAGCCACCCAGCTTACTTCATTTATGATCCCATTTATTAACCTTCTTCCTACAAGACGAATAATAGGCTTAGACCTGTTTCAATCATAATAGAGATTGTGTTTACTTTCATGTAAGCCACCCGGCTTACTTGAATCCATGATCCCATTTATTAACCTTCTTCCTACAAGACGATTAATAGGCTTATACCTTTATTAATCTTTTTCCTAAAATACGTTTAGTAGGCATTCCCCTGTTTTGATACCAATAGAGATAATTTTTACTTTCATGCAAGCCACCCAGCTTACTTGATTTATGATCCCATTTATTAACCTTCTTCCTACAAGACGAATAATAGGCTTAGACCTGTTTCAATCCCAATAGAGATTATGTTTACTTTCATGTAAGCCACCCGGTTTATTTGAATCCATGATCCCATTTATTAACCTTCTTCCTACAAGACGATTAATAGGCTTATACCTTTATTAATCTTTTTCCTAAAAGACGTTTAGTAGGCATTCCCCTGTTTTGATCCCAATAGACATAATGTTTACTTTCATGTAAGCCACCTGGTCCACTTGAATCTATGATCAAATTTACTAACCTTCGTCCTACAAATCGTTTAATAGGCATAAACCTTTTTATGATCCCGGTAGAAATTGTCTACTTCGGTTTACCATAGTATTATAGGTATATTTATAAATAATTCTTTTCCTACTAAAGGTTGAATTTTCGTTAAGCAGATTTGTATGCGTTAAATTTGAATGAATTGTAACAAACATGTCCTGTAGTAAAGATTTCATTTGTGGTTAGTTTATTATTTTATGTTTCTGATACTGTAAGAGTGTCAAAATCATGACTGACATGAGTAGTTAGCTAAAGACACTTGAGGTTTATTAACTCTGTCATTTAGCTCGACTGTTAGCCTCTTTTAGTGAAATAAAATAGATACGATTTAGGTTATTACATATAGCAACCTGGTTGCTATAACAAGGAACAGTTGTAGCTTTGGTGCGTGCGGTCTGTTAGGGGTAGTTAATTTTCTACGTGTAACACAAATTTGGAATAGGTGTTTCACTTTGATTTGGATTGTTAGTAATGTTTTTCTGTAAATGTTAAAAAAAAAAAATTTTAACTAGCTTAATTTAACTTGATGAATATGAAAGAAAATTGTTTACATTAAAAGTCCGGTATAGTTTAACTGAATTCAGCTAATTGCTAATTTGCTTTGAAGGTTATTTAATGTTCCAACCAATCCAGTCAATCCGAGAACAAATACAACTTGTTGTATAAATGCAATTTGTTGTTTTGAGAACAAATACAAATACATGTTGTATGCAGAACCCTTCCTTTACCCAACGCTGAAAAGTATATCGGCCTAGCTGGAGTACAAGGACGTGGTGTTGGCGATGCCAATGCGGAAGAGAGAAGTACAAGGACGTGGTGTTGGCGATGCCAATGCAGGAGGGAGAAGTACAAGGACGTGGTGTTGGCGATGCCAATGCAGGAGGGAGAAGTACAAGGACGTGGTGTTGGCGATGCCAATGCGGGAGGGAGAAGTACAAGGACGTGGTGTTGGCGATGCCAATACAGGAGGGAGAAGTACAAGGACGTGGTGTTGGTGATGCCAATGCGGAAGGGAGAAGTACAAGGACGTGGTGTTGGCGATGCCAATGCGGAAGGGAGAAGTACAAGGATGTGGTGTTGGTGATGCCAATGCAGGAGGGAGAAGTACAAGGACATGGTGTTGGCGATGCCAATGCGGAAGGGAGAAGTACAAGGACGTGGTGTTGGCGATGCTAATGCAGGAGGGAGAAATTATCTTAAGTTGAGTTCCGGATTGAAAATAATCACATTTTTTCACAGTATAAGCTAGATCTTTGCATTGATTGTAAAATGGAAATAGCCTCAGTTGAAAAGGACACACATTATAGCAACGTGAAAGTAAAGCAAAATGATGATGACACTTTAAAAACTACTTGCAATTGGTACAAAAACTGGGTAATTAAAATTAGGAAGCCAGTTAAATAGAGGAAGTTATTATTTGATCTTTGTCCTCTCCAATTACACACGCGCATGCGCGTAGGCATGCAAGGGTTATGTGCCGTATTAGTCGCCATTTAGTAGAATGTACACACGTCGTTGCAATTAGTCCAGGCTTTCTAGCGGTGTTTTACGTTCGGAAATGAAATTTATGAAATAAGGAAGTGTCAATAGTAAATGTTGGAGGTTAGCTAAGTGCCACGCGCTCCCTTCTTAAACAAACTGTTCTGCCAACAGCGGTTACCAGGTAGTCACTTCTCTTTACCTCGACTGACAGCAGGGTTACTCCAGGTAACCCATCCTTGTCACGCGATCTAATGATTTTTCCTAATTCCTGGTACTAGGTATTTATGTCATTAACTTTGTAAGTTAATTTCACCTCTTTTATTTGTATCCTTCTTTCAACAGGGAGTTTAACATATAGACATCTTTTTATGACTCGATAGAGAGTGAATCCCCTGGGAGTACACGACCATACACGCTATGCGTGGTCATCCCTGTATCATCTACCAGGGCTGTCCTTACTTTACTCCTTCCTATATTCACTATTCTTTTTACTATTCCTTCCTATTATCTATCCTGCGTAATAGTGATATTAGTCATTCGCGCAGATCGCCTAAAAATTACAGAAAATATACTGGCGCGACGCTTTTAAACGATCAGACGCACCCTGGAACTTATATATATCTTCTCATGTGAATGAATATTAAGAAAGTAAGAAATATGCCACAGGTTATGCCTACTTTTAAACATGTTTTATTTAATTTATTAATTATCTGTCAATAAATTTATGCTGCTGAAACCTTGATTGCTGTCAAATACCGACTCGCTGAAGTGCTGAAGTTATTTGGCAGTCGAAGGACTGATGAATCGTTTTAACCGACTATGTAAACTGCATATTGCAAAATGGCAATGCGTACCAATGCAAATTTGTCTTATAGCGCGCATGGTGTGCTGGGAATCGGTGCGCATGCGTGTTTCAATTTTCGCGCATCATTAGATTAACTTACTTTCGAGGATCTTACTTTCCGAATATCCTCGTACATTCGAAACATTGTTCTATTTACTGTTTTATGGCTATCAATTACTAATTTGTAAGACTAACTGTGTTCATAGGCAAGATTAAGGTAATGACATAACTGTGTGGACTGTGATGTATGGATGATTAGAAGCCAGGAGTACTGGGCCAAATTATGTTGAAGTACACACACACACACACACGCACGCACACGCACGCAGACACCCACCCACACACGCGCACACACACACACACACACACACACACACACACACACACACACACACGCAGACAGGCACACAGGCAGCCATCCAGGCAGACAGACAGACCCCACAGTGTAAGAAGAAGGATAACCTGGATGGGTAGAATAAATACGGGAAAAGACGGTACACATTGAGACCTTAAAAATTGACATGTGAAGCCCCTACAATCCGGTAAGATACACCCATTTATTAGCACTGTCATATATATGCTGATGATCAGCTTTCGTTCAGATTGAGAATATGAATAGTTATATGGCGAGAAAGTTAAATATTCTTAGAACGGATTAGAAATAAGTTTTATCAAAACAGGCTTTTTCTATTCAACACAGAATACAAAATTTAATGGTAGAGGAAGACACTAGCTAGGATTAGGGGAACCGACGAATCTATTTATCTGTGTATAATCCAAGGATGTTAATACCGAGAGGGAATTAATGAACATCCTGAAGAATCTATTGAACTCAGTTCCTTGGAACAAACAATACAAAATTGAGAATTTTCCATTCGATTGTTCGTAGCAAGACTTATGGAACAGCGGCTTTGATCATAATACAGAAATATAAAAACAGAATGACATCTGTAGGCATAGAGTTGTGGAGAAATGTAAATCCTACCAGATTATGTTACTGTATACGACAAATACAGTCGGATAGGTGTGAAAAGGACCATAATGTTTAAAAAGGAAATATTGCTGACATGGTGCGATCGTGTAAGGAGAAAAACCCTAAGTTATCACGTTGAGATTTAAGGCCAAAGAAAATAAAGGATGAAGTGTTGGACAGAAGGAATTGAAAGGAACAGGTAATTTCTATGATCGGAGGTTGAAAAAAGGGAACAGTGAGATGTAGAGCATCTGCAAGAACACACAAACGCCTAGTACTGCTAGTAGAGGGAACTGTAGCTCGTGTTGGTAATGATGCTGTAGCGAGGTGTTTACCGCTAGGATAAACGTGAGTGAGATAATTTAACTGTTATCTGTGAGGTGTGATTTATGTTTTTGTTGCGTTATATGAATATTTTGTGTATGAATATACGTTGATTCGTTTGACTGGAGTAACGCGATGCTCAGTGAACTAAACGCCTTGACAGATTATTATGAAATTTTGTGTGGATGATTCGAGAATGGTTTAGATTCACAATTCGATCCGGTAAGCACTGCTGCGATTGCGTTTTTTAATTTTTGTTGCCTAAAAAAATAGTACTACTTTTCTAACCATGCATTCAGTGACTCTAACCTTTATATATAAAAAAGTGTGTGCCTGCATTGGTCCAACGTAATTCAAGAACCCAATGAACCAGTTCCGGTGATATTTACAATATAATTAGGCTGATACTTAATTTAAGTGAAAATATATGATTACATACAACTGTGTATATAAAACAACCTATAAATATGTTTTTAGGCTAGTTTGCTTAAAAAGACGTTTTAAAGCTTAGATTATATTACTTTATCAATTGTACTTTATTAGTTTAAATGTTATTGAATTGAAAACTTCTTCAACTTAAAATTTAATAAATATGTTATTTTATAATAAGGACAAATCCTAATAAATGAATTTAATAAAATGATAGTGAAATATATTCTATATATTAACATATTTTTTTAAATGTAATAGATATATAATTGGACTAAATTATTTTGAGAAAGCTAAGAATTAGGTTAATATTTGCACACATATATCCTAGAAATACTGATTAAATGTATTTAAATCTATGATGCCAAATGATTTCGTATATATTGGACAGACTATTAGAACGTGGTTAGAACTTATGAATTCAGTTCTTCTTAAAACTCTAAATATTACAAGATTTCTATTGGGAGTCGCAATTATGTAGTTGAAACTTGATAATATTTTCATGTGTGTATTGTAAACTTATAAGCTTCGTTAATTTCTTGGAGGCTGATTGGTTCCTACTTTTTGTCACTATAAAACCTTTAGAAATGTACACTTTCAGGTCATTATTTTGTGTTTATTTTTAATACTCTTTAAAATGTTATTATATATCTGTTAACACATATATTAAATTCTATATAATTATATAATATAACTATAGTTGAATATATATTTTTGTGTTAACGTAATATTAAAGTAATAGATAGATTTACTAAATTGCTTTTAAAAAGGTAAAGATTAAGTTAATACTTGAAAATTATTAATTTATACAATAAATAAAGGCGCACGCGCGCAGTGTGTATATCTATTTTTACAGTAAATTACATGTTATACAGTATATTTGACATTTAAGGTACAACCAATAACGCCAGTTATCGGTGAACGAAGTCGCCGGGATTTAGCTAGTTTCATAATAATATTGGATAGGTAAAGCAACGATTATTTCAAAATTTTGAATTGGGTTATATTTTATATTCTTCGTGAGTTTGGCTAGCCCGTTCGTTTCCATGGTGTACAATACTTACTGATTTTGTTAGTAGTTCCAGTTATTGTTTCTTCTTGTCGCGTCTTCTTGGTTTGATGTAATTGCTTATTGTTGTTGTTACACTTATTGTACAGCGTGGGCAGATGGACTGAGGAACAGAGACAACGAGTGAATCGAGAACGGGGAACGCCCGAAGGTTTACCGCAAGCAATTGCATACATTTACTTCCTGAATCTTATTACGGGCATTCAGTGGTGGGCAGTCATCTAATCAACATGAAAGTGGATATCGTCGGCAATCCAAGGTCGAATTGGGTTACATAAAGCAAAGATACGGTTTCCTTATATGCACAGTTTTACACCACGCGTGATATAATTTCGCGTCCCAAGCTCATGTACTGTAGGCCTATTCCGAACTCTCAGCGAGAGATAGTTGGTTCAGGGTTCAGATATCTTCTGCTTGGACTCTGCTCTGATACACGTTTAAAGCTGGATGACGTCAGAAGTACAAAATGACCATTGTAACAACAATCGCCTTAACTGCGGATTGACCTTGTAAGGACAAATTGATCACACATGTGCCGACAGGACTGTTCAATAGGAAGCATTCTTCTTCCATCTTGTACGTGTTCCTCTTTTTAATTCGGTTCGCAAATCTTTCCATTTGCTTTTAATATAACAACTGTGGAGATTATATAACGCTGCGTTGATGTGATTAATAGTTTGTCACAGCAGGATGTCGTTTCCAAGATGGAAAAGATGAAGCCGAGTTTACCCTCGATGCTTCAGTGGTAGATTTAATCGCGTACCAACTAAAACCGTAACCACGGAGAATAAAAACACAGTGTGAACGCAGTGGTATTAAAGCCAATAGTTTTGACACTAGTTCAACCACTTTATTCTTGAATGTCGAGGCATCGTCTAAAACCGGTAAATGTGAACTGGAGTCTGTGCACTCCTCTTCCACGTTAGGGATAATGAATATGGGGGACAGGGGAACGCGCAGCAGTTTAACTTTGCAACATACGGTTTTGGATGATGCCTAAGACCCTAAGATCTAGTGATTGATCTATCCTCCTTCTAAACGATTGTATTTTAATGCCATTGCATTGACACTTTGTATCTCTGAGTTTTAATTAACTTCCTCGACTTTCACTGTTAGACCTAGATAATGGTCCACAGGGTCTTTATTAGCTCATTCATAATGTTTGGGTCATTTTAAGTCAACTTACTTTGCAGCCATTCCTACCGCCAAGTGCAGTTCAGTTACGCCCTTGTTGGATTCCATTATTTTAAATAATTTTAAACAATACTTACTTTATTTAAGTAGCTTCTTAACACATACTATGATATTTATGATGATTAAATTTTGATGTAGATGTATATTTAAAATATAGCTGCTATAGGGGTTTAACGGTGTAATTTAAAGAAGTAGGCTTAATTTAATAGCGATAACTGACACTCAATTAGTTTTAGTGAAAAGTTATTTGCAAAACTGTAATATATTAACACTTGACTATATTCCATATATTTTAATGTAGTAGCTCTATTTATTTAGTTATGTATAAATCTTATTTGTGAATATGACATTTTAAACGCATTTGTTGTAAATATTCTCCTTTAGAGAATCAGTATTTATTTTATAAATCCATTGATAACCACGGAGACCATGGACTGGTATATGTACGCTGCAAACTCGTGAACAAAAAAAACACGGTGCCCTATAGGCAATTTAAAGTCATAATGGTAACCGTGATCAAAACAGCTAAAATAAAGCTTATAAAAACCGATGAACCGTTACTCACAAAATAAAAGATGGCATTAAAATATAAAATGTCCAAATAGTGTGTTATAAGCGGCACGAGGGTTCGTAGAAAGTACAAGGACAGGCAGTGAGGAAAATGTTCTAACTGTTTGTACTAATACATTTACATTGTTTGTCCTGGTTCAGAGAGTAATTACCGTGTTCTACTATGAGATGTGATCGGGGGGGAGAGAAAATCTAATGTAATGTAAAGAAGAGACAGACCTTGGCGTTAAGTGAAGTGAACGCAACAACGAAGCATTTGGAGGTAAATACAATGCCTAAAAATAACGGATAAAATAAAGTTGTCTTTAAGGAAGTAGGGGAAACGTATAAGTCATTGTTAAGGAAGGTATTGATCGCTGAAGGCGACAAAAGAATATAACAGATGAGAGCTTATATTCCAATGTTTATCGTAATATTCGTCTTATAATTATGTGCTGGTACATTTCAAAAAGTGTCAATACGTACATCTAAATCTCTTGTACACTACTTCTGTTGTAATAGATTTTAACGGGAAAACGAGCCCAATAAAGCTCTTATTTTTCCTTGTTAATGTATCAATACCTTGTTATTAATTACTTTATCAACAAGCTGTTACTTGTTAATTTACCAACAAGTTGTTAGTGTTAATTTATCAACAAGTTGATACTTGTTACTTTATCATCAAGTTGTTGCTACTTTACCAAGTTGTTACTTGTTAATTTTTCAAGTGAGTAAGTGTTAATTTTTCTACAAGTTGATACTTTATACTTAATCGTAAAGTTACTACTTTAGCCATAAGTTGTTATTTGTTACTTTATCATCAAATTGTTACTTGTTAGTTTATCAACAAATTATTACCTGTTGATTTATCAACAAGTTGTTACTTGTTACTTTATCATCAAATTGTAAGTTGTTGGAACAGTTAGACATTTTAACGTTTAATTAGTATTTTATGTACGATTCTTTATTTTATATAATTGGATATTTTTAATAGATTCATTTAGTGATTTATTACTGTTGTAAGATTAATTATAATCAATATATATATATATATATATATATATATATATATATATATATATATATATATATATATATATATATATATATATAGGCTATATTTTTAAACTTTGTTGTTTCATATCCTTGTTAATTTTATTATGATTTGATATACAAATTTGTTTCATTTTTACAATCAATTCGTGGAGCCTGGAGTTGTCCTTGATAATAAAGACTTAAAGAGCTTTACTGGTTATCTTTTTCCTTAAATTCAATTACAAGTGTAATTTCAAGAAATAGGCCTTAGCTGTCACAACTAAAGTAAACACTTAGTGAAGTCAGTGTGAAAAATTTACCGCGTACATTTTGTCCGTCTATTGACGCGGTAACTGTTTCAAATTACCGTTAATCTGTGGCTTTTTGTAATGTGAATAGAACCCGCGGAATAGACCTGCGAAGTGTAGGATTGTAGTAGGGATAATAAACTCTCGTGACATGAAAGATGGGAAAGTATCATGGCTCGCATGTGCAGGATTGTAAATCGAATTACCATGGGTGTGTTTAATTTCAAAACTTTCGTCAGGAGCTACGTACACATGTAGTCGATTTGTGTTTAAACAATTGTCCGTGAAGAACAGGTGAAATTAATAGAGTATATTTGTCATTTGTGACAGTGGCGTCGAACTAACACGTCGCCATCCCGAGACTATTCTTTCTTGTCTACAGTCATTCGTTTCGTTGCTCTACCCACACCAGGATAGTTCATGTTCTCTCGTCTTATAACTAAAGTCAATGTATGGAACATCTTCTTTGTGACACTCTGTATAATACATTATAATTATGTCCACTGTTCAACACATTTACTACCTCTTCGTTTTCTTCATTTTGTTATTTCCAAGCTGTAACCTTTTGTGTTTTTTTCTGACAGTTGAAATTTCCTGTTATTTGTTTTTTTGCATCCTAATGTTATTTGTGCGAAGTAAATTTTTATAGAAAATAAATAACTTTGTCTGGCTTTATAAAAAAAGTAAATAAGTGAATGAAACGTTAGGCTTTACCTTTTGTCAGTTGTCGAAAGCCTGTAGGCTCCAGCGGTCTGTATTGTGTCAGTAAAACCAACCCGAGTTTATTATTCACTCGCCTACCGGGCATATTCGGGAGCTCAGAACAATCTCTCAAATCCGAAATGAATTGGTCACGGTACATCGTCTACTAGCTATTGTCAATAGAAAAAGGCCCGCTCGTCAAAAGAAATAGCAATGAAAAATACACTGCAGGAATAAAGGGAAACAGATATAGAAAATACGCACACATATAAAACAAAAATATACAAATAATGAACTACATAATCACTTAACTCTCGTATGTTAACATTTAAAACTATAAAAAAAATATAAGGTAACTCAACAAAATAACAGCTAATGCGAATTAAAAGTACATACAAAAATTAGAGGATATCTGATAACTAGATTTGGGATCTGAAATACAAAGACATTAGAAAATACTCCGTGGATGGTGATCAATGAGGTGGACGTTTAAATTGAGGGATGTATTAAGTTACAAGTTATGGTGTATGAGAATTACTTTATAAAAAACGAAAGTTATCGCGAAATCAGTGAAATATGTAATTTTACGTAGAAGTAATTATTGAAGGCAGTTTTAGGGGTTTTACACTTTTCGTCGTTACTGTAAGGGCATTAATATTTTCCAAACTAGCAAGTGGGAGAGAACCATTGTTTGTCTGACCAAGGCAATATAAAGTGTACTCACTGTCGTCAAACAATGCACTAAACTTTAGTGTGAAGAATTAAAAACGGACAAAATTTTATATCGTAGCCAGAAATCGGTTCTAAAGGATTTGGACTAATTTAAGCCCTAAGTCAAAATTTTAAAAATGAAATGTCCTACACCACTCTAAGCCTTAAAATTAAACAAAAATGAGAAAATGAGTGACAATTTTTCTTAATTCAAATACATTCAAAATTTAAATGTGTTCAATACACATTAATTTTAAGTACATGTACAGAATGGCGTTTATTTAGGATATTAGATTAAAGCCTTGCAACAAAATAAGAAGGTCTTTAAAAAAATTTTAGTTTTAGAAATTACAATTCTGTAAAGGGTAGACCCTATATTGAGACTAAGAGATTTCTTTGAAAATTAAAAACAACAAATTTCATAAAATATATTCCATAGATAGCCCATTTATGTGCTCTTTCTAAGCTTCACTCCTCAGATATGCGGCCTTTGAAACGACTTTGAAGTTTTTACTGTCATTGAACACGCATATTTGTTCACTGCTTTCAGTTTACTGCAAACATATTTTATAAATGAAAACACACTTGAAAAGCTACATTATTAAATTTCTTTTATGAGAGTTTGAAATTGATATAAAATTTGCTATAAAACAAGCAAATTAAAGTTTTTTTTTAGGTTCCAAGAGATTATCAAAGAAAGTTGTTAATTGTGTAGGAAAGGTTAACTCCTCGCTGCTTCCCTGGATGACATAAATCCGATTCACCGCCTTGACTAATGAGGTGGTGTAACTCGTAGTCTGCCTACACACTGATCCTTATCTCAGTTGTTTTACTGTATTGTACAGCAAGACTGTGTAACTCACAAGATATAGTAAAAGACTCGAGGGGTTCACCGCCTAGCAGACGAGGACGATCAAACAGCTGACTACTAATCTCTCGCATCTGTAAACGGTAGGGAACAAGGCGCAGTAGTTGTGGCGGACTCAAACGTACAGCGAATTTCGACTAATACTGAGAAGCGGGCACCCCCAAACAGGGTGAGAACAGAACAAATGGGTCGCAGTAGAGATGTAGGCCGCGGTGGATGGCACTAGTTAAATAGTGGTTGATGCCAACAGCACAGAGTGATGAGGTAACCTTTGCTTCTTAGTCAAGCTCAGGCTGCTGTTGTGGTAATTGTTATATAAGCTAATTAACTATATATTGATATATTATATTAATATATATAGGCAATGTATTAATATTGCTTATTATTATATTAGCAATTATAATCGACTTCGTACACGAAGAAATTGGAAACCATACATTCATTATACTAAGTACATGTTGACTTACACAAATACTAACTACCGATGTTGACGGTTAAATTTCCCTCGCACGGCGTGATGTGCGGACCTTGAACGGACCAATCAGAGGAAAGCAGCCTGGTAGACCGCGAGGTAAGCATTCATGTAAAATCAAATTAGTTTGTTTTTAAAAAGCCTCCTGGAAGGCATTGCGATGTACCTCCACCTCTTACCGACTCACCCGTTATATTCATCTCCGTATTCTTACCGACTTACTTTTTATAACCTTTGCCGTTGTTTATTTCTCTTCCTCAATTGCTAAGTCAGTAAGAAAGTAATGGTTTATCCATTGACTACGAACCTAATTTCATAGACCTGTGCCTCAAGGAATAAACCTCTCAGAGGAACCAACCCCTGAATTTTTGATAAAACCAATTAGCCTCCGATAAGCCCTGTTCAAGCTCCTTTTCGGGTAGTGGAATCTTTGAGAGACACTTGTGATTTAAAGACTATACCTGGATACCTAGTGAACTTATCTTATCTAGAATGAAAACACAGCTAATTGGAAAATATACATTTTTATTTATTTGTTCCAAGGTTCAAATTAATTATTATTGTTTTTATTTAATTTCACAGGATTTTCTTGACTAATTATTTTTTCAAAATTTCATACAACTTGCCATTTAACTAAACATTATTATCTCCTTCTGTTTTTAAATTTTCTTATTATCATTAATTTTACATATAATTTAAATTATCAAAGTTACCATAATTAATTTTGTATATAATTTTGATTAGTAGAGTTAAATTTAACATATTTTAAAATCTGATTCTTTTTCAAACACTTAATATTACTATGTAATGCCTTTAGGCTAGGCCTTGAACAATTAACTTCTTTGGAAGTTATTCATTAGAAATTCACTTAGAAAAAGCCATATAAGATATACATCTTTATACTTAATCCATACATTCCCACAGCGATGGGAATGGAAAGTCAATTTTGAATCTTTATTACTTAAATTTGGGTAACCTAAGAGAGTTGACTAATCAGTCCCTTAGGTTATTCCCATCTTATTTAATTTTGAAATTAAGTTAATATAATTTGAAGTAAAATGTTATTTAAAAAAGAATAATT
The DNA here is from genome assembly GCA_036971475.1 of Prosapia bicincta. Lineage (NCBI taxonomy): Eukaryota > Metazoa > Arthropoda > Insecta > Hemiptera > Cercopidae > Prosapia > Prosapia bicincta. The sequence goes on from JBAIZL010000001.1 coordinate 177,849,547, forward strand.
AAATTGATTATATAACCTTATACTGTAGAAATCTTTTTATCTTCATTAATGTTGTCATCTGTCGGTCCTGTTACAGCTTCAAGGGTCTTGGTAGGTAGGCGTCTCTCCATAATTTCGGTCAATCTTCTTATTTTCTTTAATTTTGCATTTTGGTGGTCGAAATTTTGTTCTGGGTATATATGAGCCCTTGCTCATATATATCTTCCTTCCCCTGATCACATCGTAGCACTTTTTACTCTGTTTTTAGCACATTTTTTCTTGTCTTGATCGCATGGTACAACAACACGTCTGCTCGCTTTGAGAGCCTAATGCATTCTGATCTTGGATAGCGTTCTTTTGTGAGGCCTCCTTCCCCAATTTCAAACTTCCCACGTCCCAGTATCCATTTTTCAACTTTTGACCAATCAGAAAGCCGTTGCCATGGCAATTGACTTTGTTTGTTCGGAAATTCTGAACTAAGATTAGTTTCCCTTTTTATAAAAGGCGTTTCTGTATTCTGATGTGTCTTTTGCATTTTTACCTTTTATTTAATAACATATTTGACTTTATTTCTTCTCATTTAATTTAATTAACTTTTTAACATTCTTAATCCAAAGTTCGACTGTAGCGCTTTCGTTTCGTAGTGACAAGATTTATAATCAATGCCCTAAGCGGATCTTTCCGAAATCAAATATGACTTCTTCTATTATAACCTAATTTCTTAGGCTATTACACTTTAACATTTAATCTTTACTTTTACATAAATACTATTTTCCCTAGCTAGGCCTAATTTACTTTCCTCACATCTTAATTTACATTCTTTATTCCTGATTATTTTTAAGTACAATTATTTTAATAGCCGGCATCTAGGCCTAGTTTGTTATACTACACAATTACCGTCTTTTTTTTGTTTACATAATTTAGGCTATCCACTTTGAAGTGATAATTTTTCTTATTGCTTATAATTTATGTTTTTTAAGTCTAAAGTTATTTCTAATTTTCTTCATTTTACTATTATTTACCCTAGTTTTAATATTATTATTATTATAATGTTTTAAAATTTTTATATATAAATTTAGTCAATTATTTAACCCGGTTAGGTTTGATTCTGGTATTCTGTACAATTACCCAGATTCTTTGCATCGGACATTCTGGCCGCTGCAGTATGTAACAATGTGTTTGATTTACATGGATGTCGACATCGACGCAACGTAACCTACATCTCTACCGCGATCCATTTGTACTGTTCGCACCCTTAATGTCTGCACTTCGGCTAGTTAAGTCTCGTACTATACCTCGAGACTTGTACAGGGCTAAATAAATGGTCTGCTATTAAACATCTAACGGTAACGATTTACTTCTTCGCCTTTTAAATTTGAGTTTCTTTCGGAAAATGTTCTTATGGATATTGGGTTCCATTATTTCTATAACGTTACTCTGCAGTGAATAAAAGAAATCTATAAATACAAAGACTTTACACTTAATTAATGTTTTTGTTTACTCATTAAGAAAACGCAGTTGACAAAGGCAGATTTTTATGATGTTCTTCGTGTTGTTGATGTTACGTTGGATTCGTAGTTGTTATATATGATTGTAATAGATTTGTTATGATTTCAGACGGATGCGAAGATGGTGTTCGATGTGATACAACGGATGGAGGACACGGAACCCTTCTCCGAAGAGCTTCTAGCGGCCATGAAGCGGCTTTGGGCGGACGTCGGCGTTCAGGAGTGTTTCGGCCGCTCCAACGAATACCAGCTTAACGATTCTGCCAAATAGTAAGTGTTTATGGTACAACCCGGCTTTTCCTTTAGTAGGCTTCCAACTAATGGCATGGACGTTTACACCTAATAGGGGCATTTTATAAGAACAGTTTTGTAGGTATTTGTAACAAAATTTGAAGTCAGTCGGGCATTGTAGTCACCCCAGACTGACAGATGGGAAGTGAGGACTGTGTGGGTACAAAGTCATGTTTATACAGTCCCCTCACAACTATGCCATAAGTACTTACTTTTGTTGATTGAACATAAAATAAACCTGGCAGAATATACAACAGAAAAAAACGCACACAGTGTTACAATAGAACGATTATACTCAGAGAGACGTGTTTTTACAGCCTCGCTGTCTTCATCAGTGACTGTTATACCTGAGTGTGTAGGGCCTAATAATTACTGATGAAGACAATGTGGATGTCAAAACATGTTTATTTTAGAAAAAAACGTAGTCGAAACGCGTTTATTTCGTGAAACTAACTTTATTTTTCATAAATATGTATTCTATAATATATTGATCTCCACAAGCTAAGCTCAAATAGACTAAAAATTAACCTTCTTTTTAATTGTAGCAACAATTGTTCCTTATGACTTTCTAAATAGCGAGATATTTTCTCTTTAATACCGAAAGCTTAACGAACTCGATATCCAATAAGGAAACATCCTGGAGATGACACTATAAAATTGGTAAAATGAAAACGTATTGATTTAAAAATTTAACCAAGTAACATACTAAGCAGTTGAAATACTTTGTTGCCCGTTTGCTTAAAAGGAGAACGGAAATGTTTTTCTTGAAGTGGAGTTGCAGATTACTGATGACTGCTCTTCTTAATCTGAATATTAAGGGTTTGTTGAGAAAAAACCAACCAGCTGTAAATAAACTTAAAATAGAAACATTATTATATGAAAATGAAAAATCAACATAGTTTTTTAAAATAAAGTAGCTACTGTAGTCATTTTCATGACTAGTCACGAATCTGGACACTCGAGACAGGCATCTCCTGAATGTCCCTAACAGTTTTACTCTATTATTTCTTCCAACATCTCTTAATTTCCTTTCCGTTTTAATCACTCATACACGCACGCTGACAACAATTTTTACTTACTATTCCGGTGTTAGGTTAAGGCAATTTTGTCCTTCACACGCTGATATCTCCTTAGTCAAATAATTTTCGTCGGAAAATTGCGGGAAAATAATTAAATTACAAGTTTACCACAATCGCATAGAATAATCTCTTGAACTACGGATATAGCAGGCTTTCCTGCTTAGAGCCGCGCATGCCTGAGATGAAATCAACGTCGATTTTTGCAATTAATTCTCAAGTCAGATTCCGTTGCGAGTATTGACTGGTCAACAGGAAATGGCACATCTTGATTACTGATTAAGCCTTGCAGGCCACTGTAGCCTATATCGATGTTTTATAGCGCCACGCTTTGTACACTTGCACAATTAATATTAATACTTTCAAAATCTTTCCAAAACAGAAAACACAAAGTTCACAAATTGTATTTGAATAAGTAATACATATTTTGAACTTTAAACTATTTGATCTAGGACAAATTAACAAATTTTGTTCTATTTACCCTACAAAATAATCAAGTAACGGGTGATATTTGTTGGTTGACCTACTTTACGTTGCAGAAATTTCACACATCAGAAGTAACGTATGTTGTGATATTTCTTCCCTCGACCTTCTTATTTTATTCACCGCATTTCAGGTCTTTTTATTTACGAATTTAGCAAAGAACCAATATTTATTATTTTTTTTAAACTGGAGATGGTTTTATAACCATAATCTACAGAAAGTAGTGGATTTTGTTATCCATACGTTTTGGGTTTTTTAAAATGAGCTAGATTTTAAAAAAAGTAGATTGTTTTTTTAAAAAACCTGCCACAGCAACGACCGATAGAGTGGTGTCTAACTAATGAAAACAAGGTTTGATTATAACGAGACTCCTGCCAGAACTGGCACAATGGGTTGTCAATTTCAGGTCATATAATGAAGTAACATGCCCAAAACAGTTTTTCCTTGTCCTCAACATTGGCTCTTTCACCTTATTGCATTGGAAGGTTTTTTCCTAACTATGCTGTCATAGCTAGATGAAGCTACGCGTAAATTAATGAACAGCTCTATGTTTTGAACTTATTTTAAATGCAAACTGACTTGAAATTATAACATTTGAATTTCCTTATGAATGTTTGTAATATGATTTTTTAAAACAAAACCTGTCAAATTATAATAATTTTATAATTAAAATTACAGCTCTTTAACTTTTTTTTTACTTCGGTGCTTAAAATTGAATTTATCTCACTGCGGCCCTCCTTTTCAGATCTAGTCGCTATATGAGTGTCTTATTTCGGCTTTTCATGTATACTCCCATAGAGACACAAGTTAGGTTGGGTTAAAATTGGTCAAGGAAAATCGTTAAACCCACCAAACCTACCTAATTTTTTATTGTTTTCAATCGCACAATTATCAAATGATATTTCTTACTTGGATAAAAAGGCAAACAGTAAAGGCTTACTCTGACGCTGTAACAGTTTCGTATCGGCGCGGCGAGCCGCGTACAAATATCCATGTGTTTCTGTAAAAACAAGTTATTTCTGCATCGATATCATACACGGCGCAAACTATGTAAACAAACCAAACCGTTGCTATCTTATCTAAACAAGTTTCTGTTGCTGAACGCAAACTTACTGTAACAGGCTGAACGTTTGGATGACACACTTCGTCTATCAACTCCAACTAATCCTTGTAGTGTAAATGTCTGTTTATAATGATTTCCTGCATAGTCATTAGCACAACCTCTTCTTTAAACCAGTTGTGATAGCAATGAATTACCAAATTTTTAATATTTGGCTGTTCTAATTTTTTAATGCCTATTCATAGTCAGGAACACTCCCACTTTAAATATAATTTAACTAATATTTTATAAGGCATTTCTATTAGTAAATAAATATTTTTTTAAATATTTTGTCTCAGTGTTTCATTAATGTACATAAAAAATAAGCCCTGTATGTCGTTAATTAGTTTTATAAAAAATGTAGATCTAAGCAGTAGTCGCCGATCGTCATGGACAATAAAATCCAAGAGACGATAACAATCGTTATTAAAAAATTACGCATCAATATCAAGGGAATTTTAATTGGCGGTGTGTTAAGATATTGGATATGTTAGAAGTACTAATTCGGGTGTAGTCTGTGAGTGCTTCGTTTTTATCACGCCTTTTTCGATCGGTTGCACAGCCTATTCCTCTACATACAGTTTTTAAAACTCTCTATATATTACACGCTCTGGTCTTGGACGTGATACTGGCGCTCTTAGGTCCAGCCCAATCTCCGGTCTAAGTGTCAAGATCATAGAATAATCATTTTGACAACGGTGTCTACTTTTCTCTTCAATAGTAAAAGAGTGCATTAGGTATACGAACCGCGGGTTCCAAGTGGACTATTGTTAAAGTTTGAAGAAAGGAAAATGGTAAAAACGAGAAGAATTAGGACTTAGACCTAGCCTTTCGAGTCTTACCTCTAAGCTGCAAAGAAATACAAATATAGATGCGCATAATGGGAAGTATCTATTATTAAGAATTTTTAATCCACGCCCCTACGAATCCAACCTCAAACTCGTGACTCCCGCCCTAGTAACTAGCGTCAGGCACGAGAAGGTATTGGTTCATAACTACTCGGGACCAATAGAACCTTCCGAATGGTGAGGTTTTCCGCACCTTCAATACTCCGCCTGGTTAGTTTGGTGCATGTCATACAATCGGACCTCTATCAACTGCCGGACCCTTCGGACTCGAGACTTGGTCCTAGGTGGGCATAAACCCATCCCGTTAAACCGTTTGATAAACGACCCTATCCGCGTCCCTCGTATTCCTAGAATAGTTTTCGGCACATATCTGGGCCCTTTGCTTGTGGAAGCATATCACACTCCCATAGCTGGGCCCTTTGCTTGTGCAAGTATATCACACTCCCATATCTGGGCCCTTTGCTTGTGCAAGCATATCACACTCCCATAGCTGGGCCCTTTGCTTGTGCAAGCATATCACACTCCCATAGCTGGGCCCTTTGCTTATGCAAGCATATCACACTCCTTAATTATTAAAACTGTCAAGAAATACGAAGAAACTGAGGACAAAAGAACGTATTGCACTCTGACCTACTTACAAAAATCAAACTAGATTCAAACTGAATACCTCTAAAAATTATGTCAATATTTGTAAATAGTACTAAGTTCATCACACACAAAAATAACATCAAATTACAAAAAAAAAGAAATTAACATGATATAATATGATTTAAAAATGACACTTTTAGCTGATTTTAAACAGGTCTAAATGATAGAAAACTACTTTTCCAAAATGATGAAGAAACTGGTTTTCTAACATTTAGCCAGTTCAAAGGCTGGGTAAAGTGTAGTGGAAAATATAAAGGCTATACTCGTACTTAATACAGGAAATAATGTGGGTCTCCCAAACGCAGGTATATTTGGAATACTGTAACTTGGGCGCAAATGTCTCTCGTATGTCGTGATTACAATGTCCCTTCCGTACTCTTACCTAATTCAACCTGCCACCTTACTTATTAGAAGTGGGTGTAACAGATAGGCATCCATTTTATGCCTCCAGTAGAGAGTAGATATACTTCAGATACGCTACTCTGGATACTTGATCCTATGATCCCCCTCTATAGCCTCTACCAGGGGGGGGGGTGTTATGCTCTTATATTAACACCACCTATGTTCGCTATCTTTTCCCATTCTTCGTAGACATAACAGTTATAGTGCCTGATCATCTTAAATAGTACAAATTAAACTTAATATAATTAGTAGAGATAATAATGCCAGTCGGTTGTTCGCCAAACAACATTTATATAATAGATTGACGGTCGGAAGTGGCGTTACTAAAGCATTATCAGTGCGAGATTGAGAATGGAAGAATAATTACATCTCCAAAAGCTGTATCACCAAAATAAATACCTAAGATTCTTACTAAATTTATATTATTAGTTAATTATAAACAAATAAATACTCTTAAACAACAGAAACTTTTTATATTATTTACTTACAAGAGTTAGTCTTGTAATAATTTCCTCTGAGGTTGATTGCTTTGCAATAGAAATGTACATCAAGATATAAATAAAATGTTTTTTTGTGGTTTAAGAGGTTTTATTTATTTATAATTAAAAATTTCACCACAGATGCTCCAAGTTATTATATCACTAGCATTTGTTTAAGTAATTAATGTAAATTTCTGAAAACAGCGTAACTACAGTTACAATTATTATTTAATGCTGCAAAGATATCTATAACGCTCGAGATTTAAAAAAAGACTTGAGATGGACACGAAAAGAATTTTGTGAATAGTGGAAGTGGAGGGCTAAGTAGATGTTTACCCTCTCTCGTTATCTGACCATCCAGTGGGGAACAAGACACATTGATTGTGTCGGACCAGTTTGTTTAACAGGGAGGTTTGACCAACACTGATTCAGCGAACCCTCTATCCCTCCCCAACTCTAATGTCGAGTAAGTCACTGCCTATAGGCTGGCCACGTCTCTTGCTATATCTCGCTATAATAGTATGTATGTGGGGGCGGTGCACGCGCGTGCGTGAATGCCTTGTCATGAGTATTAAATATTTATTATGTCATCTAATTACCATTCAATTGTAGCTGTTAAAATAACATTAATTGAACTTATATCTGAGTTTAACATTTTGAAAAAAACCTTTTTAATAAAGTAACCATCTGTGGGTTACTTCGTATCTGTATGAAATTTATAAAACGTAGTTACGAAACAATAATCTGTTTCTCCTTCGTACCAATCCGTTAAACCAAACGAAATAGCAGCCTAGATCACGTGATACGAGTTTTCGGTACGGAATTCACGTTTTATCCAGTACTTAATAAGCGTGTCCCTATAATAATAAACTATTTTTGTTATCTTGCGGTAATAAAGTAGAATAATCTCTATATACAGAGAGATGTTTTCTTTTATAGGGGATTTCTATGAAAAGATCAGCAAAATTAAAATAATTTCACACGCACTCTTGCACTAATGCGCGTTTCCTGCATTGATTTAGATAGTAACGCATCACATTCTGAGTTCAAAGTTTTGCAGTACGAAGTTCCGTCGCGAGGATTTACGAAGTAAGATTGTTAAATAGAAAATTTGACGAACACATTTGGAACGAATTAAAACCAGAGTGAGGCGGGAGGGGAGAGGCATGACCTTAGGTGGAAAATTACTCTTTGCCTGCAGTAGAAAATGCTATTCTAGCAAATAAACACTGATGCATACGACTCTTATAGATAATTACAAGAAAGGTATCTCAGGTTTCAACAACAGACTGGTTCTGCCCTGTACAAAATCGGCCGTAACAGTTGATTACTCGAGAACAGATTTCACATAACTCTGCATTTCCTTCATTGCAAAAACACACTTGATGTAGTAAAATGTAAGCAGTATTTACTGCATATCAACTTCACCATTTGTTGTTGATTAGATATTTTGTAGTTTTAAGGTGAACAGTATCTTACTGGACTACAGGATAAGTTAATCTGAAATTTATTTATTAATCCTTTCTTTAATTCAGTAGCAAGTAGTCACCTTTCTTCAACTCAGCCTTGCGCACTCTTACTATATATATATATATATATATATATATATATATATATATATATATATATATATATATATATATATATATATATATGCTGTAATTTTCCCTTATCCCCACTACCAGGGAGTTTTTATTAGGGATGGTCGATCCAGTGACTTTTACCGGTGACAAGGGATACTGAGCCAGATGAAAAACATCGGATATTTTGTTCGTTTCACCAGGAATAGTTTTACCACGAACTATTTTGTTGAAATGTTCTCATGTCCTGTGACAAATAAATTATTTTAAACACTCTCTTAATGTAAATGATTAGACCAAGCCCTTTTTATTCATCCTGCTGGGCAAGAGACGCATACGGAACTTAAATTTAGTTTCATATGCAAGAAAAAATATTGATTTTTATCGTTCCGGTTCAATAACAAAAATTGCAACAATAACTATTTCAAGAAATTCCAATTTTACTTGAAATTTTCTTAAATAATTTCAAATTAATGTATAAACGTTGAGTGAATTTAAGGGTCTTCTAATATGAATGTTTAAATACCGTTAAATGAGTATTGTGACTGACATGCGGTGTGTAGCTGAAAGAGGAGGATATGGGCAGTTTGTAGTAACCCTAGAGGCAAATTAATGTTTCTATGATCTGACCAAGACGAACCACGTGCCGCTAGTGAATACTGTGATTGACACGCGGCGAACCACTGTCTCTGAAGGAGGAGCATACGGCCAGTTTGTAGTAACGCCAGAGGCAAATTAATGTTTCTATGATCTGAACAAGACGAACCACGTGCCGCTAGTAAATACTGTGATTGGCCCGCGGTGAGCCACTGTCTCTGAAGGAGGAACATACGACCAGTTTGTAGTAACGCCAGAGGCAAATTAATGTTTCTATGATCTGAACAAGACGAACCACGTGCCGCTAGTGAATACTGTGATTGACACGCGGCGAACCACTGTCTCTGAAGGAGGAACATACGGCCAGTTTGTAGTAACGCCAGAGGCAAATTAATGTTTCTATGATCTGAACAAGACGAACCACGTGCCGCTAGTAAATACTGTGATTGGCCCGCGGTGAGCCACTGTCTCTGAAGGAGGAGCATACGGCCAGTTTGTAGTAACGCCAGAGGCAAATTAATGTTTCTATGATCTGAACAAGACGAACCACGTGCCGCTAGTGAATACTGTGATTGACACGCGGCGAACCACTGTCTCTGAAGGAGGAACATACGGCCAGTTTGTAGTAACGCCAGAGGCAAATTAATGTTTCTATGATCTGAACAAGATGAACCACGTGCCGCTAGTGAATACTGTGACTGACATGCGGCGTGTATCTGAAAGAGGAGGATATGGGCAATTTGTAGTAACCCCAGAGGCAAATTAATATTTCTATGATCTGAACAAGACGAACCATGTGGCGCTAGTGAATACTGTGACTGACATGCGGCGTGTATCTGAAAGAGGAGGATATGGGCAATTTGTAGTAAACCCAGAGGCAAATTAATATTTCTATGATCTGAAAAAGACGAACCATGTGGCGCTAGTGAATACTGTGACTGACATGCGGTGTGTATCTGAGAGAGGAGGATATGGGCAATTTGTAGTAACCCCAGAGGCAAATTAATATTTCTATGATCTGAACAAGACGAACCATGTGGCGCTAGTGAATACTGTGACTGACATGTGGCGTGTCAAATTGGACATATCCTCCTCTTTCAGATACACGCCGCATGTCAGTCACAGTATTCACTAGCGCCACATGGTTCGTCTTGTTCAGATCATAGAAATATTAATTTGCCTCTAGGGTTACTACAAATTGGACATATAATCCTCTTTCAGATACACGCCGCATGTCAGTCACAGTATTCAGTAGCGCCACATGGTTCGTCATGTTCAGATCATAGAAACATTAATTTGCCTCTGGCGTTACTACAAACTGGCCGTATGTTCCTCCTTCAGAGACAGTGGTTCGCCGCGTGTCAATCACAGTATTCACTGGCGGCACGTGGTTCGTCTTGTTCAGATCATAGAAACATTAATTTGCTTCTGGCGTTACTACAAACTGGCCGTATGCTCGTCCTTCAGAGACAGTGGTTCGCCGCGTGTCAATCACAGTATTTACTAGCGGCACGTGGTTCGTCTTGTTCAGATCATAGAAACATTAATTTGCCTCTGGCGTTACTACAAACTGGTCGTATGTTCCTCCTTCAGAGTCAGTGGTTCGCCGCGTGCCAATCACAGTATTTACTAGCGGCACGTGGTTCGTCTTGTTCAGATCATAGAAACATTAATTTGCCTCTGGCGTTACAACAAACTGGCCGTATGTTCCTCCTTCAGAGACAGTGGTTCGCCGCGTACCAATCACAGTATTTACTAGCGGCACGTGGTTCGTCTTTTTCAGATGATAGAAACATTAATTTGCTTTTGGCGTTACTACAAACTGGCCGTATGCTCCCCCTTCAGAGACAGTGGCTCACCGCGTGCCAATCACAGTATTTACTAGCGGCACGTGGTTCGACTTGTTCAGATCATAGAAACATTAATTTGCCTCTGGCGTTACTACAAACTGGCCGTATGTTCCTCCTTCAGAGACAGTGGTTCACAGTATTCACTAGCGCCACATGGTTCGTCTTGGTCAGATCATAGAAATATTAATTTGCCTCTGGGGTTACTACAAATTGCCCATATCCTCCTCTTTCTGATACACGCCGCATGTCAGACACAGTATTCACTAGCGCCACATGGTTCGTCTTGTTCAGATCATAGAAATATTAATTTGCCTCTGGGGTTGCTACAAATTGCCCATATCCTCCTCTTTCAGATACACGCCGCATGTCAGACACAGTATTCACTAGCGCCACATGGTTCGTCTTGTTCAGATCATAGAAATATTCATTTGCCTCTGGGGTTACTACAAATTGGACATATCCTCCTCTTTCAGATACACGCCGCATGTCAGTCACAGTATTCACTAGCGCCACATGGTTCGTCTTGTTCAGATCATAGAAATATTAATTTGCCTCTGGGGTTACTACAAATTGGACATATCCTCCTCTTTCAGATACACGCCGCATGTCTGTCACAGTATTCACTAGCGCCACATGGTTCGTCTTGGTTAGATCATAGAAATATTAATTTGCCTCTGGGGTTACTACAAATTGGACATATCCTCCTCTTTCAGATACACGCCGCATGTCAGTCACAGTATTCAGTAGCGCCACATGGTTCGTCATGTTCAGATCATAGAAATATTAATTTGCTTCTGGGGTTACTACAAATTGGACATATCCTCCTCTTTCAGATACACGCCGCATGTCAGTCACAGTATTCACTAGCGCCACATGGTTCGTCTTGTTCAGATCATAGAAATATTAATTTGCCTCTGGGGTTACTACAAATAGCCCATATCCTCCTCTTTCAGATACACGCCACATGTAGTCACAGTATTCACTAGCGCCACATGGTTCGTCTTGTTCAGATCATAGAAATATTAATTTGTCTCTGGGGTTACTACAAATTGCCAATATCCTCCTCTTTCAGATACACGCCGCATATCAGTCACAGTATTCACTAGCGCCACATGGTTCGTCTTGTTCAGATCCTAGAAATATTAATTTGCCTCTGGGGTTACTACGAATTGCCCATATCCTCCTCTCTCAGATACACGCCACATGTCAGTCTCAGTATTCACTAGCGCCACATGGTTCGTCTTGTTCAGATCATAGAAATATTAATTTGCCTCTGGGGTTACTACAAATTGCCCAGATCCTCCTCTCTCAGATACCGCCGCATGTCAGTCACAGTATTCACTAGCGCCACATGGTTCGTCTTGTTCAGATCATAGAAATATTAATTTGCCTCTGGGGTTACTACAAATTGCCCATATCCTCCTCTTTCAGATACACGCCGCATGTCAGTCACAGTATTCACTAGCGCCACATGGTTCGTCTTGTTCAGATCATAGAAATATTAATTTGCCTCTGGGGTTACTACAAATTGCCAATATCCTCCTCTTTCAGATACACGCCGCATGTCAGTCACAGTATTCACTAGCGGCACGTGGTTTGTCTTGTTCAGATCATAGAAACATTAATTTGCCTCTGGCGTTACTACAAACTGGCCGTATGCTCCTCCTTCAGAGACAGTGGCTCACCGCGTGCCAATCACAGTATTCACTAGCGGCATGTGCTTCGTCTTTTTGTGTTTATAGAACCATTAATTTGCCTCTGGCGTTACAACAAATTGGACAAAAGCTCCTCCTTCAGAGACGCGCAGCATATCAGTCACCATATTCACTAACGGCATGTACTTCGTCTTTTTGTGTTTATAGAACCATTAACTTGCCTGGCGTTACTATATGCTCCTCCTTCAGAGACAGTGGTTCGCCGCGTGTCAATCACAGTATTCACTAGCGGCACGTGGTTCATCTTGGTCAGATCACAGTAACATTAATTTGCCTCTGGCGTTACTACAAACTGGCCGTATGCTCCTCCTTCAGAGACAGTGGCTCACCGCGTGCCAATCACAGTATTCACTAGCACCACATGGTTCGTCATGTTCAGATCATAGAAACATTAATTTGCCTCTTTGGTTACTACAAATTGCCCATATCCTCCTCTTTCAGATACACGCCGCATGTCAGTCACAGTAGTCACTAGCGCCATATGGGTCGTCTTGGTCAGATCACAGAAACATTAATTTGCCTCTGGCGTTGCTACAAACTGGCCGTATGCTCCTCCTTCAGAAACAGTGGCTCACCGCGTGCCAATCACAGTATTCACTATCGGCATGTACTTCGTCTTTTTGTGATTATAGAACCATTGATTTGCCTCTGGCGTTACAACAAATTGGACAAAAGCTCCTCCTTCAGAGACGCGCAGCATATGAGTCACAATATTCACTAACGGCATGTGCTTCGTCTTTTTGTGTTTATAGAACCATTGATTTGCCTCTGGCGAACATGACGAACCATGTGGCGCTACTGAATACTGTGACTGACATGCGGCGTGTATCTGAAAGAGGAGGATATGGGCTATTTGTAGTAACTCCAGAGGTAAATTAATATTTCTATAATCTGAACAAGACGAACCATGTGGCGCTACTGAATACTGTGACTGACATGCGGCGTGTATCTGAAAGAGGAGGATATGTCCAATTTGTAGTAACCCCAGAGGCAAATTAATATTTCTATGATCTAACCAAGACGAACCATGTGGCGCTAGTGAATACTGTGACTGACATGCGGCGTGTATCTGAAAGAGGAGGATATGTCCAATTTGTAGTAACCCTAGAGGCAAATTAATATTTCTATGATCTGAACAAGACGAACCATGTGGCGCTAGTGAATACTGTGACTGACATGCGGCGTGTATCTGAAAGAGGAGGATATGTCCAATTTGTAGTAACCCTAGAGGCAAATTAATATTTCTATGATCTGAACAAGACGAACCATGTGGCGCTAGTCAATACTGTGTCTGACATGCGGCGTGTATCTGGATATGGTCAATTTGTAGTAACCCCAGAGGCAAATTAATATTTCTATGATCTGACCAAGACGAACCATGTGGCGCTAGTGAATACTGTGAACCACTGTCTCTGAAGGAGGAACATACGGCCAGTTTGTAGTAACGCCAGTGGCAAGTTAATGTTCCTATGATCTGAACAAGACGAACCACGTGCCGCTAGTAAATACTGTGATTGGCACGCGGCGAACCACTGTCTCTGAAGGAGGAACATACGGCCAGTTTGTAGTAACGCCAGAGGCAAATTAATGTTACTGTGATCTGACCAAGATGAACCACGTGCCGCTAGTGAATACTGTGATTGACACGCGGCGAACCACTGTCTCTGAAGGAGGAGCATATAGTAACGCCAGGCAAGTTAATCGTTCTATAAACACAAAAAGACGAAGCACATGCCGTTAGTGAATATGGTGACTGATATGCTGCGCGTCTCTGAAGGAGGAGCTTTTGTCCAATTTGTTGTAACGCCAGAGGCAAATTAATGGTTCTATAAACACAAAAAGACGAAGCACATGCCGCTAGTGAATACTGTGATTGGCACGCGGTGAGCCACTGTCTCTGAAGGAGGAGCATACGGCCAGTTTGTAGTAACGCCAGAGGCAAATTAATGTTTCTATGATCTGAACAAGACAAACCACGTGCCGCTAGTGAATACTGTGACTGACATGCGGCGTGTATCTGAAAGAGGAGGATATTGGCAATTTGTAGTAACCCCAGAGGCAAATTAATATTTCTATGATCTGAACAAGACGAACCATGTGGCGCTAGTGAATACTGTGACTGACATGCGGCGTGTATCTGAAAGAGGAGGATATGGGCAATTTGTAGTAACCCCAGAGGCAAATTAATATTTCTATGATCTGAACAAGACGAACCATGTGGCGCTAGTGAATACTGTGACTGACATGCGGCGGTATCTGAGAGAGGAGGATCTGGGCAATTTGTAGTAACCCCAGAGGCAAATTAATATTTCTATGATCTGAACAAGACGAACCATGTGGCGCTAGTGAATACTGAGACTGACATGTGGCGTGTATCTGAGAGAGGAGGATATGGGCAATTCGTAGTAACCCCAGAGGCAAATTAATATTTCTAGGATCTGAACAAGACGAACCATGTGGCGCTAGTGAATACTGTGACTGATATGCGGCGTGTATCTGAAAGAGGAGGATATTGGCAATTTGTAGTAACCCCAGAGACAAATTAATATTTCTATGATCTGAACAAGACGAACCATGTGGCGCTAATGAATACTGTGACTACATGTGGCGTGTATCTGAAAGAGGAGGATATGGGCTATTTGTAGTAACCCCAGAGGTAAATTAATATTTCTATAATCTGAACAAGACGAACCATGTGGCGCTAGTGAATACTGTGACTGACATGCGGCGTGTATCTGAAAGAGGAGGATATGTCCAATTTGTAGTAACCCCAGAAGCAAATTAATATTTCTATGATCTGAACATGACGAACCATGTGGCGCTACTGAATACTGTGACTGACATGCGGCGTGTATCTGAAAGAGGAGGATATGTCCAATTTGTAGTAACCCCAGAGGCAAATTAATATTTCTATGATCTAACCAAGACGAACCATGTGGCGCTAGTGAATACTGTGACTGACATGCGGCGTGTATCTGAAAGAGGAGGATATGTCCAATTTGTAGTAACCCCAGAGGCAAATTAATATTTCTATGATCTGAACAAGACGAACCATGTGGCGCTAGTGAATACTGTGACTGACATGCGGCGTGTATCTGAAAGAGGAGGATATGTCCAATTTGTAGTAACCCCAGAGGCAAATTAATATTTCTATGATCTGAACAAGACGAACCATGTGGCGCTAGTGAATACTGTGTCTGACATGCGGCGTGTGTCTGAAAGAGGAGGATATGGGCAATTTGTAGCAACCCCAGAGGCAAATTAATATTTCTATGATCTGAACGAGACGAACCATGTGGCGCTAGTGAATACTGTGTCTGACATGCGGCGTGTATCAGAAAGAGGAGGATATGGGCAATTTGTAGTAACCCCAGAGGCAAATTAATATTTCTATGATCTGACCAAGACGAACCATGTGGCGCTAGTGAATACTGTGAACCACTGTCTCTGAAGGAGGAACATACGGCCAGTTTGTAGTAACGCCAAAAGCAAATTAATGTTTCTATCATCTGAAAAAGACGAACCACGTGCCGCTAGTAAATACTGTGATTGGTACGCGGCGAACCACTGTCTCTGAAGGAGGAACATACGGCCAGTTTGTAGTAACGCCAGAGGCAAATTAATGTTTCTATGATCTGAACAAGACGAACCACGTGCCGCTAGTAAATACTGTGATTGGCACGCGGCGAACCACTGACTCTGAAGGAGGAACATACGACCAGTTTGTAGTAACACCAGAGGCAAATTAATGTTTCTATGATCTGAACAAGACGAACCACGTGCCGCTAGTAAATACTGTGATTGACACGCGGCGAACCACTGTCTCTGAAGGACGAGCATACGGCCAGTTTGTAGTAACGCCAGAGGCAAATTAATGTTTCTATGATCTGAACAAGACGAACCACGTGCCGCCAGTGAATACTGTGATTGACACGCGGCGAACCACTGTCTCTGAAGGAGGAACATACGGCCAGTTTGTAGTAACGCCAGAGGCAAATTAATGTTTCTATGATCTGAACATGACGAACCATGTGGCGCTACTGAATACTGTGACTGACATGCGGCGTGTATCTGAAAGAGGAGGATATGGTCAATTTGTAGTAACCCCAGAAGCAAATTAATATTTCTATGATCTGAACATGACGAACCATGTGGCGCTACTGAATACTGTGACTGACATGCGGCGTGTATCTGAAAGAGGAGGATATGTCCAATTTGTACTAACCCCAGAGGCAAATTAATATTTCTATGATCTAACCAAGACGAACCATGTGGCGCTAGTGAATACTGTGACTGACATGCGGCGTGTATCTGAAAGAGGAGGATATGTCCAATTTGTAGTAACCCTAGAGGCAAATTAATATTTCTATGATCTGAACAAGACGAACCATGTGGCGCTAGTGAATACTGTGTCTGACATGCGGCGTGTATCTGAAAGAGGAGGATATGGTCAATTTGTAGTAACCCCAGAGGCAAATTAATATTTCTATGATCTGACCAAGACGAACCATGTGGCGCTAGTGAATACTGTGAACCACTGTCTCTGAAGGAGGAACATACGGCCAGTTTGTAGTAACGCCAGAGGCAAGTTAATTTTTCTATGATCTGAACAAGACGAACCACGTGCCGCCAGTGAATACTGTGATTGACACGTGGCGAACTACTGTCTTTGAAGGAGGAGCATACGGCCAGTTTGTAGTAACGCCAGAGGCAAAATAATGTTTCTATGATCTGAACAAGACGAACCACGTGCCGCCAGTGAATACTGTGATTGACACGTGGCGAACTACTGTCTTTGAAGGAGGAGCATACGGCCAGTTTGTAGTAACGCCAGAGGCAAATTAATGTTTCTATGATCTGAACAAGACGAACCACGTGCCGCCAGTGAATACTGTGATTGACACGTGGCGAACTACTGTCTTTGAAGGAGGAGCATACGGCCAGTTTGTAGTAACGCCAGAGGCAAATTAATGTTTCTATGATCTGAACAAGACGAACCACGTGCCGCCAGTGAATACTGTGATTGACACGTGGCGAACTACTGTCTTTGAAGGAGGAGCATACGGCCAGTTTGTAGTAACGCCAGAGGCAAATTAATGTTTCTATGATCTGAACAAGACGAACCACGTGCCGCCAGTGAATACTGTGATTGACACGTGGCGAACTACTGTCTTTGAAGGAGGAGCATACGGCCAGTTTGTAGTAACGCCAGAGGCAAATTAATGTTTCTATGATCTGAACAAGACGAACCACGTGCCGCCAGTGAATACTGTGATTGACACGTGGCGAACTACTGTCTTTGAAGGAGGAGCATACGGCCAGTTTGTAGTAACGCCAGAGGCAAATTAATGTTTCTATGATCTGAACAAGACGAACCACGTGCCGCCAGTGAATACTGTGATTGACACGTGGCGAACTACTGTCTTTGAAGGAGGAGCATACGGCCAGTTTGTAGTAACGCCAGAGGCAAATTAATGTTTCTATGATCTGAACAAGACGAACCACGTGCCGCCAGTGAATACTGTGATTGAAACGTGGCGAACTACTGTCTTTGAAGGAGGAGCATACGGCCAGTTTGTAGTAACGCCAGAGGCAAATTAATGTTTCTATGATCTGAACAAGACGAACCACGTGCCGCTAGTGAATACTGTGATTGACACGCGGCGAACCACTGTTTTTGAAGGAGGAGCATACGGCCAGTTTGTAGTAACGCCAGAGGCAAATTAATGTTTCTATGATCTGAACAAGACGAACCACGTGCCGCTAGTGAATACTGTGACTGACACGTGGTGAGCCACTGTCTCTGAAGGAAGAACATGCGGCCAGTTTATAGTAACGCTAGAGGCAAATCAATGGTTCTATAAACACAAAAAAACGAGGCACATGCCGTTAATGAATATTGTGACTCATATACTGCGCGTCTCTGAAGGAGGAGCTTATCTCCAATTTGTTGTAACGCCAGAGGGAAATGAAAGGTTCTACGGTCTCATCAAGACCAACGATATTATGACTGACATTACTGTGACGAATGGAGCCCATGGCTTAAGATAGTCTATGTCTGTGGAGGAGACGTGTTAAATCATGTTGGCTTAAATTATTAAAAGCAAAATTAAGGGGTTTGTGTGTATCTTTACAAACAATATAGAAATATGTTTTTGCTGCAAATTAATCACTATTCAAAATATGTTTCTAAATTTTTATTTTGTATGTGATTGGTACGCGGCGAACCACTGTCTCTGAAGGAGGAACATACGGCCAGTTTGTAGTAACGCCAGAGGCAAATTAATGTTTCTATGATCTGAACAAGACGAACCACGTGCCGCCAGTGAATACTGTGATTGACACGTGGCGAACTACTGTCTTTGAAGGAGGAGCATACGGCCAGTTTGTAGTAACGCCAAAAGCAAATTAATGTTTCTATCATCTGAAAAAGACGAACCACGTGCCGCTAGTAAATACTGTGATTGGTACGCGGCGAACCACTGTCTCTGAAGGAGGAACATACGGCCAGTTTGTAGTAACGCCAGAGGCAAATTAATGTTTCTATGATCTGAACAAGACGAACCACGTGCCGCTAGTAAATACTGTGATTGGCACGCGGCGAACCACTGACTCTGAAGGAGGAACATACGACCAGTTTGTAGTAACGCCAGAGGCAAATTAATGTTTCTATGATCTGAACAAGACGAACCACGTGCCGCTAGTAAATACTGTGATTGACACGCGGCGAACCACTGTCTCTGAAGGACGAGCATACGGCCAGTTTGTAGTAACGCCAGAGGCAAATTAATGTTTCTATGATCTGAACAAGACGAACCACGTGCCGCCAGTGAATACTGTGATTGACACGCGGCGAACCACTGTCTCTGAAGGAGGAACATACGGCCAGTTTGTAGTAACGCCAAAAGCAAATTAATGTTTCTATGATCTGAACAAGACGAACCACGTGCCGCTAGTAAATACTGTGATTGACACGCGGCGAACCACTGTCTCTGAAGGACGAGCATACGGCCAGTTTGTAGTAACGCCAGAGGCAAATTAATGTTTCTATGATCTGAACAAGACGAACCACGTGCCGCCAGTGAATACTGTGATTGACACGTGGCGAACTACTGTCTTTGAAGGAGGAGCATACGGCCAGTTTGTAGTAACGCCAAAAGCAAATTAATGTTTCTATCATCTGAAAAAGACGAACCACGTGCCGCTAGTAAATACTGTGATTGGTACGCGGCGAACCACTGTCTCTGAAGGAGGAACATACGGCCAGTTTGTAGTAACGCCAGAGGCAAATTAATGTTTCTATGATCTGAACAAGACGAACCACGTGCCGCTAGTAAATACTGTGATTGGCACGCGGCGAACCACTGACTCTGAAGGAGGAACATACGACCAGTTTGTAGTAACGCCAGAGGCAAATTAATGTTTCTATGATCTGAACAAGACGAACCACGTGCCGCTAGTAAATACTGTGATTGACACGCGGCGAACCACTGTCTCTGAAGGACGAGCATACGGCCAGTTTGTAGTAACGCCAGAGGCAAATTAATGTTTCTATGATCTGAACAAGACGAACCACGTGCCGCCAGTGAATACTGTGATTGACACGCGGTGAACCACTGTCTCTGAAGGAGGAACATACGGCCAGTTTGTAGTAACGCCAGAGGCAAATTAATGTTTCTATGATCTGAACATGGCGCTACTGAATACTGTGACTGACATGCGGCGTGTATCTGAAAGAGGAGGATATGGGCTATTTGTAGTAACTCCAGAGGTAAATTAATATTTCTATAATCTGAACAAGACGAACCATGTGGCGCTACTGAATACTGTGACTGACATGCGGCGTGTATCTGAAAGAGGAGGATATGTCCAATTTGTAGTAACCCTAGAGGCAAATTAATATTTCTATGATCTGAACAAGACGAACCATGTGGCGCTAGTGAATACTGTGACTGACATGCGGCGTGTATCTGAAAGAGGAGGATATGTCCAATTTGTAGTAACCCTAGAGGCAAATTAATATTTCTATGATCTGAACAAGACGAACCATGTGGCGCTAGTCAATACTGTGTCTGACATGCGGCGTGTATCTGAAAGAGGAGGATATGGTCAATTTGTAGTAACCCCAGAGGCAAATTAATATTTCTATGATCTGACCAAGACGAACCATGTGGCGCTAGTGAATACTGTGAACCACTGTCTCTGAAGGAGGAACATACGGCCAGTTTGTAGTAACGCCAGTGGCAAGTTAATGTTCCTATGATCTGAACAAGACGAACCACGTGCCGCTAGTAAATACTGTGATTGGCACGCGGCGAACCACTGTCTCTGAAGGAGGAACATACGGCCAGTTTGTAGTAACGCCAGAGGCAAATTAATGTTACTGTGATCTGACCAAGATGAACCACGTGCCGCTAGTGAATACTGTGATTGACACGCGGCGAACCACTGTCTCTGAAGGAGGAGCATATAGTAACGCCAGGCAAGTTAATGGTTCTATAAACACAAAAAGACGAAGCACATGCCGTTAGTGAATATGGTGACTGATATGCTGCGCGTCTCTGAAGGAGGAGCTTTTGTCCAATTTGTTGTAACGCCAGAGGCAAATTAATGGTTCTATAAACACAAAAAGACGAAGCACATGCCGCTAGTGAATACTGTGATTGGCACGCGGTGAGCCACTGTCTCTGAAGGAGGAGCATACGGCCAGTTTGTAGTAACGCCAGAGGCAAATTAATGTTTCTATGATCTGAACAAGACAAACCACGTGCCGCTAGTGAATACTGTGACTGACATGCGGCGTGTATCTGAAAGAGGAGGATATTGGCAATATGTAGTAACCCCAGAGGCAAATTAATATTTCTATGATCTGAACAAGACGAACCATGTGGCGCTAGTGAATACTGTGACTGACATGCGGCGTGTATCTGAAAGAGGAGGATATGGGCAATTTGTAGTAACCCCAGAGGCAAATTAATATTTCTATGATCTGAACAAGACGAACCATGTGGCGCTAGTGAATACTGTGACTGACATGCGGCGTGTATCTGAGAGAGGAGGATCTGGGCAATTTGTAGTAACCCCAGAGGCAAATTAATATTTCTATGATCTGAACAAGACGAACCATGTGGCGCTAGTGAATACTGAGACTGACATGTGGCGTGTATCTGAGAGAGGAGGATATGGGCAATTCGTAGTAACCCCAGAGGCAAATTAATATTTCTAGGATCTGAACAAGACGAACCATGTGGCGCTAGTGAATACTGTGACTGATATGCGGCGTGTATCTGAAAGAGGAGGATATTGGCAATTTGTAGTAACCCCAGAGACAAATTAATATTTCTATGATCTGAACAAGACGAACCATGTGGCGCTAGTGAATACTGTGACTACATGTGGCGTGTATCTGAAAGAGGAGGATATGGGCTATTTGTAGTAACCCCAGAGGTAAATTAATATTTCTATAATCTGAACAAGACGAACCATGTGGCGCTAGTGAATACTGTGACTGACATGCGGCGTGTATCTTAAAGAGGAGGATATGTCCAATTTGTAGTAACCCCAGAAGCAAATTAATATTTCTATGATCTGAACATGACGAACCATGTGGCGCTACTGAATACTGTGACTGACATGCGGCGTGTATCTGAAAGAGGAGGATATGTCCAATTTGTAGTAACCCCAGAGGCAAATTAATATTTCTATGATCTAACCAAGACGAACCATGTGGCGCTAGTGAATACTGTGACTGACATGCGGCGTGTATCTGAAAGAGGAGGATATGTCCAATTTGTAGTAACCCCAGAGGCAAATTAATATTTCTATGATCTGAACAAGACGAACCATGTGGCGCTAGTGAATACTGTGACTGACATGCGGCGTGTGTCTGAAAGAGGAGGATATGGGCAATTTGTAGCAACCCCAGAGGCAAATTAATATTTCTATGATCTGAACAAGACGAACCATGTGGCGCTAGTGAATACTGTGTCTGACATGCGGCGTGTATCAGAAAGAGGAGGATATGGGCAATTTGTAGTAACCCCAGAGGCAAATTAATATTTCTATGATCTGACCAAGACGAACCATGTGGCGCTAGTGAATACTGTGAACCACTGTCTCTGAAGGAGGAACATACGGCCAGTTTGTAGTAACGCCAAAAGCAAATTAATGTTTCTATCATCTGAAAAAGACGAACCACGTGCCGCTAGTAAATACTGTGATTGGTACGCGGCGAACCACTGTCTCTGAAGGAGGAACATACGGCCAGTTTGTAGTAACGCCAGAGGCAAATTAATGTTTCTATGATCTGAACAAGACGAACCACGTGCCGCTAGTAAATACTGTGATTGGCACGCGGCGAACCACTGACTCTGAAGGAGGAACATACGACCAGTTTGTAGTAACACCAGAGGCAAATTAATGTTTCTATGATCTGAACAAGACGAACCACGTGCCGCTAATAAATACTGTGATTGACACGCGGCGAACCACTGTCTCTGAAGGACGAGCATACGGCCAGTTTGTAGTAACGCCAGAGGCAAATTAATGTTTCTATGATCTGAACAAGACGAACCACGTGCCGCCAGTGAATACTGTGATTGACACGCGGCGAACCACTGTCTCTGAAGGAGGAACATACGGCCAGTTTGTAGTAACGCCAGAGGCAAATTAATGTTTCTATGATCTGAACATGACGAACCATGTGGCGCTACTGAATACTGTGACTGACATGCGGCGTGTATCTGAAAGAGGAGGATATGGTCAATTTGTAGTAACCCCAGAAGCAAATTAATATTTCTATGATCTGAACATGACGAACCATGTGACGCTACTGAATACTGTGACTGACATGCGGCGTGTATCTGAAAGAGGAGGATATGTCCAATTTGTAGTAACCCCAGAGGCAAATTAATATTTCTATGATCTAACCAAGACGAACCATGTGGCGCTAGTGAATACTGTGACTGACATGCGGCGTGTATCTGAAAGAGGAGGATATGTCCAATTTGTAGTAACCCTAGAGGCAAATTAATATTTCTATGATCTGAACAAGACGAACCATGTGGCGCTAGTGAATACTGTGTCTGACATGCGGCGTGTATCTGAAAGAGGAGGATATGGTCAATTTGTAGTAACCCCAGAGGCAAATTAATATTTCTATGATCTGACCAAGACGAACCATGTGGCGCTAGTGAATACTGTGAACCACTGTCTCTGAAGGAGGAACATACGGCCAGTTTGTAGTAACGCCAGAGGCAAGTTAATGTTTCTATGATCTGAACAAGACGAACCACGTGCCGCCAGTGAATACTGTGATTGACACGTGGCGAACTACTGTCTTTGAAGGAGGAGCATACGGCCAGTTTGTAGTAACGCCAGAGGCAAATTAATGTTTCTATGATCTGAACAAGACGAACCACGTGCCGCCAGTGAATACTGTGATTGACACGTGGCGAACTACTGTCTTTGAAGGAGGAGCATACGGCCAGTTTGTAGTAACGCCAGAGGCAAATTAATGTTTCTATGATCTGAACAAGACGAACCACGTGCCGCCAGTGAATACTGTGATTGACACGTGGCGAACTACTGTCTTTGAAGGAGGAGCATACGGCCAGTTTGTAGTAACGCCAGAGGCAAATTAATGTTTCTATGATCTGAACAAGACGAACCACGTGCCGCCAGTGAATACTGTGATTGACACGTGGCGAACTACTGTCTTTGAAGGAGGAGCATACGGCCAGTTTGTAGTAACGCCAGAGGCAAATTAATGTTTCTATGATCTGAACAAGACGAACCACGTGCCGCCAGTGAATACTGTGATTGACACGTGGCGAACTACTGTCTTTGAAGGAGGAGCATACGGCCAGTTTGTAGTAACGCCAGAGGCAAATTAATGTTTCTATGATCTGAACAAGACGAACCACGTGCCGCCAGTGAATACTGTGATTGACACGTGGCGAACTACTGTCTTTGAAGGAGGAGCATACGGCCAGTTTGTAGTAACGCCAGAAGCAAATTAATGTTTCTATGATCTGACCAAGACGAACCATGTGGCGCTAGTGGATACTGTGAACCACTGACTCTGAAGGAGGAACATACGGCCAGTTTGTAGTAACGCCAGAGGCAAATTAATGTTTCTATGATCTGAACAAGACGAACCACGTGCCGCCAGTGAATACTGTGATTGACACGTGGCGAACTACTGTCTTTGAAGGAGGAGCATACGGCCAGTTTGTAGTAACGCCAGAGGCAAATTAATGTTTCTATGATCTGAACAAGACGAACCACGTGCCGCTAGTGAATACTGTGATTGACACGCGGCGAACCACTGTTTTTGAAGGAGGAGCATACGGCCAGTTTGTAGTAACGCCAGAGGCAAATTAATGTTTCTATGATCTGAACAAGACGAACCACGTGCCGCTAGTGAATACTGTGACTGACACGCGGTGAGCCACTGTCTCTGAAGGAAGAACATGCGGCCAGTTTATAGTAACGCTAGAGGCAAATCAATGGTTCTATAAACACAAAAAAACGAGGCACATGCCGTTAATGAATATTGTGACTCATATACTGCGCGTCTCTGAAGGAGGAGCTTATCTCCAATTTGTTGTAACGCCAGAGGGAAATGAAAGGTTCTACGGTCTCATCAAGACCAACGATATTATGACTGACATTACTGTGACGAATGGAGCCCATGGCTTAAGATAGTCTATGTCTGTGGAGGAGACGTGTTAAATCATGTTGGCTTAAATTATTAAAAGCAAAATTAAGGGGTTTGTGTGTATCTTTACAAACAATATAGAAATATGTTTTTGCTGCAAATTAATCAATATTCAAAATATGTTTCTAAATTTTTATTTTGTATGTGATTGGTACGCGGCGAACCACTGTCTCTGAAGGAGGAACATACGGCCAGTTTGTAGTAACGCCAGAGGCAAATTAATGTTTCTATGATCTGAACAAGACGAACCACGTGCCGCTAGTAAATACTGTGATTGGCACGCGGCGAACCACTGACTCTGAAGGAGGAACATACGACCAGTTTGTAGTAACGCCAGAGGCAAATTAATGTTTCTATGATCTGAACAAGACGAACCACGTGCCGCTAGTAAATACTGTGATTGACACGCGGCGAACCACTGTCTCTGAAGGACGAGCATACGGCCAGTTTGTAGTAACGCCAGAAGCAAATTAATGTTTCTATGATCTGAACAAGACGAACCACGTGCCGCCAGTGAATACTGTGATTGACACGCGGCGAACCACTGTCTCTGAAGGAGGAACATACGGCCAGTTTGTAGTAACGCCAGAGGCAAATTAATGTTTCTATGATCTGAACATGACGAACCATGTGGCGCTACTGAATACTGTGACTGACATGCGGCGTGTATCTGAAAGAGGAGGATATGGTCAATTTGTAGTAACCCCAGAGGCAAATTAATATTTCTATGATCTAACCAAGACGAACCATGTGGCGCTAGTGAATACTGTGACTGACATGCGGCGTGTATCTGAAAGAGGAGGATATGTCCAATTTGTAGTAACCCTAGAGGCAAATTAATATTTCTATGATCTGAACAAGACGAACCATGTGGCGCTAGTGAATACTGTGACTGACATGCGGCGTGTATCTGAAAGAGGAGGATATGTCCAATTTGTAGTAACCCTAGAGGCAAATTAATATTTCTATGATCTGAACAAGACGAACCATGTGGCGCTAGTGAATACTGTGTCTGACATGCGGCGTGTATCTGAAAGAGGAGGATATGGTCAATTTGTAGTAACCCCAGAGGCAAATTAATATTTCTATGATCTGACCAAGACGAACCATGTGGCGCTAGTGGATACTGTGAACCACTGACTCTGAAGGAGGAACATACGGCCAGTTTGTAGTAACGCCAGAGGCAAATTAATGTTTCTATGATCTGAACAAGACGAACCACGTGCCGCTAGTAAATACTGTGACTGACACGCGGCGAACCACTGTCTCTGAAGGAGGAGGATACGGACAGTTTGTATTAACGCCAGAGGCAAAATAATGTTTCTATGATCTGAACAAGACGAACCACGTGCCGCCAGTGAATACTGTGATTGACACGTGGCGAACTACTGTCTTTGAAGGAGGAGCATACGGCCAGTTTGTAGTAACGCCAGAGGCAAATTAATGTTTCTATGATCTGAACAAGACGAACCACGTGCCGCTAGTGAATACTGTGATTGACACGCGGCGAACCACTGTCTCTGAAGGAGGAACATGCGGCCAGTTTATAGTAACGCTAGAGGCAAATCAATGGTTCTATAAACACAAAAAGACGAGGCACATGCCGTTAGTGAATATTGTGACTCATATACTGCGCGTCTCTGAAGGAGGAGCTTATCTCCAATTTGTTGTAACGCCAGAGGGAAATGAAAGGTTCTACGGTCTCATCAAGACCAACGATATTATGACTGACATTACTGTGACGAATGGAGCCCATGGCTTAAGATAGTCTATGTGTGTGGAGGAGACGTGTTAAATCATGTTGGCTTAAATTATTAAAAGCAAAATTAAGGGGTTTGTGTGTATCTTTACAAACAATATAGAAATATGTGTTTGCTGCAAATTAATCAATATTCAAAATATGTTTCTAAATTTTTATTTTGTATGTCCTTGTGAAGTGTTATAAAATATTGTTTTAGTATAAAACTTTTGCTGCGTTTATGATGAAGGAGTTATCCTCTGTGTAAAATCAATTCTGTCAGTCACGAAAGGAAGTAGTTTGTTTCCCCCGATTATTTGAAGCGTCTGGCTGCCGAGACACTAGCTGCGGGTTTTTAGTATGAGGACGGGAACTGAGGAGCAGTTTCTGCAAAAGCAGGGCGTTGTTTCGTGGGATGGAGTAGAAAGAAGGTTTTTGTTCGAGGGGTTCCTGCAAAAGCATGCCGTTCTTCCGTTAGATGGAGTAGAAGGACGTTTTTGTTCTCTGGAACAACGTTTATTTAATTCATAGAGGTTCTAGCTGTTTTCTCCTAATCTTTACACACGTGAGAACGTGTGTGAGTGTTTATGGTATATAGTTATTGAATTGTCTGTTGAAGGATTTTACAATTTCTACCTAAATTAAATATTTACAGCAATAAAAAAGATACAATGAGTTTTTACACTGCGACCTTTAATGCTACCTTAGAGCTATCTTACAGCTAACAAAAAGATCTTATGACTAGAGAGGACTTGAGTTACCTTACTGATAAAAGGAGAAATTAAGATTAGACTTAAAGATTATTAAAAATACAAAGGAAAACCTTAAAAACTACGTACATAAAAAACTAAAGCTAGTAGGATTGTGCCTATAACTAATGGAAAACAAAAAGTAAATCTGACTTGACCTGAGGAAGGAGGTAACCGTGTCGGAGGAAAGAAGGAAGCGTTGATCAGATAATTCTCTCCAATTAAGTACTTACCACACACAAAGAAGTTTCTTGGAGAGTCATGTTAGAATAATTATTATTCTGCGGAAAATAAATAATTTATCCCTGCAAATTGCACCCCAGCAGTGTTGAAGCATCACATTGTCACTGTGGATATATCTACTATTTATGGATCATCAACTTTCTTGTGGCTTAATATTGGTTTGGTGTTTTGAGAATAATAGCACATTCTACTTTTACTCGTATGGCATCACTTAGCATGGAATGTTTCTTCCCCCTGTAACGGGAGGGATTACAAGAGTCGATATCTAGAATTACTTTCTACCGGAAAGGATTCAACTATATAATTTCTCTTCTCCAGAGTAGGGTGTGGAAGATTTAAAAATTACGGTATAGTTAAGGTACATGAAGCTCCGAAATTAGAAGAGGGGCAAAATTAAGGGTCATATCCCCAAAGCAAACGTACTCTCTCCCCGGGCTGTAAAGGGGGGAGCAAGTAGCTGCTTTCTACTACTGACGTTTACCAAATGGAAAGTTGTTCAGTGGTGAAAAAACTTATTTTGGATTCCAGGCAGCAGAAACGAAATAGCTGAAACCTGACATAAAGGAACAGAAAATAAAATCAAAAGTGAAACAAAACAGTAAGAGAACATGAGCGGGATTTGAGAGGGCAAGAGATGACCCCCCCCCCGAAACAAGTTTACTAAGTACGTTTTATTTCACTCAAAAAATTAGTTTTCATTATAAGTATGAGGTAATATTTTGTGGAAAATATGACGTCAAGATACTAACATATTACTTTACGTGTTACCGTGTAATTTTGTCAAACCATTTTCTTTGAGGGGGAAAGCTTAGCCAGGGCGCCCCCTCAAAACGTTTTGCGAAAAATTCCGTTTAGTAGGCAATAATACTGTACTTCACCTTGGCGCACAGTCGAAGATAAGTAATGGCCAACTTGCGATATTGATGCACCGTAAATAAAGAGGGAGAAAGGATTAAGCGAAAGGACTTGTTAATCTCCATGCACATACCTATCTCCTTCGGCAGGGAACGAATAATTTTGCTGTACTAGTCATTTTACGGCCTTAAACCCAGGAAGGGTGCAGCGTTTTATTGTTGTAACGAGCGAAAACTCAGCTAACGTAAGGTTAACCTCCTGTGCCATAGGTGCATCCTTATGTCATGTGTTTACAAAGTCAGTTGAAGATGACCATCGATAGTCGATGTTTTCAAAATATCGATGTTTTTAGTTCGAAGTTTTCGCGGTCTAGGCCGATGGTAAGTGATCAATGTTTTAGAACATCGTTGGTTTTTAATTATAGACATTTTTCTAAATTAATTGTATGTAATTTCACTCGCACCTTAAAAACAGTTACCGACCTAGTGTATTTAGCATTTGTTTATAATCCTAGCATATTTATATAATTTTTATGCAGGATATCGATATAGATATCATTTTGTTATCAGTTTTAATTGAAATTTCGAATTCGATTTCAGATTTATATGATTGTTTTACTAAACTCGTTTTTACCTACTTTGAACGCCGAAAATTGTCGAAAAACGTACTTATTCATTCGAGATAATTGCTAAAGAAAATTATTGAGTTCTAAGTATCAACTTGAGCAAATTTAAAGTAAATTATTAACTTATTATTTATAAAGTATTAAATATTGCCGAATGAAACTTTATAGTTTGTTGTTTTTGAGACAATAATAGTTTAAAGTTGATGTTAATATCGATTGCAAACATCATCGATGTTTTCCTTACGATGCTCAATCCTAGTTACAGTAAACATTGCAACTCGCAAGACTAAACGGCAAGCAAAACAAACTATCGATATACGTAAGCAATTGTTACTCGAGAATAGACTGTATTCAGAGAAAGTTCGATGCCGTGCTTCATAAATATTTATCACTTTCCATAAATAGGTACTTGTTTGAGAAGAGGGGACTGGCAGAATGTTAACAGTTTTTATACAGAAAACTCGAAACCCTAACTTTACACAGGGCCGCCATCTTTGGTCACGTGACTCGGGTGTGGTATAGATCAATAACATTATGTGGAGTACATGCGCAAAATTTCAGCAGCCTCAATTTGATTGCGCGTCCAGTAGCACGCGGTTTAACTTGTACGACGTCCACAGTAGGGTAGGCCTGTTGCGATTAGATCTTTTCACGCATACACACACGGGCGCGCGCCTCAGGATTGATATATAAAAATTAATGGATAATATTGGATGAAAAACAAAACTTTGATGATGAGATTAAGTTTCCTTTTTATATTTGTTTATAGAATAAAATCTTAGTTACTCACTTTAACTCTATTGATGTCCCATGCAATATATATATATATATATATATATATATATATATATATATATATATATATATATATATATATATATATACAAACTTGTAAATATTTCACTTCACAAATTTTCTCAAAATTTATTTATATTTTTATTTTTGTGAGCTTTATGGCGAATAACACAATGCATTGGAAGGCCATTCTTCCTCCAACTCTTATTCATTTTCTCGACGATCCTCCAAAAAGAAAAAAAATAGCAATTGAGTACCGTACTGGCGTTGGGATATGAGAAAATCTTTTTATCAGAGACAAAATATAAATTTGCATTTTATACTTAAATTTGCTTTACTCCACATACTCCCTTTTAATTTGCCAATGACACATTGAGAAATATATATGATTGTGTCAATATGTCTACTTCGTTTCAAGCACTGCCTGGCCTACGTTTAAATATAACTTTTACAGCACATTACCTTTTATAACCATCAAGGTTTAAAACTCATACTTTAAACATTATAGCCTAAGTGATCATAACCCGAATGTTTTAGTAATTATTGACCATTTCTTCAGTTATAATAATCAAGCAAGCCGCTAATAACTTTCTAAGTTCTAGAGAGTAGTTTGAAATTTGATATAATTTAGTTTAGAGTTAATCACACTAGTGGTTTCACTAGCGTTTTAATGGGTTCCCTTTAATGGTGAAAGAAAAGGTTATGGTAAGGTATAACCTTAAGGTAAGGTTTTTACAAGTGACGCTATGATTACGTAGTAAAGGAAATCCTGTTAGATTAGAAGGCCAGAATAAATATTACTTATTTATGAAGTCATTAAAAATTAAAAGTTTTTAATTTTACATACATAGGCTATATATACACATATAATCTGATTAAGAGATACATCTCCATCCATCCTTTGAACATTCCATCATCAGACCCCACACTAATCCTGCTACAGTTCACTGATTCATATTACTAATAAAATTCACCATTAATTTGATGTTGTAATTTACTACCACAATTCACTATTCACATTGTTATATGACAATTCAATATTAATTTTGCCTATCTATTCATATATCTACAATAATCTTATCATATAAAGTAAATCATATTAATATTTTTATTTAATGTCTGTTAATAACTATTAATTTTTTATATAGGCTAATATCAAAACACGGACAGTTAATTCATGCTTTTTTAACACTCAACGTTTCGAACTTCTTTTCGAAATTCCTTATTCAGAGCTCGTTTTTATTAAACCAATTAATTATTACTTAAACAATTTATCATTTGGTTTAATAAGCTCTTGAAAAGGAATTTCGGAAAGAAATTCGAAGCCATGTTAAAAAAGCATGAATTAATTGTCCGTGATATGTCCTTAGCTTATATAACAAATCATATTGTTACTCAATTAGTAACATACCTCAACCATTAATTTACTTCTCAAGTCCTACTATAAAATTCACTATTCCTGTCACAAATTGATGAATTATAATTTTTAATATAATTATTTAAAATAATTATTATTTTTATTAATACTATTATAATTTTTAATTTAATTCTATTTTAATTCAGTATTTATATTGTTATTCTATTCATAATATAAACAGTACTCTTATCATTCATATAGCTACTCAAATAGTACCATACCTTAATGTTACTTTGTTTCTTTACTGCCATTATAAAATTTATTAATCGTTTATAAGTTAATTTGATGTTGTCATACCTGTTAGTATTACTATAATGTAGGCTACTTATTCTCATATTAAACTTAGTTCTACAATAATTCAATACTTATATTGTTATTCTACCCATACCATAATTCACCATTATATTTTTACTTTAATCCTATAATTAATCACAATCACAGCTTCACTCTAGTAGTATTTTACTTCACCATTAATTTGCCTCTTTAATTGCATTGTAATCCACAATTCCTATTGCTGATTTATCCTGCCATATTTTACTATGGGTGTCAGTTCATGTATATTTTGCAAATATATTTATCACTTTTAATAATAACTTTAATTACTGA
This sequence comes from Prosapia bicincta, assembly GCA_036971475.1. Classification (NCBI taxonomy): domain Eukaryota; kingdom Metazoa; phylum Arthropoda; class Insecta; order Hemiptera; family Cercopidae; genus Prosapia; species Prosapia bicincta. The sequence continues at coordinate 177,881,851 of JBAIZL010000001.1, forward strand.
AACTATCTCCACTATCCTAGGGACAAGTCATTACTTGTTAAAGCTGTAAAAGGATTTGACAAATGAAACGTTTCCTAGTTAGATCAGTTAAAAATTACATTTACGGTAAAATAAGTAGAGGATTTGTTTTACAATTCAATAAAATACTAGTTTTCTTTCAATCTTATTCAAGAACCTGAAAATTAAAATAGGTAACATTGTGATTCTACCCTTTATACATTAGTTAATAATGATAACTTACTTTAAAAGAGGTACTTAAATATTGATTGGCCTAAACAGAAAGGGGAATAGAGAGATCTTTCTAAAGAGAACATTCCTCTTCGATAATGTTCCTCATGAAATATTATCATGTAATCATAGGGAACAAAATTTATGTAATCAGAATGGAAAACAGAGAAAACTATATCAAAACTCTAAAAAAAGTTGAAATAAATTCTAAGATTAAAGTAGGAGGACAGCGTTAGATGAAAATAACCAAAGTAGAATTTCAAGAAACATAATTATTATATTGACTTGCCAAACTTATACTATAACATTATTTTGATAAACATACTGAGACAAAACCGTTTTGACTCACTTTGAAATTGTCTTTAGTGTTTCATCACTAGGCAGGTCGTTAATTAGTATAATAATAAGACATCGGACAATAAAATTCAGGTGTTTAAAGAAAAATTTTAATGATCTAAGTTGTCATTGACAAATGCTGTTTAATGTTGAATATTTGAATTCCATCATGTATCCAGCAGTTAAGGGGTTACAACTAAAAAAATTTTGAAAGAAAATTAAACATTTTAGTGATTCTTAAGTAGAAGTGAGAAGATACATAGCACAAGTGATATGAGCAGATTTGTGGGTAAAATTCCTTTTCCTGTTTTTGTCTTTTAAGATGTTCATACCTTGAGCTTGTTTTATTTTGAATTCTTAAAAATGCACCTTCCCAAATTGCTGGATACGTCCTTGGCAACATTCCCTCCCAAAACTAATCTCTGGGTATGGTCCTGAATTCCACAAATCATGTAGTTCTACAGTAAACCAGTAGTAATCCAGTTTTACTAGTTTTCTTTAATTTAACTATTATCAGAACAAATGTTAATAAAGTACTGCTACTACCTACATCATTAAATTTACAATATTACCTGCATTAACCATATTGGTGCCTCAAGTAAGGAACAAAAATATATGTAACTATTATAACATTGCACACCTCAACTGTATTGAAAGAATTTCTCTACTATCAGTATTAAAACTATGAAATCCGTGACATAATGAAAACCATTGTTGCATGTTTACAGCACATAAAGTATTGATGATACATATTTTAAAAACCATGCATACTCTACTTCCTTGCATGCAAAAGTGTTCATGAGTGCATATTTATTATTACTGAGCACGAAAGAAGAAAGAAATCGTCTATTTTCACCCCAGGAAATCAGTCTTTTGGGGTTTTCGCTCACAGTAGATAAAGTTTTGTAAAGTGGACAAAATCAAAAGTTTAATTGTTTATTTGATATCTGTAGTGTTGATTTGTCACTTGCTTTAATAATAGCCCTCTAAATTAGTCACTGATCTTAGGTAAAATCTGATATTCTCTTTTTATTTATAAACATCACTACAAAATACTTGAGTACTACCCATAAGGTACTTTGGTATTTTATATTTTGATTATTGGAACTCGATCTTTATGCTTTCCTCCAGTAATTCTGTGCACTGTGTAAGGGAACAAGTAAGATATACCTAAGTTCGGAGAGTCGTAAACTAAAGTAACGTTATTAATATAAATAAGATTTAACAAGATACTTATTTCTTAGTGATTTAACAAGATGTTCTTGTATTGCAAAACTTTAACGTGTTATTTTTAAACGTAGTTTCAGTTTTTTGTATATAGTTTATTATTTTTTGGTATATATTTATTTGGGAATTTCACTGAGTTATTTGTAAATATCCCTGATTATTTAAAGGCAGAATGACTTGAAAAGAGGTTAATAGTGGAGTAAATGTTTTAATTGTACAAATGTTTTATAAGTAGCATGATTATGAAGTATACAAACTATACTTTGGAAAAACAGTTTTGGTTTTTATAATATTTTAAGTTTCTGCTAGGTTATACATTAATATGTGGAGAACCTAGAGGTATGTCGTTGAAATTTAATATGACCATGCCAGAAAAGATGAGACTCAACATATAAACAGTTTAGGCTAATGAAACTGGTAGATTTATTCAATGACTAGAAAAAAGTAAGTAAAGAAAACATGCAGTTAGTAAATAAGAAAAAAAATTAAGAATTTTCATCACAAATTTACATGGTGCATGTATGTGACAATCTACTACACATAAAAGAGCATTTAATGAGTTTTTTTCGTAAGGTAAGAAGGATCTGTCGTTTATTCTCTAAAATATGATTAAAATAGGTTAGCAAAGAAAACCTTTAGCTCTCCAATACTGGAATCCAGGAGTAAGACTGTATCTAGGTGGAATATAAAGAAGGTATATAAAGAAAATTTTAGTTGGAATATTTGTTGCTCATATTCTTTCAAAGTATACATGGGTTTTGATACTACTCTACATTTCTTAATTGAGAATAGGTTTGTCATGGAACTTTCCTTTCTGCTTGTGATCTTTTCTGTCTTGTAGGGGTTTATGTGACAACTAAGACCAGAAGACATTGATTTCAGCTGACAAAATACATAAATGATGTTTTCTAATGTTAGCATAATGTGGAAAGGCAGGGACTGCAGGTTGCACTTTCTTTATAGAGCTCTTATTTTATAGTATTTATTTTAATTGTAATTCTTAATAACTGAAATAAATTTGAATTTTCAGTTTCTTAGATGATTTGGACCGCTTAGGAGCCAAAGATTACCAACCAACAGAACAAGACATTCTACGAACAAGAGTTAAAACGACGGGCATTGTTGAAGTCCATTTTTCATTTAAAAATTTAAATTTCAAGTAAGTTTTTAAAATTTTACTTTTAGGATTTTTATTAGAACAAAACAAATCTTAAACTGCTTGTAATAGGTTTCTGTTATAGTGTGCAGCTGCTCCTTAAGCTCCTCTAAACTCAGTTTCTCACATCCTCTCTGTAACAAAAAAAATTTTGCTTTAGTAAAAATTAGCTATTATGATCTCTTTATGTTCTCAAGATAAAAATTAGTGTCAAACCTCTCTCTCTAAAAAGGTTCTTGTTCAAACCACAAAGCTCGGAAAGGAATTGATAGTGCTAGCAAGAAAGAAAATCTAGGCCTGTACTTAGTAAAAGATCCTTTTTCATCAAATGACTTGGCAAGAACCACTACTTGATTCATATTTTTCAGGAGATGCTTTTTGCACTTGGTCAGTGCATTGTTCATTCCTGTGAGTCAGACTGGACAAGCTTTGAGTCTTGTCCTTGTCTTTGTCTTGCGTTACTAAGAAATGTTTTTTTGCCAAGTGAATTGATAAACCAGGCATGCAAGCATTTACCACACTACTCACACAAACACACACACACATACACCCCCCCCACACACACACACGCACCCACACGCACACGCACATGCACACGCACACACACACACACACACACACATAGTTCTTCTTCATGTGTTAACTACTCAAACACCATTATCTAATATTTTCTTAGGAACTGATCAAGTTTAACCAGCTTACACTTATCATTGGTGAGTAATCTTGTACTGCCCAAGGGGCGCTTGATGGACTTCCCAAGATCTATGAACAAAGGCATTAATGACAATGTTTTTCTATTTTACTTCCTTCTGCAACTTGTAACCTTATTTTCAAATCTGTTCCCCATTACAACTAATTCATGTAACGATCTTTATTAGAGTTACTTTGGGCTATAATAACATAATAAAAGTTAGAAGGCTGAAGTGAGAAATAGATATAAATATTCAAAATGCAGTATTCATCGTGTAATAATCATATAAGTTTCAAATTGCAATAACTGGCACTTTCAAACGTTTACCTTTTAATGAAGCAATGATAAATGATTTTTAGTTTTTATAATACTTTCACATGACCAACTTATTAATGATTTGTGTAATGAATCAATGACATGTTTTATTCATGTGAGTTTATTCTAATTTATGACAAACAATTTTTAAATCTGTAATTGTAGGCACTGTCTAGCAACAGATAAGTATGTCGAATTTTTGCTCTTTGAAAGTAATTAATCATTATGTTACAATGAATTAATTCAAACAAATACACTTTAACTTCATTCTATTACTGCTTGTTCCTGCATTGTTCAACAATAAAATGTTTACTTATATTAATAACATCTATTTTTTTTTTTATATATATAAATGGAAAGGGGTCGGTTATTGTATGATTGAAATATTTTTTAAAGTTTGAAAATATGAATTTTCCTAAATGTAATTTTAGTTCTTCTGTATTTTAGGTAGTTGCAAAAAGAAGCTGCTGTAGTCCATATATTTTTTAAACTGCAGCCTTTTGTGTTAATATTGTATAAATTTTATCATATGGTCATGTTTTGTACATTACATGTAGTTTATTGTGATATATTTCCTGTAAATTGGAATTGTCTTCATAATGAATAGATGCTTGAATATTATTTATTAATTTATTTATTAATAATAATTTCTATAAAAGATACACAATATGTTTGATTGCTATTTATTTAAAACAAACAATTCTTAAATTTTGTAGTCCATTAGGTTTGGTGAAATGTAATTAATCACTTTTACATTAATTTACTATCTGAACTCTAAATTTTGTAAATTTGTAAAAAATTACTGAGACAGAACGTTTTTGATCGTACAAATTTACAAAATTTAAAGTTCGGATAGTCATAAACTAATGTATAGTGATTAAATAACTCTTGCTAAACTAATAAAAATATAACCATCTTTACGTAAAAGAAAACTGCAGTCTTTTAATTACTTACATTAACTTTACTTTCAGAGAAAAAGGCTGATCATAATTTATGATCAGTGATTTGTTTAAAATAAACTAAAAATCAATTCATATACTTATATATCAAAATTAGAATCATATTTTGTTAAACAAATTCATTATTGCATGCATTTTCTTCTTGAGCATTTCCATTTCTGTCTTATTGGAATAAATCTCGTCCTGTACAGATTATTTGATGTTGGAGGGCAGAGATCAGAACGAAAGAAGTGGATACACTGTTTTGAAGATGTGACAGCCATTATCTTCTGTGTAGCCATGTCAGAGTATGATCAAGTCCTCCATGAAGATGAAACTACGGTGAGTCAGAAAATATATTCTAGTTTGTCAGTGCCTATTATTTTTTAAAGTTTCAGCACTTGACTGAGGAAGATAAGTACATAGTGCTCTGTAAATAAATAAATTTCCATTTAGGAGAAAGAATTCTAAAACAAATATAATTTTTAAATATTTTATAAGCTGGAAAAAATATAAATCTTGTAAATTAAGCTGAATGTAGCAGAACTTAATGTATAAGATATTATGAAATTACCCAAAGGTGATTAATTTTGTTAATAAATTTAATAAGTTAAGATGATTACTATTCTCCTTCTTTTACCTTGGGGATTTTAATATTCTGCATAGTTCCAACTCACAAATGAAAGATCTGGTTTCAGTAATTGTTTCAAACAATAGTCAAGTTTTGTTATCAGTATCCAACTTTTATCCTATTTTTACAGTTACTAAATAAATCAATTGTTATTACTGTTAAAGAATTTTCAATTCTTTTAAATTGCAAATAAAAAGCTTCTATGCTATATGAATAAAATTAATTAATTAAAACAATGCAGGGAGTATATTAAATTTTATGAGGATGGGTGTAGGAATGTTGTCTTTGGTGTAATTTTTGTATGACCGAGGAGAATTATATGATGTACTAATACGCTAATGGTAAATATAATTATTTATCATATTGCCTTCATAATGACACTCTATATTAATTTATTAAAGCCTATTGATCAAAAGTTAGAGAAACTAATCAAGGAATGATGGCATGTACAATTACAGTGGACCCCTAGCTATGTAGGCATTGTAGGGATCGGTCTGGCTGATGAACTAGCAAAAAAGGGTGAATAAACTGCCTCATCATCCCTAAACTCTGCAAAGAACATCATTTCTCATACCTGATACTTGGACTAAAATCAATAATAATACTCGGATCTGACCAACAATTAAAAATTGAAGATTTAAGCGCCCAAGGGCTGTTGCCCAGATTCTAAGCAGGAATGGAAGCGGTTGCCAGATACTGACTGGCCATGTCAATCTTCTGAACCATCTCCAATGAGAAGACAACTCTTGTTCAGGTCTCTTTGGCTCTTCTGAAGACCCTCCTGGGAGGTGTGAAATGAAATGGCTGAAATGCCAAGAATGGGTGTTGGCTAAACCAAAAAAAACTTTACGGCTATAAATATTAGAAATGTAAAATGTAATATTAAATTCGGTTATGACTAGTTACATATTGTGTGGGTTATATTCATTTTATAAGTGTCAGAAATTTTATTATCTTCGAGTAATTCTGCAGGGTGTGTTACATTAGAGTTTTATCAGATAGCTCACTTGTAAAATCTGGTTTTTTTGTCCACTCAATTTTGTTATTCTTGCTTTATATTTCAAAACCGACATGCTTTTATCTCCAAATCAAGAAATTTCATGACAGAGCCTAAACAGCTCCAGTGATTTATGAAAGATTTTCCAACTATTTACAGTACTTGTTATTTAATTCTTCATACATTTTAAGTTAGGATAATATATTTCCAGAAAATCAACAAAAAGAGATTATAAATTAAATGACTGAATGACACAATGTTAATTACTCTGGCTTGGTGCCAAGCGTCTGTCTCCTTACACATGTCTAAATGTTTTATACTTTACTTCTCTCTATTTGTGACCAACAATTGGAAACATGTTTAATACTCAGCTTATTAAAATGTTACTTTATGGTTTTTAAACTTGTTGAATCAAAATATCTTCCACTTGATTGTGTGCCAGCAACTGTTTTTTATTCTTGTTTCATGTTTTTCCTTATGTTTTTTACAAATGTTAATGATTTTGATAAAAAAAAAATAGTATGCAACATGAGAATAAAATAAATTTTATGTATCATAAAAATGAGGGTTTTTATAAGTTTTTGACATTATTCTTTATTATGTAGAGATTTAAATTTGATTCATTGTTGTGTATGTGTAGAGGGTTGGTTATATCCTCATCATATTGCCTTAGGTTTATTTTGTAGGCACATGAAAATTTTATAACAATAAAAGACAAGGATATCAATCAAAATGATTTAAAAATAATAAAGTTGGATATTAACATTAATTTAATAAAATATGTGAAAAGATTTATATGCTGGGCATCTGGTCTAAGCAGTAATATTACTTATAATTAACACAGATTGGGAGAAGATAAAGAACAAATTAAAATTCTGAAAAGGCAAAATTGATTAAGAAGAAATAATATTTAGTATTGTTTTTTTTTTTTAATAAAGAACCTTAATTTTACATAAGATAGCTGAAAGAAATTGAGGGAACGTTTGGAAGAACAAGTGGCATTTAAAATGAAGGACCTGATCTTGGATAAAGAAATATCATGTTTTCTCACTGTAAGATTCACTTTGACTACTCAGCTCAAAATTCTGCACATGTACAACCGGAATTAACAACCATAACTCTCATTTAATGAAATAAGATATAATTGAATAAACTATACACTCTTTCAAAATTATGTACACTTTAAATCACACCTAAACTGTGTTGTTCTTGTTTTGACTACCCTTTCTGTTTGCAAATAAAAATAACTGATTATTTCTTTGCCTTGAAGTAGGTTCAAAATATAATAAAATAATAAACTATTTTCAATAGTTAGATAAATATTCATCACTGCAAATTAAAACTTAATGAAAATGAGTTTTTTTTATTAAACTTTTGAGTAAAAAGTTTTGTATATAGATTATTTCATTAATTGTTATTACCAAGTTTAACAATGGCCTGGATTTATGTATTCTAAGAAACAGCTTCCTAGGTTTTTCAATCATGAGGTCATCTCCCCATAATTACTCAAATGCCTTTCCTTGTAGTATGGACTGCAATAGTTCATATCTGCTACATTCATTGCACATGATATGTTCATGGTAATAGAGTTTTTGTAGTTCCACTGCTTCTAGATTTTTGCAGAAGCTTCTGTATTTGGTTTTTCTACATTGGTTGAAGAATCACTTCCTTTGTAACTATCTGTCCATGGCACCCTCATTATTCTGCATTAGTGCTACATGTCAGAGCCACTTGACTTTTAGCTTATAACCTCCATCTAGGATTAGTTACCATATTGAGAGCATCAATAATGAATTATCTAAAAACACTTAAACATATATTAGTATGCTACATTTGCCTACCACAGCACTTTCTAAAAACTTTTAGCTTAAAACCTCCATCTAGGATTAGTTACCATATTGAGAGCATCAATAATGAATTATCTAAAATCACTTTAACATATATTAGTATGCTACATTTGCCTACCACAGCACTTTCTAAAAACTTTTAGCTTATAACCTCCATCTAGGATTAGTTACCATATTGAGAGCATCAATAATGAATTATCTAAAATCACTTAAACATATATTAGTATGCTACATTTGCCTACCACAGCACTTTCTAAAAACTTTTAGCTTATAACCTCCATCTAGGATTAGTTACCATATTGAGAGCATCAATAATGAATTATCTAAAAACACTTAAACATATATTAGTATGCTACATTTGCCTACCACAGCACTTTCTAAAATCTTTTAGCTTATAACCTCCATCTAGGATTAGTTACCATATTGAGAGCATCAATAATGAATTATCTAAAATCACTTAAACATATATTAGTATGCTACATTTGCCTACCACAGCACTTTCTAAAAACCTTTAGCTTATAACCTCCATCTAGGATTAGTTACCATATTGAGAGCATCAATAATGAATTATCTAAAATCACTTAAACATATATTAGTATGCTACATTTGCCTATCTCAGCACTTTCTAAAGTGTAATATACTAATATATGTTCAAATGTTTTTAGTAGCGCTGAAGTTAAGATGGAATCAAATAAAATTATCATTTCAGTTTGTTGTTTTATAGAAGTTTTTTTTTCTTTGAGTAATTATAAGTCATCGCAGTTGTCCCTATTTTTTCTAACTCTTTTTAATTCGGTTTTAAAAACCCTAAAATTGTTTAATCCTATTGCATTCTAAGATTTTTTTTTATATCTGACAGAGAACAATTGGCCTTGGCTTGAAATATTGTCAAAAATATTTCAGGAGTCAGTATATTTGTCCATGTTTTGAAGTAATCAAGGTCAAAAGTGGCACCAAAATTAATTGAGACGGTAGCTGCAATAAGGGTCTACATGCCAAGACAATTTTTTGAGAACAAGTTAAAAAAAAATGTATTTTTGCATAAATATTGCATTTATTGGAAAACTAACAGGGAGAACACATTGTGTTACCATGGTTCTTTAATAACAATATAAGGGTAATAAATCTATTTTGATTTTGTGACAGTGCATAGGCGCTTTACATGCCCTTCTTTCATAAACCATCATTTATATAATGTGTTTAAATATATGTGTTTGTTAGGCAGTTTGTAAACAAATGTTTTAAAATACAAGAAAAATAAATAAAAATAGACATAAGAAAATTTAAATGTTAAATGTGGATTTACATGCTTAGTATTTAAAACTTACAAAATCGTAGTGTAGCCTGTAAGAGAAAAGTGTTAGGCTGCATAATAAAATGAGTCATAATTGAACATGTAAAACTTTAAATTTATAAAAAAAGTAAGTCGTAGTTGAAAATCTAATAATTTTTTTCTTGCAATGCCTCTACAATTTAATTTCCAATATCACCTTCATCTTCAAAAACAATTAGTACAATATTTCTTGTTTTCCTTGTTGATGAAAGACAACAATGACTAGACATCAGCCCCTTATTTTGGGGGGGATTCACCTGCTCTCCTGGCACAGGATCAAAAGTAATTTCATCAGGATACGTCTTCATGAATCTAAAAGGCTGCAAAACTTCATTGTATGTAGTTGAACAAGCCAAGCCACCTCTTGATTGCCATTTATTGTTAACATATTTTTGAATACCAAACCTATTATTTTTAGCAGAAGGTTTCTTAAAAAAGAATTGCTCAAAAGCGTTTTTCCAATTATATAAATCTCTTTGCTGTCTATTAATTCAAATGGAGATGGATTTTTATGACAAATAGCTTCATAGTAAACCTCAGGTGTTTCGATGACAGCTTTCTCCTTTACAAATGGTTTGATTTGCACATTGTACTAAAAAATACATGCATCCCTAGGGTTTACTTCTAATATCCAGGTACATGCTGTACAAAAATCACACTTTGGTTTTGAGGCGCTGTACTGTAAAAGTTTGTTCCCCCATAAAACCTAAAATAGGTTTTGTAGACCATTTTTAAAGGAGATCCCATATGTTGTCAGAAAGCTTATTAGGTCTGTTGACATGGTGTCCTTTGTTTTCTTGAAAGCTTTCTGAACACATCTCAACCTTTTTACAGACACCTATAATAAGGCTATTATAAATGTGCTGCTATCAATACCATTTCCTTCAATTTTAACAATATACTTTCAACTGTTAGATCTTTTTAGTCAACTTTAGAATTAACTGTTTGGCTCCCCCCCCCCCTGTGTTAACAGCACTAATCATAAAATCCAGCAAATAAAATTTTGATTTGATATTGGCTCACATGTCCAAAACTTATCATACAAGAGTTTTTGATCTTTACATGATATTTTAGTTAAACAGTTATTGTTGCAACACTTATCTACTATACTATACTTTTTACCTTGTACATTAACCTCTGTGGAACAAACATAACCTTGTCCTGATAGCCTCTAATGTTTTCTAGTGTTCTGAATCTTTTTGTTTTCTTATTTTCACTTTTCTACCTAACACCTTTCTTCTTAAAAGTGTCTAAAATAGGAAATTTAGTACTTAGCATGATGTTAAATAATAAAATTAACAATATTACTATTGTTTAATCACTAACAGACTCCAAAACATGAAACATTCAACCTTGACATATCCAAGAAGGGCTTATACTTCACTTTTTTATAACGATTGTACAAAAAAAAACTATTAGATATTCAAATATGAAATTTTTGCAAGTCTCCAACCAACATATGTAGCATTGAATGATTTCTTCTAAAAGGGCCTATGGATCCATATACCCTTTTTGCAGCTAGCGCCTCAATCATTGTAATCTTTTTAGTTTTTAAATGAATTATTTTCTTCTACTTTCAGTTACAAAGCACAGCCATTGCTTTCCACTATTTCTAGTTACAGGTAATCATTATTTCCTTTAACCTTATCTTTCCTATACAAGGTCTGGCTACTAAATAAAAGAACTGTGCACAGAGGTGTCCTAAATAAATACGGCATTGGATAGCTGGAAATGTCTTCTATCCCAGTACAAAAACCTCTTTCTACTATATTCCACTCTATTGCTACTATATTTAAAGCAGTATTTTTTTTATAGAGGTTAGAAACTAATGTGTTTTTTTTGTGCCAATAACAATGAGTAGTAAAAATCATGTCAACACACAATAATGACAAGATCAACAAAAGATGTAAAATTTCTTGTTAAATTTTAAAAACACTGCGACTGGTTAGTATAAGTTGTTGAAAAAGGGCTATGATGAGAGTTCTATCTATCTTGTACGCATGTATTCGAATCTTATAAAATGTTTTCTGAAGGACAAGAAAGCATCGAAGATGACCAAAGTCCTTGTCGACCTGTCTGTTTCAACTCCGCTGACACCCAAATCAATGAAATTGTGTGCAGAGAACGTATGCACATTCAAATGATTGCTGGGAAAAATTTTACATGATGAATTAAACATGAAAAAAGTTTATCGTGAAAAATATGATAACTGATCAATAAGTCGTCAATAGATTGCTCAAATTTTCCTGAGAGGTTAGATAAAGAGCTTGAATTGATGAAAAACATTATCACTTATAATGAAATCTGAATAATCCAATACGATGTTAAAACTAACTGGCAATCCATGCACTGGAAAACTCATGAATTGCCAAGAATGAATGAAGCAAGAATGTTGAAATCAAAATTGAAAGCTATGCTTATCGTTTTTTTTTTTTTTTTTTTTTTGAAACCAATGATGATTTAAAGGTTTCTAGATGGTCAAACTGTAAACCAAACCATTTGGTTTGGGAACCAAAGTTTTGGGAACACTGCAAGAGCGAGATTGTAAGAAATGCCCAGAGTTATGGCTCTTGCCCCATTACCAATGCACCTGCCCATAACACACTGTCTGTGGAGTGTTATCCATCTGCTAGAGGGAGTCCAGTGTTTCCTTGATTTAGCACCCTGTGATTTTTTCCCATTTCTGAAGATTAAGTCTGCCTTAAAAGGAGTGCGGCTCAAGTCAATGGAAGAGCTGAAGTAAAAATCACTGATAGTCCTAAATGGTTTTATGAAAGAAGATTTCCAACAATGCTTTGACCAATGGAAAATAGAAATGGAGCTGCGTGAATCAAGGGGAGGGGATTACATTAAAAAGAAGCATTTAATTGTAGAATAATAAATCTTTTTTATAAACAGTCTCGATATTTAATAGCCATCCCTTGTATTTCTCTGGGTGAAAACCTCTTTATCCCGTGATAGATAATGCTCCCTATTTTACTCTTTTACTCCTACTTTATTTTATTACTCCTCTTTTCTCATTATTAGAGGATCATTCCTATGCTTTCCAAACAGGAATATAACAGATAGACAATTTCCTACTGTTTTGGTAGACAATGAGCCTGTTTTAGCTACGTAACCTTACATATATGAAGCTGTTCTCTCCCTATATCCTAGTTTATAGAATTTTTGTTATCCAAACACCCTCTAAAATTTGCAATAATTAGCCTATACATAGGTTTTTAATAGTCAGTTTGCCTATTTATTTTAAAACTGCATAAATAAATTTATTTCTAGTTGGAAATTGGTATTTTATTTCATTTTCTCTTTTTTGTTTTTTGTTTTTGAGGGAATGAGTCAAGTTAATACAATCACTGTATTTCACTTTAAATTTGATTTAAAACTTTTTCTTCCATACCAAAATGTAGCTTTATGTGAAAAAAAGATTTTGTTATTGATTAATTTCAAGAAGCTTTAACTTGCACTTGAAGTATCAGTGTCTAGTGGTGGAAGACAAAAGGGCTGGCTATTGATATCTCGTCTGAAGGATTTTAATCTGCCATGCTTAATTTCTGTAGTGACTAGTCATGACTTGAAGCCTTCAGGTACGTTAGGAAAGAATAAAACATTAATTGTTACCTCTTAGAAAATTTATTGTTTTTAGAAGAAACAAGTCCCAAACTTTCATTTTGTGTTAGTAATAACATAGAACTTTTATTATTTTAATTTATTGGACGATGGCTTTCCTTCTTATTGGATGTTGGTTTTTTTTAATCATCAGATTACAGAGATCTGTAAGTAATATACTAGCTATATGACATGACATGTAAATTCCTAGTTTTGAAAAAAAAACATATATTATTCACTGTATATTAATGAAACAATGGAAATCAGTTCATGATTAATGCATTATGTTCCATTAAGTCATGAATATATAAAGAGTATTTTGTAGTAAATTGTAGAAAGAAAGCAATTTTGATCTTTAAATGTTCGTAAGTGTTTTCTAGTGGTAGAATGTGTAATCTAAATCTGAACTTAAGTTATGTTGGAATCTAACGATTTTGAAAATTTTGTTACTTTGAAAAGTACATCAAGTAGATACACTTTAATTATTGTTTTTGCCAACTAGCTTACATTTTTTCTGGCATACATTTCTTCTTCATTAAACTAGCCAGTCACACTGTTGAAAATATATAACTACATCTTATTGTAGTGGTTTGAGTTTTATGATACCATTTGTCCAATTTATCTTGTATTTTCCCTTAATTGAATTCAAAGTTTACGGTTTATATTCATAAGTTTATTGGCATACTTATGTTATGAAAGGATTTTGGAGGGATATAATTTACAGTATAGATAACTTAGCTAGTTGCCTTTTACTCGTTTCTCATCCACCTTCCATAAATTCATTTAGTCTATACTTCCTGTTTGCAGTAGCCAGGTAGCCTGTAGTCAATGTCTGATACCTTTTAGTGTTCAAACTCTATCATATTCCCGTGGCCTGTAATCAGCTCCATCGTTCTAAGTTGTAACTTACTTAGAGAGAGTAGTTTTTTGAACCACTTAACTATTTATTATCTCCTCCAAACCATAGTTTTGTTATAGCTCAAAGATGCTTATCAATCCTAGACCTTTCAATGTACCAAATTTCACTAAGCTGACTCTACTGTACACCCACACCACTCTCAAGTTCTATTAGGAGAGGTAGTGATTCATCCTCAAATTCTACCCAGAATTCCTTCAGTACATCTTTAAATATCATATATTTTCTGCTACTTGTCTACCAGTACCAACCCTAACTCGGTTGGTATGCTATTTTCACTGCTTTTGATCAAGACAAAGATTAATTTTGACACACTGATTGTGGAATAGATCCATCTCATCTGTTGAGGACCCAGTCCCCACCTTGTGCCTACTGCTCCTCAATAGTGCATTTTACCTCCAGGGATCTAGTGCAGAGTGATCTCCAATCCAGAAGAACTCTCAGGTATTAAATAAAATTTGAGTTTCTACCCAGGAGCCAATAGTGCCTATGATATTTGATATTTAATTACTCTTTCTTTTTCTTGATGTGGTGTTTCCATCTTAGTTTAGCATCTTTGTTCATGCCTAGATATTTAATATTATTTTCATAAAGGATGATAATTTTATTAGCGGAGGACCTTATTTGTGAAGTTAATGTGGAATGACATCTATTGAAACTAAAATGATTTTGATTAGACACAAGAGCTAAAATTTGGTTTTCCCTGTATGCAAGTTCAATTCCGACTATGGGTACAGCGTATGGGTTGTTAATGAGATTAGTATTGTAGTTAATTTCTATAAAGTCATCAGGAGAGGATGGCAATGAGAGGTAGTTTCTCCTGAGAATGGGATGTACAAGTATGACAATGACTGGAGATAGACATATACATTTTATATGATATAATTAGATTTCTCTTGAGCAGCCCAATTTAGATACAACATTCTTTTTAGTTATAAATCTTTTTGTTGTCCTTTCAGGCACTTTTTCTGTAATCTCTGACATTATCTTATCTAGTTATATATCCAAATACTTTAGGTTATCCTGTTCATTTATGATGTTATTGTTTACTAAATGAAACCTCAAGTTTGTATATTACCCCTTGGTATCTCTTGGTACATATTTCAAGGCGCTTTATATCATTGTTCAGCTGGAAAAAAAAGTTAATGGAAGGATAATAAGCAGTGTTAGGTTTGATGTTCATACAGAAATACTGACTGACAATATTGAAGATCACCAGGGAATGTTAAGCAAAATATATGGTGGAAGTGGAAAAATTTGCCCAAGTAATTATTTGAGTTACTAAATGAAAACTATTAACTTACTTGCTGACGGGTTTCGAAATAATTGTTTCATTGATAAAGGCAACCCGCTTCTCAACAGGGTTTAATATGATTACAACAAGCCGCTTTAAGAAATAAATGATACAAGTGAAATAATTAATTTAAAGTCATGCTAGTGTCAAAAAAAAAAAAAAAAAAACAGCAAATGATTGTGTATATCAATAAACAAACGATAATAAGTAGAACATTATAAACTTGTAAAACCATCTTGGAACTTGTATTAACAATAAAGCTGATAATGGCTAAGAGATAAAATCTAGAATTGAACAAGCTAGATTTGAGTGTATGAGGATGAAGAAGTTTCCCATTACTCCTTCAATTAAAATGGAGTTCAAACTACAGAAACCAAGATGATATATATTTCTTTTGTTGCTGTGTTGGATGGAAGGCCAGATGTTGAAGACTGTTGCCTTAATGGCATTATGGTCTTTTAAGGTGACTATAGACATTGGTTAAGGATATCCTGGTTGCAGAAGGTGACTAAATGTGGAGGTGTTGGACGGGATTGAAACTGTCTAGCAGTTGAAATTTGTATACAGATTAGAAAATTACAATATTTCAGTTGTGTTACAAGAAATGATAATTTTAGCATCCTTCAGTTATTAACTCAAGGCTAGATATTATGAAAAAGGAGATTCAGAAGAAGGAGGATTTAAGAAATTGGTACAGAGTATCATCTGTAAACCTTTTGAAGGAGTGTGATTTCAGAGTTAAATTGACCATTGTAATAATTTACCTCTTAAATTTGACTGTGTAGGCAGAAAAAGAAGTTTAATATTAAATTTATAATTTAACATAGAATAAGTCTACCTCAAAATGAGTACACACATATATTGTAAGTAGGTTACATGATTTCTTGATAGATTTGTTTTGGAAAAGAGAGAGACTTTTGAATCTAAAATCTTGAAATGCAATTTAGTGTTTTTATAAATAAATTGAAATTTACATAACTTTACACAATTTGTGTCTACAAAGAATCATGCACTACTAGTATTGTAGGTGGAGTAAACCTTATTGAAAATAATTTTAAAAGCAGTGAATCACTGGACAATTATTTTAAAAAAATGTAAAGCATTGAATAATTTTATTTAGTAATTTAAAAAGCAGCTGAACTATGTTTAGGAAACGCTTGTTTAGAGAAGCAGAGGGAAGGCAAAATAAATACAAGTATTTCTGGCATTGGTGTTTACAGAGTGTGTTCATATCACTTTGGCATTGCTGACAGGGTTACTCAATCATCTACTGTGAATTTTATTTCTATTCATTTTTAGTCTATAGTCTACCTTGCATTTTCAATTTACAGCCATACACAAAAAATATTCCAAATAAAAGTTCACACCATCTTGTGATTCATGAATAAAATGCTAGGTTTTGAAATATTTTAAATTCCAGCAATATATCTCTCAGTTGTTCGTATTAATATTGGTGATATTGGTTGTTTGATACATTGGCAAAATTTATTTCTTTTTTCTATTCTCGAGATTAACACATTGTAGACAAAAAAATATTTGTATCTAATTGTTGGGTAATTAAAATATTCTAGTCATATTAAAAACAAACATGCACATTGATAAATTCTGGTTTAGTTACTTAGGTTCTATGATATGATACTAGAGATTATAATTCTAGGATGTCATAGTGAGAATCTCATTATAGGCTTAAGTAAACTGCTGTGTTTTTGTAGCCAAATATACTTAGTTTCAAAAAAACACTGAAAATGATACAAACCACTTTTAAAAATAGGTTATAATTTTAAAGTAGTAGATTTGATTACTTTGTTCAAAGAGGATATTTTTTTTTGTTAATTTTCTGCTTTTTATTTAACATATATTATTTTATACTGTCTCCCCTTTCCAGTAATTAATATGATGTTTTTTCCAGGTAGATTTGTTTATAGACTCACACTCACTGATATGGTCTAGCTTTAACCTCACCTAGAAGTTAGTCTTTCCTATTGTGTTATTGTTATCTTATTACTTATGTCTATTATATTGAATTACATGTAGAATATATTTGGAGTTTTTAGAGAGATTCCATACAGTAGAAAATTATAATTTTCATATTGAAATAAAGTTCAAAAAAATTTGTGAACAGATTAAAACTGTAAAAACATTAAGACATGTGATAATTCAACCCTAAAATGAGTATAGTTTAAAGTTCATATAAATTTAATAAATTGAGTTACAGAATCAGTAGACATGGTATTTTGTATCAAAATACTTCTACTTTGTCTCACGTTTTACTATAGTACCAAATCTCTTCACTGCTAACACTACCATTGTCACTATTAAAATGGCTTCTTTTACTGGTACATTGTGTGCTTGCTGTGTGTTATTGTTTCATGAAACCCCCGCAGGGGGGTGCGGACTAGCCGCACCTACGAGGGATTTGGCGTCCCTCGCGGTACCCTAGCCTAACACTACATCACTCACAAAAACCTACACACACACATACACACACCAACACAATACACATTTCAACACTTACATCTTCGCTTAGGGAATTTTGACTGGTCAGAACCGTTGCACGTTGTAAGTGCTGAAAAGTCTAGAGCGTGACAAACTCTGGTCTGGGACGCTGATGTGAGCTTGCTCTGCCGAAGACGTAAGCGCGGTTTCTGGTCTACCAGCCGCTTCGGTCCTTGGTCAGGGAGTGTCCGCGGTGCATGGGTGTCGGAGCCTGTGCACAGTATTACAAGTCCTCGACTGATGCCCATCCAGTCGAGCTAAGGAGAAAAGCTATAGGCCTCAGAGTTCTGAGGGTTGGAAATGATCTTAATGTGATCCAAGGGTGTACCCGTTCCTATAGTCTCGCCCGTAACGCTTGACACGATGGCTGGCAAAAAATATTTATGGATTTCAAAACCACGTCAAATATGACTAGTCTGAAGAGGACACGCCAGGATTCTCCTGACGATAGTCAAGATCTGAGTAAAAAGTTGATGGTGGCAACGTCGCAGACATTGCCATCAGCAAAGTATTTAGTTGTTTCTAGTGCCGAAGAAGGGAAAGATCTTTTCAAAGTTTCTCCCTTCCTTATTAACAAGGCTATTACTGCGTGTGCTGGAGGCCCAGTAGCCTCTATTAAGAAACTCAGAAACGGAACACTGTTAGTTGCGACTTCCACCGAGAGACAAACCCGTGCTCTATCTAAAATGACCTCTTTCTTTGACCAGGTCAAGGTATCTGTGGCTCCCCACAGATCCTTGAATTACTCAAAGGGGGTCATCACATGTAGGGATTTAATGTACATTTCAGTTGATGAAATTAAGTCCGAACTGTCGTCTCAGTCAGTTACGGACGTTGTCCCTATCATGAAAATGGACAAAGGAGAAAAGGTAGCAACAGCTTCTTTTATCGTTACCTTCGGCAAACCGGAAATACCCGAATATTTACATGCAGGTTACCAAAGGCTCTCAGTGAGACCATACGTGGCTAACCCTAGGCGCTGCTTCAAGTGCCAGCGATTTGGGCATATCAGCTCTACGTGTTCGAAGCAGAACGTATGCGGTATATGTGGCGTTGAAGGCCATGATGATAAGGATTGTGTTAATTCTCCGAAATGCGCCAACTGTGGTGGTGACCACCCAGCGCGATCCTACAATTGTCCTACCTTTAAGGAAGAGAAAGCTATCCTAGGCATCATGGCGAAAGACAAGCTGTCGTTTCCAGAGGCCAAAAAACTCTATCGATCAACTCAGCAAAGACAGACAGTAAGACTTATGCCGCTACCCTGACCGCTTCAAAATCGTCTTGTTCCAACTGTGCTGAGCTGTCCAAGAAGATTGAAGCTCTAACTGAACAAGTGTCTCGCCTTTTGTGCTTAGTCACAAATGGTCCGTCTTTGAATTTGGAACAACCTGCAGCAACTGATAGTGTTTTGCCTCGTGTACCTATCCCTTCCACTGGGGGGATTGGAGCACGAAATAAGTCACTAAGTGAGCCTTGTGTTTCTGTGCAGAAGATATTATCAACGGGTAATAAACGTTCTGTGCAGAAGATGTTGGAAAAATCGAAACCACGTAAACCAGTGTTACGTCAGACCACATCGCCACCGTCGTTACCGGGTATTAAACAAAATGCTAACAAAGGAGGGAATGTAAAAACTAAACCTCCTAAACCCAAAACTTCCTCAGATTCCATCCCTGAACGGGTGGATATGGAATCTGAGAAATGTAAGCCTGAGACGTCTAAAAACGTCCCAGGCAAGAAAGGAGTGAGCACCAATGGGTGTCAGATCAATCCATTGCTGAGTTAATAAATGTCTGCAATTAACAAGTCAGTGATACAATGGAACGTCAACGGTGTTAGGAGTCACATAGATGAACTTAAAGTACTCGTGCGAGATGTGTACCCAATGTTTGTATGTCTACAGGAGACACATCTCCACGAATCGCATAATTTCCATTTAAGGGAGTATTCAGTTTTTAGATCGGACTTCGTTACAGAAGATGGAGCTAGAGGTGGCGTAGCCATCCTAGCCCGTGACTGTATCGATGCTGTTTCTCTAAACTTAATAACTCCTTTACAAGCAGTAGCCGTTCAAACAGCTGTCCCGTATAAAATCACTGTGTGTTGTGTCTACTTGCCACCACAAGAAAACCTGCATCACAATGATTTAGTAAATTTGATAAGCCAGTTACCAACTCCGTTCTTATTGGTAGGGGATTTTAATGCCCACCATTCGTCTTGGGGATCTCCAACTAGGAACTCTCGAGGTGATATTGTTGAAAGTGTAAGAACGGAACTATACTTATGTCTGCTAAATGACGGTTCTCCTACTCATTTAGCAGCATCTACTGGTGGATGGACAGCTGTTGATCTATCGATTTGCAGCCCTCAATTAGCTACTAGATGCACATGGTCGGTACTCAATGATTTGTATGGAAGCGACCATGTGCCTATTAAGATCAGTTTATGTGACTCCCAAACCTGTTATGTTCGAAATTCCAGTTGGATTTTGCGAAAAGCCAACTGGGACTCCTACTCGAATTACCTTGTATCACTTGACATGGATTATCTGACACCCATTGATGAAAATATAGAAAATTTTACAAAAGCAATTTTAAATGCCGCTGAAAAGACCATTCCGAAAACCTCTGCGCATCCACGCCGACCGCCTGTGCCGTGGTGAAACGATGAATGCACAGAAATCCTCCGTTTACGACGAAGAGCTCTTAGGAGATTTAAACGACACCCAACGAATGGAAACCTTCAGGAATATAAAATACTCCGTGCGAAAGCACGGAGGATATTTAGGCTGAGTAGAAAGAACTCTTGGGAACAGTACATTAGCACAATTAGACGAACAACTCCGTCCTCCACAGTGTGGAGGAAACTAAGATCAGTTTGTGGTACTTCCATTCCGTTGCCAGCCATTGCGCTGAAGCAACCAGATGGGAGATTAATCACAAACAGTGATGACATTGCTAATGTACTTGGAACATCTTTTTCTAACTTTTCTGCTACTACAGCCTATAATAGATTATTCCAGATTTATAAACTGAAGGAAGAAGCAATACCGTTTACTGTTGGGTCGTCTGAGGACTCTCCTTTAAACACTCCTTTCTCTATAGGGGAATTGGAATCAGCTCTTGCGTCAACGAAGGATTCTGCACCAGGTCCTGATTCCATTGTGTACTCCATGCTAAAACATCTACCATCATCGGCGAAACTTGTCCTCCTTCGACTATACAATCGTTTATTCGAGGAGCACTCTTTCCCCGATGCATGGTTAGAATCGACTGTAATTCCTCTTTTGAAGCCAGGTAAGGACAAAACCAACCCCAGTAGTTACAGGCCTATATCACTTACAAGCGTCTTGTGCAAACTACTGGAGAAGATGGTCAACCGCCGTCTTGTCTGGTACCTAGAAACCAACAACCTTCTTAGCAACGAACAATGTGGTTTCAGACTAGGACGCTCATCAGTTGACCAATTGGTTTTGTTAGAATCCGCTATTCAAGATGCCTTTCTCTTGCGTCAAACGCTCGTTGCGGTTTTCTTTGACCTTGAAAAGGCATATGATATGGCATGGAAAAGAGGAATTCTGAACACTCTGAAATCATGGAGTATACAAGGGAATATCCTAGCATTCATCGCTAACTTTCTTTCAAACAGATCTTTCCGCGTTCGACTTGGAGGCACGTATTCAAACAGCTGTACACAGGAGAATGGTGTACCGCAGGGCAGCGTGCTGAGCGTCACGCTGTTTGCCGTTGCAATAAATAGTATCACCAGTAATATACGATCTCCGGTACACTGTTCCCTTTTTGTGGGTGACTTTTGTATATGTGTGCCTGCTCGTAGTATGACAACTGCGGAAGGATCTTTGCAGTTAGCAATATACAGATTGGAGGAATGGTCAAAATCTACAGGTTTCAAATTCTCTGCTTCGAAGACCCAATGTGTAGCATTTAGTCGTCGTAGGGAACACCAGGAGCCGATCCTTTTTCTTGACGGGGTTCAGCTTCAAACCACGGATAGTGTTCGATTTCTAGGTCTTTTATTTGATAAAACACTCTCATGGATCCCACATGTTCGTGATTTGAAGGTGAGATGCAATAAGAAATTGGATATGTTAAGAGTCCTTAGTGGTACGAATTGGGGAGCAGACAGAACTAGTATGCTTCGATTTTATCGCGCAGTCGTTAGATCGCGCATAGATTATGGCTGTCAAGCCTATTCATCTGCACGACCTACAGTTCTGAAAACTCTCGATGCTGTCCACCACTCTGGACTTAGACTGGCTACTGGTGCATTTAGAACTAACCCAATCCCTAGTCTTCTTGTCGAGGCTGGGGAACCCGCTCTTTCAAGACGACGTCAGATGCTACAAATATCTTACGTTTCTGTTCTTCGAAGCAAACCCAACCACCCGGCATTTGAAAGAGTCTTTTATAATACGCTAAATCAAGTGTACAATACACGTCAACGTTCGACCGCTCCCTTTGGCATACGAACGTTAAGAATATTGGATGACCTTGAGTTGCAACTTCCAACTATGTTTGAACGACAAATGTGCTATCTACCTCCATGGATAATAAAAACGCCGCACTTCGATTTCTCATTGTCCAGTTATATAAAACACGATACTCCTGTTGTGGTCTACCACCAGGAATTTTTATCCATTTATAAATCTCACCAACAAAGTGAAATTATTTTCTCTGATGGATCTAAACTGGACAATGGCGTTGGGTGTGCGTTTTATGCATCTGGATGTACCTACACGTACGGATTGCCCTCAGCTTGCAGTGTTTTCACGGCAGAACTATTTGCTATTTTTAAAGCTTTGACCGTCATTCAATCTCGATCCTCGCATTATCTTTTGTGTTCGGATTCCAAAAGTGCTCTTCAGGATGTTTTCTCTAGCAACCCTTTGGTTGGGGACATTTTGTGTGCTGTACACAGGCTTCAATTGAGGGGTGTGGGGGTAACTTTCTGTTGGGTTCCTGGACATTGCGGAATACATGGAAACACAAAAGCGGATGAAGCGGCGAAGAAAGCTACAAGTTTGGTGCCTATTACTCAACTGGTTATGGCATCTGATTATGTGTGTTTCGCGAAACATTTATTGCTCGCTGCTTGGAATGACGAGTGGCATACCGTGATTGAGAATAAGCTGAGGGAAATTAAAGATACCGTCCGTCCATGGAGGTCTTCAATTCGTTCAAAACGTAGGGAGGAAGTGGTGGTTACACGCCTTCGCGTTGGCCACTCTTTTGCAATTCATGGATATTTGATGAGTCGTGAAGATCCACCAATATGCCAATATTGCGGTGATATCTTCACAATAAAACATATTTTAGTAGACTGTGTTAATGTAAGCAATGTTCGTGCCCTTTTTAATTTAAAAGGGAGTTTAAAGGTGGTGCTAAGGGACGATGCCTCGGCCATTGACCGAGTCATCGCTTTCTTGCACCACTTGAAAATATTTTTTAAAATTTAATACATAAATATATATATATATTTTTAATTTTATTTATACATATAATTCTCTGTGTTTCTTTAATTTATTTTAATTAAATTTATTTTCTGTTCTTGTTATTGTTATTGAGATTTATTTATTGGTAAATTGTTATCTATAATTGTTTTACATATTATTTATTTACTGTTATATTGTTCTTTGTTGTTATTTTGTTATTTAGTTTTTAAGAATTTTTTCATTGTTATATTGTTGTTTTTTTGTTTTTTATTGTTGGTGTTTTATTTTGTTTTGTAATTTTTGTTGTATTTATTTATTTGTTTATTTATTAATTTATTTGATTTTATTTAAAACATTGCGTTCTTTGTTAGATTTTGTTTGGCGATGATAACCACAATTGGTTTTTCGCCAGGAAAAAAAAAAAAAAAAAAAAAAAAAAAAAAAAAAAAAAAAATGTTTCATGAAACAAATTCAACAACAAGTGTTCAGCATAAATTTCACACCAAATATGGAAAAAAAAACACCTAGCTCCCCAAAATTTACAGTTGGCACATACATTTTGTTGATACTGGTTGTTCTGTTCATCATGTGAAACACCAGGTAACCAGAATGTTAGTGATGTAGACAGGTTAGAGGAAGATGAGGAATTCAGCAATCTTCAGTGGTAAGTCAGTATTTTATTTCAGTGGGAAGGTAGAACACATGCAGACTCTGGAGAAGGGAAAACCAATAAGAAATCCTTGAACACTTTTGTGGCAGCTTAAAAGTGAATTTGTTTTTTTGCAATCAGTAAATTAAAAGAGTAAGGCTTTATTTCTTCATGGAGAGAAATCAAGGTCTAAACTTGTATCTTGATATATAAGAGAAGTTTTTGATTCAGTTAGATGAAAATGAACCAGATATGGGCTTTTATTACTAGCAAGATTGGATACTTCATTTCTCACAGAAGTTTGAGATTTTCTCTATGGTTGTTTCCTATGTCTATGGATTGGGTATACTTTACTCCGCCCATGAATATTTGCTTTAAGGTTTCATTAAAGATAAAGTGTATTACAATAAAAATATTGAAAAGAACCCCAATACCACAAAAATAATCAAAAATAACAAATAAGACAAGTTACTTAAGATTAAACCCTTATGTACATTTCGATGACCATGTCATCATCATCAGAGGGTCTTGTTACAAAACACAATCTAGCACACAAGAAGTTACAAACTAGAATGATTCTAGCTTGTCTTATTTGTTATTTTTGATTATTTTTGTGGTATTGGGGTTCTTTTCAATATTTTTATTGTAATATATTGTACCACTGTGCTCTTGATATTGTGTATAAAGTGTATTGTTAAATATTTTGCCATATAACGGCAACATTGATTTCCGGAGGACCTTAAATAATTAAATGAATGAAGTTGACGTTTTGTACATACCTCACTGGGCGAAGTACCACCACTTGTCGGACAGTTATTCGGGTGCACCCTTTCCCGCACTTATCAATTACCTGTTGAACTTAAAGAAATCACTTATATTCAAAATGTCACTATTAATGTTAAGAGTACCTTCGCCACACGACAGGAGAAACAAAAAGAGAGAAATGGTCTAAACCGAGCCTCGTTTAGAACACACAAAAACTACGTCACGTCGAGAGTGACAGGAGAGATGTCGTTTAACCGACGTTTCGAAAGGAACTGGGGGTACCGAACCTTGTAAGAGACAAAGGTTGGCCGATAAGGAATCCCTCTCTGAAGCATTTACACTGTCTTTTAAATTATCTTTAATTTAAAGAAAAGTACGTAACATACCGGGGGCCTTGAATCCTCCTAGGATTCAAAGAAGAATACAATATAAGCTACCCCAGCATGAAAGAAAAAAAACAATAATTATCAATAAACAAACTGAGAGTTCTTCACAAAAAACAAATATACACTAAATAAAATAAAAATTCCTTTTCTAGAAACATGAGAAAAATAATAAGTTTATTCTGCACTAATGGGCAGGGGGAAAACCTTATGAGAAGGTCGAGTTATAAGTCCTTGCTGTGTCTTGAGCTGAACAACTCGCACCACACCGTCTGTGCCAGGGAACACTTGTGTCACTCTTGCCAATGGCCAAGAGAGAGGCGGAGTAGGTTGATGCACTAGCACTAGGTCGCCCACACGCAGGTTGTCTGTCGTGTCCGTCCATTTGGTCCGCTGCTGTAGAGTGTGAAGATATTCCAGCTGCCACCTTTTCCACACTCGTTGGTGAAAAGCAGGGACGAGGTGCCAATGCTTAAGTCGATTAGTAGGGACTTCAGCCAGATTTCTTTCGGGTACGGTGACGAGTGGAGCTCCAATTAAAAAGTGTCCTGAGGTCAGAGCAGTGAGATCGGAAGGATCGTTAGACAAAGGTGTGAGTGGTCGGGAGTTGAGGATTGACTCGACTTGAGTTGTCAGAGTCATGAATTCGGAGAGAGTTAGAACGTGTTCACCTATGACGCGACGCAAGTGATGTTTAGCGCTTTTAATTGCGCTTTCCCATAGCCCTCCTTGATGAGGTTCAGCAGGGGGATTGAAGTGAAAATTAACTCCACGTTGAAATGAAAATTCACAAACGAGATCTTGTCCTGAGGTCCTGAGTAGAGATCGCAGAGCATTGTCAGCTCCCACGAAGTTTGTTCCGCAGTTGGAATAGATGTGTTGACAAAGACCTCGTCTTGACACGAATCGAGTCAATGCTGCGATGAACGCGTCCGTCGAGAGATCAGTGACCACCTCAATGTGAACAGCTTTGGTGACAAGGCAAACAAAGACACAGATGTATGCCTTGATGGTTCGAATAGAGCGCAGATTATGTACTTTCAGAGTGAAAGGACCACCATAATCAATGCCTGTGTTGAGAAATGGGCGAGTAGGGGTCAGTCGAGGTTGAGGTAAGTTTCCCATAAGAGGATTTTTATTTTTAGGTCGGTGCTTAAAGCACACAATACACTTGAAGACGCGTGCACGGATTACATTCCTAGCACACAATATCCACACCTCTTGTGCGAGAAGTGATTGGGTGAGTTGAACTCCAGAATGAAGGTACTTCCGATGATATAGGTCAATCAAGGAGTCAACCACAGGGTGTTTCTTAGGCAAAATCACCGGATGTTGTGTGTCATAACGAATCTGTGCTGCTTCGAGTCGTCCACCAACTCGCAGGACGCCATCGCTATCGAGAAATGGTGTTAATTGTCGAAGCCTAGAAGATACCTTGTTAGGAGGGGTGTGTCCTAATGCCTTTAAATCTTCGATGAAGGAGGATGCCTGAAGTAATTTGAATATTCGGATTCTGGCTGAGTTCAACTCCCCCGTAGTGAGAGGTCCAACAGTTCTTCCTAAGTGACGAGAGTTGTGTATGAAACGCAACAAGTACGCCATTACACGCTGCAGTCCACTAAAGCTAGAATATTTCCGCAGCAAGTCCCATTCTGAGTGAACAGTGGAGAGAAGAGATATAGGTGAAATAGGTTTATATTCCCCTGTGTCAATGAGTTTTGCAGGCTCAAAATGAGATATAGGCCAGTTATCATGCGACTGTTGTAACCAAGAGGGTCCGTACCACCATAATTTATGTTGAGGTAGGTCTGAAGGAAGTAATCCACATGACGCGGAGTCAGCGGGATTGTGTTCACTCGGTACGTGCCTCCAATAATGAGAAGGCAATAATTCTTGAACCTGCGCTACCCGATTGGCGACAAAGGTTTTGAGTCGATAAGGAGGTGTTTGTATCCATGTCAATGTTACTGACGAATCGCACCATAGAAAAACTGAGGAAAATTCCATTTTTTTGTTATAAAGAGATATAATATATGCCACTAATTGAGCGAGTAAATGAGCAGCACTTAGCTCCAAGCGAGGTACAGTGAGTTTTTTCAGTGGGGCTACCCGAGTCTTCGATAATAGCTGCCGAATTACCACCGAGTTGTCACTAATCTGACATCTTAAGTAAATGACAGCAGCGTATCCACTCTCAGAAGCATCTGAGAAACCGTGTAACTCAATGTTAGGCGAGTGACTCAAGCGTAAAGCCCGCGGAATTACAATATTTTTTAAACAATTAGAAGTCTTTGCAAATGTTTGCCACTGAGTTAGAAGTTCAGGTGGTAGGGATTGGTCCCAGTCTAACCCTTTTGTCCAGAGGAGCTGCATAAAACATTTCACCCACATGACAACAGGCAAAAGGAAACCACAAGGGTCATAAATTTGAGCGATAACGCTGAGCACTTGGCGTTTAGTTTTAGAGTTTCGAGGAAAATTCAAATGGTAAGTAAAAGCGTCCGAAGAGGATGACCAATGAAGTCCGAGAATATTATAATGAGGTTGTGCGGTATCCTGAAGAAACGTGGGTGTCTCTAGGTGTTCGTCTGGAAGATCCTGTAATAGTTGATAAGCGTTAGTAGTCCATTTCCGCAATTCGAAGCCACCTCAAAGTAAAAGAGAAATGAGCTGAGTTTTCAAATGAGAGGCCTCATCAATGGAATCACCACCCGCAATAATGTCGTCGACAAACGTTTGTGTGCGGAGTACTTCGGCAGCCTGAGGGAATGAAGCACCTTCATCGGAGGCGAGCTGATGAAGAGTTTTTATCGCCAGGTAAGGTGAACAACTAAGTCCATAGGTTACTGTGGTCAATTGATAAGTGGAAATAGGTTGATCGACATGGTCCCTCCATAGGATCAGCTGATAAGGTTGATCATCAGGGTGGACTTTGATCTGACGATACATCTGACGTATATCGCAAGTAAAAACCACATTATGATAGCGAAACATGAGTAACAGATCACAAATGTTGGTCTGCATTTTCTGTCCTGTCCACAGGGTGTCGTTGAGAGAGAAACCGTTGGATGTTTTTGTACTGGTATCAAAGACTGTTCGAAGGCGAGTAGTGGTGCTGGATCCCTTTAGAACCCCATGATGAGGTAAAAAGTAGTGAGGTGAACTGAGCTGAGTGTTTTGGGCAAGTATCATGTGTCCAGAAGTCAAATAGTCAGACATGAATTCTGAATAAAGTTGCTTGAAGCGAGGCTTAGATTTGAACTTTTGTTCGAGAGATTTTAATCGTACTTCCGCGTTCCCGCGAGAAGTTCCGAGAGGAAGTTTATCTTGTTTGAAAGGAAGTCGGACACAGTAACGACCTGAACTGTCGCGTGTATGAGTAGCGACATAATGAGCTTCACATGCTTGATCATGTGGTGAGAGTTTTGAGGTTAAGGGCACTTCTTCATGTTGCCAGAATTTTTGCAGAGAATTGTGCAGTTCCAAGTCATTCACCGTGAGTAATGTGGTGGACATACTAGCACTAGGTTCCCTTTCACAGGTAGGCAGACATGGAGCTTCTCCCATAACCATGAATCCAAAGTGAGTGCCTATCAGGCACGGCATATTAGAGCCGAGAGAATGCGTAGTTGGAGTCAATATTAAAGGAAAAAGAGCGCCGCCCAGAAGAATATCAATGCGACTTGGCAAATGAAAAGTAGGGTCGGCAAGCGTGTAAGATTGTACCTTATTTAGTACTTTAACGTCAATGTGAGTACGAGGTAAAGCAACGCAAATTTTGTCGAGAATGAGAAAATTATGTTTGGCAGCTATTACTGTGCCATCGAGAGTGTGCACGCCTAAAGAGGTCATGCCCCTGGAGCGAGTAACATTTTGAGAAAGTCCAACAATGTTGTGATTACTTCTCGTTCGAGTTACACACATTAGTTGAGCTACTTGCTCTGAAATAAATGAGGATTGGCTTCCTGAGTCCACCAGAGCCCGGAAAACATTAGTCGTCCCGGTAGGAGAGGAGAGTTTTACTAAAAGTGTGCCCAGGAGCACAGTTGTACTTTGAGAGGCAGGATTAGTCGCCTGAGAAGTCATACTAATAGGTGACTGAACAACTTCTGTTACACCTTGATCCTGGGAAAGAGAGGACTTTAATGGTGTATGCTGAGGCAGGTGATCGTTGTCGAAATGGAGAAGAGTGTGATGTTTCCTTTTACATTGAAAACAAGTCGAATTGGATTTACAAAACTTCACACTGTGAGTCCAAACATGAAATACATCTACTATACGACTTCGCGATCTTCAAACGCTCTGTCGGAGATTTGGCCTTAAACTTAAGGCAGGAATAGATTTTATGGTCTGTTCCTTTACACAGAAAACATAAAGGATGCTTTGTTTCAGACGCTGTGTCATTGACAGAGTTACAAGTCACCAGCGAAGTCCCCTTTCGGTTAACCTGAGTCTTATACATTAACTGTTTTCCCTTTGAAATTTGAGGTGAGTTTGAAGGTAATGAGTTAGCGTTGAGAGTTGAAGAGGAATGTAGTGTCGCGTGTTCAAGTTCACTACATTTTTGTGAGAGGAAGTTGATAATTTCCGCAGGTGTTGCCAGGGTCGACGTGTTATCCCGTGATTGTTCAAGCTTCTTCAGTATAGTAGAATCCAGCTTGCGTAAAATCATCGCTGACAATAAGGGATTGTTACTTGTGATATCAATTTGTAGCCCCTTCAAGGCTTGGGTGTTCTCTGTGTAACTTGTAACAAAGTTACACATTTGGTTAGAAGTGTAATTGATATTCGGCAAGTCGAGAATTCTATTGAGATGAATTGACATTAATCGTCGTGGAGAATGATATCTCTCCATAAGAAGGTCATACGCGACTTGATAATTAACTTCCTAAATAGGTAAAGAGTTAATTAATTTTAATGGTTCACCTGAGAGTACACTGAGCAAATACTGTAGTTTGGTGACAGCATTGAGAGATGTATTTTTTGTATGGTAGAGTCAAAGAGATTTTTGAAAGAAATCCATTCAAATGGATCACCCGTGAAATGTTTGAGTTCCAATTTTGGAAGTCGCAGTGGGATTTGTGACGAGAGTGAAGAGCTAGCTTCGGTTTTTTGCCTAGCAGCTTGTTTCGCTTCTATTGAAGCAACAGTGTAATTTATGCGAGAAACAAGATCATTAACCACAGCCGAAGTTGAGAAATTGGGAATAAAATCGTTATCTTTTTCCAACGAGAGTTCATTGAATAAGTCCAATGTGTCTAAAAATTCTTGTTTAATGCTAGCGACAGAGGGAGCTCGGATCATTAATTCCTGCATGATCGCTTTATCAGAAATCTTTTGCGTTAGATCATAAATAGATTGGATCTGGGAAAATAGAGCTTCCTTCTTAGCAGTGATTACTCTTAGTGATTTGGCCATTTTGTAGAATTGAATTATATCTACAATAACAATAAGGCTCTTTAAATACACTAACAAAATATGCTATACTAATAGCAAGAGCGATAGAGAAAGCATAAACTAGTTTCTCACAAAGAAATGTAAATATCGAATGTTTGAACTTATGAACGGACGTAAACAGTTGAAGTAAACAAATGTCTCTTATTCAAGGTTACAATAACAAGATATCTTCCAATAATTGCAATCAGAAAAACGTTCAATACAAATTATAAAAAAATGTAAATATTTTAAAAGGAAATATTACAATTACATTGGACAGCATGTAACTGAATGATCTGCTTCAAAACAATAAGCATTAATAAATATAAATTTGCAATTTACAAGCAGTGAAATCATAGGTGACTTCTTTTACCATACTAAATAGTTAGCAGAAAATATTTATAAATATATTAGCCTATTAACATTAGCATGAGTGGGCAACATACATTTTGAATCATACGAATTGTTTACAAATAGACAAGCGTAATTAATTATAAAGATATGCTTTCAGAGAGGGTTTGTTATAATCTACTGTATTTGAACAGCTGATAGATAAGAAATTGAGTGAGGTAAGCCTTGTAACAAGGACAAGATATTGCGTGCGGTTGAAAATATGTACGTCACACTTGTGGACATGTTTTAACATAGGACCTTTTCAAAAGATCCGGCCCGGAGGACCAAAAATGTTAAATATTTTGCCATATAACGGCAACATTGATTTCTGGAGGACCTTAAATAATTAAATGAATGAAGTTGACGTTTTGTACATACCTCACTGGGCGAAGTACCACCACTTGTCGGACAGTTATTCGGGTGCACCCTTTCCCGCACTTATCAATTACCTGTTGAACTTAAAGAAATCACTTATATTCAAAATGTCACTATTAATGTTAAGAGTACCTTCGCCACACGACAGGAGAAACAAAAAGAGAGAAATGGTCTAAACCGGGCCTCGTTTAGAACACACAAAAACTACGTCACGTCGAGAGTGACGGGAGAGATGTCGTTTAACCGACGTTTCGAAAGGAACTGGGGGTACCGAACCTTGTAAGAGACAAAGGTTGGCCGATAAGGAATCCCTCTCTGAAGCATTTACACTGTCTTTTAAATTATCTTTAATTTAAAGAAAAGTACGTAACATGTATGTTTAACTCCTACCAGACAATCTTATACATCTTAGAAGTAGAATCTACTCTACAGTTACAGAGGTAGAGTAGATTTGTTAGAACAAGTATTGCCAAAAATTGATTTCCAGTTGGATATTTGTCTGATAACCAATGGAAGTTAAATTGAATCTAAATGATACTTTAATAATAACCTGTAAGTCATATCAATAAATTTCTATATGATTTTAAAGTGGTTTGGTCTTTCAAAACATTACTTAAGTTTTACTAGAAGTGTTTTGATGCGAAATAATGCTTCTACTGATTCTAAAATCATATCCATAAATTTCTATTTGATTTCAGAGTTGTAAAGTCCATTTTCGATTTGCTAGTATGGCAATAAATGAGTCAAACTAGAAGTGGTTTGATACAAAAAAACTTTTTACTGAATCTGTAAATCAGTTTAATAAATTTATATTAATTTTCAGGGTCATAAGTCATTTTCTACTCACTCTGTATAATACGAATTACAAGACAGTTATGAAAAAGACAGACAAAATTTATAAGAAAATAACAGCTGTTGATGACGAAACAGACTATATATTTAGAAACTTTAGTGATAAATATGCTTGGGTGAAGATTGAACTTAATTTTAATGCTTATAACATAAAAATAGAAATTATTGTTTTAAAAGTTTTAAACTCACACAGAAAAATGTCAAAGTTCCATTTTGATTGTTGGATCAATGGTTATAGTTATTGTTTACAATAATACCATTCTAGTTGAACAAGGTCACACTTTTGATTTTTGTCAATATAATTGTTTATTTTAAACAATATAGTTGTTTATAATTAACAACAAATATAAGCTTGTAATTTAAACAATTACATTAAACAATATAAATGTTATACATCTATTCTTTGAGCTTAGCTTGAGAGGTTATACAAATAAAAGACATACACATAACTAACAAATTAATCATTTATTAACTCAGACCCGTTTCAATGACAAAGTCATTGTCACCAGTGAGTGTTGGTACTACAGACCCTAGCTTACAACTTATATCTTGTTGTAATATAATTGCTTATTATAATATAACTATTGTAATTATTATTGTAAACATTATACTAAATTTTACTTACCATAGCTAATAACTTCCAAGTAATAGCAATGGCTCTATGAATTGGATAAACAATACAACCATGCTTAAGTTTTTCAGTTTTACAGTATATTTTTAAAACAACTGTACTTTTTATTTTGAAATTTTGACAACCTCCCTAAAGAGCAATGGATTCTTACCATTCAAGATAATGTATCTAATTATCAAATCAATGTTAGATCCACTGATGGTAATGTAATACAGAAATGGATTCTGTTTGTTGTTTTTTGATTTGGCTTCAGTTCATTTTAATTCAGTATCCACTAATTTTCTTTACTTTTTTTGGTCATCCACTTGGTGTAATATTTGTAATTGCATAAATTTGTTCATTTCATCACAATGCTTTATTATTTAAGTCCATTATTAATGTTTTAGTTTCCTTTAGTTCCATAAGTAATTTTTTTAACCGTTTTCAATATGTTTACTTATAGATTTAGGGTTTTATTAGGTATAGCCAGAAGGAAGTAAAACATGAAAAAAATCACAAGATGTTATAATGTAAATGAAATTATTAGGTGAACTATACATGACAATAAAGTTGACACAGTATACTATGCTTAACAGCATCTACTTAAGCTGAAAAAGATATGAATAATTACAAAAAACTATACAAAATCATGAAAGAAAACTATAGTATATTTAAAGACAGAAGGTGTAGAAAACTGTTGGTGAAACAATCTAGCCAATATAATAGAAACATATTTAAAATGGGTGTAATCTATTAAAATAAATTTATTTAGTATTTGTCTCTTACTGGAGGAATAGCTTGGAGCACCAAAACTAACAACCATGACAAGGCTAATTATTTCATTAACATGTTCCAGTTATAAATAACCCTCTAGTGGGCAGGCTTTGAAGTTTTATTTCATTCTGAATGGATTGTTTCAAAGACTTCAAATATTTTAAACGGAAAGCACTTGTTGAAAATCAAGTTTGTTCCAAGTTGAGTGAATAATGTTTTATGGGTTTTATTTTAAAACAATTCACTTATTTTTAACTTACTTTTGTTAATTTTCAGCTATAAAATAAATTTATGGTTTGCCCTACAATACTGTTTCATAAAGTAAAACACAGTGCCAAATGGAACTAAGTCTTTTCTTGTTTTTGAAAGTAATTTAATACATTGACAAGGATTTAGCAAGGTATTAACAAGTATAGACATCTCCTCCTAGGATCTCATATGTGAGTGTGTGTGGGCACACACAGAAACATACATGTGCAAAATATTACTTAGGCAGGATGGACTTTTCACTACTATACAAAATAATTATCATGTAGAGTCCTAAATGAACATGAATTAGTGTTAAATTATATACATAATTTAGCCCTCAGTCATTCTTTGCGACCTTACTCAATAAAAAAAACCGATGTCGTATTTTAGTCGAGAACTCAAGACTAGCTCTAGCTTGGACTTAGGCTTTTCTTAACTTCATCATCTACCTTAATATGATTCTCCTTCATAATAATTTTATTGATCATGTCTACTTTGTCACTATTCGTGTGTCTATGTCAATGAATATAAACACTAGACGCTTTCCCAGACTATCACTTACAGGTTGAACTGATTGGATCAAACAACAGTAAAATCACCTTTAATTTGAGTTTTTTCATCTTCCTGCTGAAGCTTCCCTGTTTAAAGGAGTGGTATTAAATGACACGTTTTCCCAGGCTTAACAAATTAATATTGTGACATTTAAAATTTTTAATTTTTAAAGTGTAACTACTCACCACAAGTTTCACTTACCTTTCTTTATAGCGACTTCGAAATTTTATGGCAATTGTTGGCCCAAATCAAAACATTTCAGAGGTCAGGAATTATGGAGTGAATAGGAGAATTTTCTTTTACTAGAATAACAATTTCTTCTCTTCTAGTACTCCATCATCTTCTCTAATCTCTTTTATAAAAAGCTGTGAAGTCATTCATATTGTCTTTATTTCATTGTAACTGATGGGAAAATATTAGACATTTGTGAAACAGCTAATTCTTGGCGTTTTTGTTCTAGCAGTAATTTTTGTTTTTACTGCCATTGCCATGTTTATGGGTATGCTTTCTTTGTGAAATTCTGTACCAGTTCATTTTCCATTTTGAATTTCAAAATTTTGGTGTCATATTGTAAAAGAATTATGTGCTATTAGTATTAGTGTTGAAGGTGTATTATTTCAAATATGTTACCTTCAGTATGTGCAACACAATCTCCAACCAATCCGATTGTTGATTTTGCAACCTAATTAATTTAAATGAAATGAACCTAAGATAATTGATTATAGTTTAGCCGGAGGACCACCGCTGAAACGAGTGGAAAAGAGTTGAAATGAATGACAGAACATTAACTAACAGAGTCAGTAAATATGCAATTATTAGACACCAAGGTTTTAATATATAGCACTTACCCTAAAGCGTCAGCAATCCATGAAATCATTTCTAAAATGCGTAGAAAACAGAGCTGGAGCACTAAACGGTAGTTTCAATATATTATCATAACATAAATACATTAAATGAGTGCACTCACTATTACTACGGAAAGTTCACTGATTAACAATGTCTTACAATATCACACGCTTTTAAAACACTAAAGTCCAGCTTCAAAGGGTACACAATAACTCAGTCTTTGTACATTTGCTCCTAATGGCGTTAAATGGTGTAATCGTTCACGTTGCCGCGTACCTAGGTTAAACTAATCACTCCCACACTTGTTACAATCCTAAAGCGCGGGTAAACACTGTTAAACGGTACTTGCAACTTGGTGAAATACTAAAGAGGTTAATGTAAAGGTAAAATGCGGTTATGGGAAGTTTACAGCGGTAAAACCCTCGCGGTTGAAAACAAAGAGCTAAGAGGGTATGCCAGCTGTAACTTGATCTAGTTGCCGTTCTCAACACTGATGGTGGAAGCAGCTTTTACTTGCTCCCTCTTGATTTCTTTGGACGTATGCTTGATCAAGCTGTGATGCAAACAAAAAATAAATTCTTTAACTATAAAGTATAGTTAAAGATTAGTATGTATATTAAAGATTAGTATATAATCTTTAATAAAGATTAGTTAACTCTAAGGTTAGCTAATCATGTTTGGTGTTGTTGAAACCACTTTATAATAGTTTATTCTAAGTCTTCGTGGTTAGCTACACAGTGTGAAAACGTAATCCTGGAATTAAGGAAAAAAGAAGGAAATGTACAAAAAAATTATGCTCAGCTATGGAATATAATATAAAGAAAGATGACTTACAAGTGTTGGTTTGAAGAACACCAGAAAATATTATGAAGCACTGAAATAGAAAAACAAGATATCCTAAATGTACTTTTGTTCTAGAAAAGTAAAACAGCAACCCTGTTGCTAAAGTCTCTACCAAAGCTAATTTATAATTTATTAAACAATGATCGTACTGACGTAGGCTATTTCTTCAGCTCCATGCATAAGTATAGTTGTTGTTTACAGATTATATCATTTTGGTCTAAGATCATTTAAAAATCAGATTTTAAATGAAAGTGCACTGCCACTATACAAAAAAGATTGAGAGGGCTGGCAAGTTTAGTAGTAGTAATTATCCAAAAGTAAAACTAGGATTAATTAAACAACTGTAACATGCTTCATGGACAGAATTCATGTATCAAAGATTTTAATACAACTTTACAAAATGTTTTAAATAGTTTTTCACACTGACAGAAAGCCTACTTACTGGTGTCCATGTTGTTTGTTCTAATGAACCAACGTCCTTTAATTGTATAAGCACATGTGTAATGCTTTTTACATGTTACATGAATAATACGTTTTTATTCATAATACGCTTTTATACTTTTTTTTAGTTCAATTTATTTATGATTATAATTTATCTCTTATTGAAAAAATTATTTAGTATAATAATATTAAGTTTGTTTGAGCAAAGCCTCAATAGAAGGTGCTAATGTACGTATTTAGTATGTGTATTTTTAATATATAAAATACTTATTGTATGCATCTTAAAAATATAAAAGAAATATATAATATAGGTTTTCGTAGGTTAGGATTGTATAAGACTGCTCATATTGTTCCAAATTTTTATTTATTACTATGACTATGCTGCCTGAAGCAAGTTTATCAGATATATAAGTAGAATTAATGATAGACGATAGTGAATAACAGTCACTGATGACAGCGACAAGGTTACTGAAACATATTAAACATTTTATTGTGAAAATAGGTCATTGTGTTTTTATGTACAATTGTAGCCAGCCCGGGTTTATATTTAAAGCTAATTTTAATTTTTTTAAACTTATTATTATTGAAAATCTAATATTGTTTATTGTTTTCACAGAATCGGATGCAAGAAAGTTTAAAGCTTTTCGATTCTATTTGTAACAACAAATGGTTCACAGATACTTCCATAATCCTGTTTCTCAATAAAAAGGATTTGTTTGAAGAAAAAATTAAGAAATCGCCTCTCACAATTTGTTTCCAAGAGTATGCAGGTATGTTGTGTATAAACTGTTATTAAAGGCACTTAATATTAGAAAACGGCTGAAATAACCTGAACATCAAAATACCGCTAAATAATTTAGCTGTATTTTTGAAATATTTAAAAAAGAAGGTCATTATATTTTTAAATACTTATTTTTTGCACTTGTTCATCACAAATAACATTTCACTTCAGTTGTTTAGAAAGCTGACAGCTTTCAATTGGTCTATCAATTAAACAAAGCAACATTAACTTTCTGACAGTCTAAAATTATATTGTATATCATTTCCCTAATAACAAAGAAATTTCCCTGTAGTAAACAATATACTTAATCCTTATAAATTCAGACAAAGAAATTAGTCTTGGTCCATGAACGATTTTCTATTGGTATTAATGTTTGTAATTACTAAACACTTTTAAATGTTTTAAACTTGCCTATAGTAGCACTTACTTTGCTTGTTGAGGACGGCCGATTCGGGAGATGTGTCCCTTTGTTAACTCAGACCGTAACTGATCTCAAGGTTTACGTAGGTTAGGGT
Source organism: Prosapia bicincta (assembly GCA_036971475.1). Lineage (NCBI taxonomy): Eukaryota > Metazoa > Arthropoda > Insecta > Hemiptera > Cercopidae > Prosapia > Prosapia bicincta. Next base: position 177,919,781 of record JBAIZL010000001.1, read on the forward strand.
GGAGGTGGGATATTTTGGTGGTGTGGGTGTATTTTGTGTGTATTAGGAGTTATGATGTCAAAAGGTGCTTGTGAGTTGTAATGTAATTGTGTATTGAGTATGTGTGTAGGGTGTAGTTTGAAGTGCCTATATATTTCGTATTGTTTGGTTGTGTAGCGTTGGTTATTTCTGTGTTGTTTATGAAGAATTTGTAGGTTAGATGTTATGTCTATGTAGTCACATCTAACCTACAAATTCTTCATAAACAACATAGAAATAACCAACGCCACACAACCGAACAATACGAAATATATAGGCACTTCAAACTACACCCTACACACATACTCAATACACAATTACATTATAACTCACAAGCACTTTTTGACATCATAACTCCTAATAAACACAAAATACACCCACACCACCAAAATATCCCACCCTCACCATAACCTACGTAAACCTTGAGATCAGTTACGGTCTGAGTTGACAAAGGGACACATCTCCCGAAACGGCCGTCCTCAACAAGCAAAGTAAGTGCTACTATAGGCAAGTTTAAAACATTTAAAAGTGTTTAGTGATTACTAGTAGTTCACGTGAGGAATCAACAAATGTATGTAAATATATAGAAGAAAAATAATTTCAAAGTATTTTCAATATTTTTCTTTGATCATTTATTTTATTTTCCTTAACCCTTTTAAGACCATCCATATTTGTCAAATTTCACAGGAGAAAGACCACACAACTTTTCTGGTTTTGTAGTACTTCTTTAAATCTTGTGTAGATTCCATAAAAACACAGATAGAAGTCTGATTTGTTTTGTTATTTGTTCCACAATTACCTTGGTTATTAAATATTTGTGTTCTAAATCATTTTTCCAAGTTTTCATGCACAGTGTCAATATTTCCTACTTACTATCATTAGTTTTTTTTTTATTTTTTAGGTTTCAAAGCATATAAAATCTTCAAAAAATATCCTGTCATCTTAAAACTTGCACACATTCATCTCTAAGAGATTATTTACATATATTGTGAATTTGAAAAGTCTACATTTATGAAAACCTTACTTTTTAAATTTTAGTCTATATTCACTACCATTATCTTGAATCTGAATTTTGCTATGCCAACTTTGCTCAATTCTTGTGCTATAACCCTATTTACAGTCTATCTATCTATCTATCAATATTATTTCTTAAAATCTGTAAGTTTTCTATAACATATGTGAAACGAAATTCCAACAAGTATATTTTGAGATCCATTACCACATCATATGCATACAGTCTGTGATTGTTTACTAATACAAAAAAAAAAAATAACTTCCATTGAAAAATGAAATTCGAAAACAAATTAGAAATAAAATTGGTGAAAATAATACTAAATAGATTAAAAAGTATTCTTACAATAAATAATTAAGAGATTCGTAAAGAAAATGTACACTTTATCACCGTAATACATGACAGAACAGAAAGAAAACATAAACGAGCATAAACTCTTGTTAGGATGTTTGCTTTGAATATTGTCCTAGTTCATTGCTGTATATGTGGGAAAGAAGAACCATTTTGTTCTACATGGAATAACCTTTCTTATGGTAGTAATAGTAGCGTGATCTATTGAGTTTTAAGAGAACTACAACGGTTTGAAATTCTGAGCCGATATATTGAACTGTGGTCTTTTTCAATGGCTTTTCAAAGAGCCATTATATCAGATCATGGTCTTAAAAGCTTAGGATTACTTATGTTTCTTTTCAACATGCTTCTGAATTGTAATTATTAAATTTGTGTAGAAACAACATGTAAAACCAATAATACTTAATACAATTTTGTGAAAATAATATTTCTCATATTTATTTAGTTTTTAAACCTAATAACATTGAAACAAACATTTTACCTGTTAATGTATTAAGTTCTAAGGAACATTGGAAAAAATAATAACACTTGTTTGCGATGGGCCAAAATGAACAATTTTTCTAGGGAAAATTACAAAAATAGCCTAATTCACAAAACAGGAACAAAAATTGGTATACATTTTAGGAAAAATTGTTTTACAAACAGCTTATTTCTTGATTATATAGTTAAAATAAAAATTACTATTTTTTTAAATAATATTTTGATCAAAATTTCAGAACTTTTAACATTATTTTATTTAGGAATTCAAATCTAAGAACAATGTAGTTAATCTCTAATCGCTACACTGTTCTTAGGTGATTTTTACCTGTTCTTAGGTGTTCTTAGCAGATTTGATTTTAAATCTAACAATACGTCTTTGCACTCACATCACCAATAGTGATTTTATTTTCATTTTCAAAGTAAAGTCACCTTTGAAATTATATATATATATTTTTCAAATATATATATTTTATAAAATAAACATGCCAAACTATATATTTTATAAAATAACTAAAACCCTACCTAGATATAAAATTTCATCCATCTGTGTACACAAATGAGAAAAATATAGGAACAGATAACACAATCGGATAGAGAGCATACGCTCATTAGCACATAATATTGTAAAAATACACCAGTAATATGTTAACCCAATAGGTAACCTAAAATATCCCATTCAATTTTGTCTAAAATTTTTTCAAAAATTTTAATTTAAGAATTGCATATACAACTCCTAATAGGTTAACCGATATATTAGGAAATCCCAAGGATAAACTTCCGATGTTGGATAGGTCTGGAATCTACACCATTACTTGTGAAACTTGTGACAAAATGTACATTGGTCAGACAAGGAGAAAGACTATAACTAGATTTAAAGAACATCTAGCCCATATTAAATATGGGAGACAGGATTAGTCCAGCGTGGCTGAATATCCTTAATAATGGCCATGAATTGGATATAAATAGTGTTAAAGTGGGTAAAACGGTGTTCTCCAACAGGTTGCTGAATAGTTATGAAAGTATATTCATTGCTAAAACCAGGGGCGATTTGTTGATGAACATTGATAAAGGCCCAATACCTGGTTCTAGTTTATTCTCTTTGTTACGACCAAATACATGATTTTTAACTGTATTTATAGTTTAGTTCAAGTTGACATGATAATTTATTATTGATTATGTTTCTTTTATAATTTTAGTTTATATTAGTTTGTAATTAGTTTTAATTTAGAATTGTCATAAGTCAGTGGTGGGTGTGGTCTTGCTCCACGTGCAGCGCTGGTACAGGTCAACAAACTGGTTGCTGGGCGGAGGAGTGGGAGTAGCCCATCGCGATTTTAGGTGTACTGTTTCTTTTTAGTCTTAGTATGTTTGTAACCTTCTGATGATGCTAACTGTGTTGGCGAAATGTACATCAAGGGTGTTTAAATATTTGTAGCAAGGGTTATTGTTATTTATATAACAATGCTTATCTCTCTTCTTGTATGTCTATTCAAACCATTTTACTTTTAAAATAATATAACTTGCTAAATTCCATAACTTTCTTTATTCTATACTAATATCTATATCATTTTGTTATTTTAACATTATCGTAGTAATATTTTCTGTTGTAATCAACACCGAATGAATTTTTTAAATTTGAATTTTAACATTTGCTTTTTGGTATTTTATGTATTTAGGAGCACAAGAATATGGCGAAGCTGCGGCTTATATACAAGCACAATTTGAAGCTAAGAACAAATCTACGACCAAAGAAATCTACTGTCACATGACCTGTGCCACAGATACTAATAATATCCAGTTTGTATTTGATGCAGTTACTGATGTTATCATTGCCAACAATTTGCGAGGCTGTGGCCTTTATTAAGCCAACATTTGCAAAGCCATGGCACAAACCCTTTGCACAAACAAATACAGTCAATGTTCAAACTATTTATATTGCCATACAAACTTGGGTATTTTTTAATGATGTGGAGTAATTGTCTAGATATTGAGAGGAAATCACACAATAATTGATTCTGGAACATTTGTAAGAACATTATTCTAGGACATATCTGGAGGTGTATTGTTTGTTAAGGGTTTTGCTCTTTGCACAGCCTTTATTCAGTGTTGATGAAGATCAAGATCTTCTGGACATTTTTATTGTTTGTTAAAGAAAAAAATATAACACTATATTGAACTTAGATGTATTGATCATTAAAACTTTTCACTAAAAAAACAAAACTGCAAAAACTTTGCACAGCTATATAAACAATGCTGTTGTATGGTTTTAGCAGTCGCTTATATATATTATAAATATATACATTTTCTTATCACTTTTAAAATAAAAGTTTATTGATTGTGGTTTAAAACTTATTGATAGCATCAATCCTTGTAGCATCATATTGATGCACCATATTCTGATTATCTATGTTATAAAAAGGTTTAAACTTTAAAGAGCCAAGGTATTTCAAAAATTAAAGTTATATAATTTTCTTGTTGACATGTTGAGGTGTGATTCACGCACAGTGGAGGCAAACACAATTTATGCTTTGTGTTATTGTATATTTTTAGTTTTAGGTATGTTGTATGTTATTTGAATTTTATTGCATATTTTTTGTTTTTATTCCCATTAATATTTATTAAACTGGTTTGTATTGTATGATCTTGAGCACAATTCAAAATTTTATTCTAATAACCTCAGTTTAGTTCCTAATTGGCATTATATATCTGTAAATATAATAAAAAATCCAATATTTATACTTATAGTTAATTATTCCCCGCTCTATTGGAATGTCAGTTGCATTTGTGAATTTCAAAAAAATTATGGCTGTACCATATTTAATATTATTTCTAGCACCAATATTAAATATAATACATTGTATATTTCCTTGTAAGGATGCAAGAATTTACACAGGTCCCTAGTTAGGTTATGTTTCAGATTTTGGTCAAGGTCAATTTAAGCTTCCCATTAAGTATATTTTTATAGTTAGAAAGATACTTTGTGATAATTTGTAAAAATAAAATGAAAACACTTTGTACAATTCATACAAGTTTAGAATTAAATTGAAAATGTATTTATTTTGTCTGTAGGAAAAAATTAAAATGTGTGAATAGAAGTTGATTCAGATATGATCTTAATAGGATTTTAGAGAAGCTTATAACATAATCTCATAGAATTCAGTCAAATAACAGGTTAATTAGGAATATTTGTGGGTCCCAGATTGTTAAACACAGGCCTTTGGTAATTGAGTAAATGTTTTCAATTGCATAGAGTAAATTAATATCATATTCTAATGATGAGAAATATAAATAAACCCATAATTTGTTATGTGCAAGTATGTCATGATTAAATCATTCAGCTATATTATTTTTGATCTTGGACAGTGTCTGAGGTTCAAAATACAATGCATGGTACTAAGTCATGGACAGGGATTTACAATTCAACACAAGGATTTCAACAGTAGTAAAACTGTATTTATTCAGTACCACACTTATATTATACTCGTTGATTCTCCTGTCCCTGACATTCAAGATTGAAATTTTTTAAATTATAAATTTATAAATTTAAAAGTTAATTGTGAAATTTGAAATAGTTTTTAAAAATTAATTCACATTCAGGTTTTTACAAGTCATTAGATGCTACAAAGGTTTTTTTTATATTGTAGTTACTCTCAGGTGTTGATAATATTTCAATTGATTTTCACCTAGAGTACAAAATTTGTGTTATCTTCTTTTAATTTCTCAATCATGAAAGTATTCTTTATGCATGTTGTCGTAATTTTAATTTTTATCTAATCTTTTGTTCAAAACTGCATAATCTTTCTACTATTTGAATCTAATGTAGGTGGGTACCATTTAAGTATTATACAGTTTGTTGTTTAGTGATATTCATGAAAATACAACTAACCATTTATATTGTTCTTTCTATTATGATTTTTAATACAAAAAAAGTATTATTACCAACATTGTGTCACAGTGTTATTTGTAGGACAGTTAGTTGTAAAACCTACTTTCATACAAAGTGTCTCACATAGCTTCATACCTGGTTGATACATTTGGATACTCGCACATCTCTTGAAAAATACTTTAAAAACCATCACTTGTATGAAGTTGACTTCAACATTTATAACTTGAAAACTAAGCCCTAGCTTTAGGGACCATGTGTTTACATGTGATAATATAGTGTACATTAAATTAGTAACACTTATTTTTTTCTTGTCGTAAGATGATGCTTTATCAAAATAATTGCTGGTATGTGTAATTAAATATGTACAGTTGGGAATGCCATGAAGACGACATCTATTCTTAAAAAAAAATTTGGATTCTTTGTGACTTTTACAAATACGTATAAAACAATGTGTTGACGGAAAAAATGAGAATGTTGTAAATAGAATGTGGCAGAGTTTTCATAGCTGTGGATAAAGTTTTTAACGCTAATGATTAAATTATTATTAAAACTATAAATAATTATCGTGTAATGTGACGTTAATGTGTTACTGTAATTTGCCACATCTCTCCCCTTCCCTTATTTTCCTTAGGTGTAAGACCATCATAGAAATTCGACTATTACTGGTTCACAATGTTTGTACACTTCTGTTATTTTTAAAAAGCTGCCAAATTGTTTAATAACAGTTGAAGTTTGTTTAGTGTAGACTAGACATACAAAAATGAAATACCTATTTCATTTTAAAGTGGTGTGTTCTTGTTTAAATTAAAATGTTCAAGACTGCAATAAATTGTATTTTAGAAATAATACGTTCCTAAAATGTAGTCACACCTTTTATGTTAAATGTTCTTACTTTAACGGATGAGGTGGTTAGAAGCAAAGAAAAAATATAAGATTTTTTAGAAAGCTTTCAAACTAATTATATTAAAGATGGTTGTAACAGAGAGATATATATGTATATGAACAAGGTTATGCATCTACTTCCAAAAGAAGCAAGATGTTCCTAGCAATTTCCTACTAATTGTTAGGTATACCTAATTGTTTAAATATAGCCTATATTACCTGCAGTATAGATAAGTTAAATTAAAGGACAGCAATGGCCAAAGAGAATAATAGAGAAAAGGGAGGAGAAAATTTGAAAGTGAAGAAAAATTGAAAATAAATTAGGTAAAGAAATTATAAAGCTCAACAACAAATGTTCAAAAATAAAAATGCAAGAAAGGCAAACAAATATAGCGCAAAAAACAATCTTACTATAGTTGTAAAAAACAGATGCCTAAAAAATTCAGAAAAGATGCTTTTGTGAGGATAAAGACAGAATTTAGAACAATTCAGATGGTACAGATTATGAAGAGCCAAAACTGAAACTGTAATAATTAAGCAATATCTCCATCATTTCAGCCAGTGTGAAACTATTACAGATAATCATGCAAATTAAAGGAAGGCACCTTAAAATATTTAGTGTTAAGGAAGCGACAGAAAAATAAAATAAAAAGAACATGTAATTGCTTCTAGTCCTAATTGGACATTGGGTTGTTATTTGGAAATGTACATTAAGATCTAAAAATGATATTAAGTTTTATTTGTCTTCCCTTTTTGGTGATCTAATTCTTTTAACCAATGAATTTGAGACTAAATCTATACCAGAACTGAACAAAGCCATTAGTGTTTGGTATAAAAGCCCCAAATCAGTTTTTAACTTGATGATATTGCTGTCTTTTAATAGCTATTAATAAAAATATCTACATATATATATTCTTTCACACTTTCAAGTTTATCAGAAGGTATAGATCAAGTGTAAATCAGTTTTAAGATGAGGTTTAAATCAAGTTTTTAATGTACCAAGTGATTTAAGAAGGGGTGGTCTTAATAGAACCTTAGCATCAAAAGCAAATAATTTTAAGACATGGAATTGCCCACCAAAAGATTAACCCAGATACTAGGGTGGCATGCATAAAAAAGTCTTGATTGTTTCAGAATTATTATCATAATTATCACCCATATGCTTGTATAAATACGAAAAAGTTAAGGAGGCAGACAGTTTTAGGTCTTTGGTTCAAAAGGACTACAACTTTCTGCATTATGTAAATTGAATAAATAAAGGAGAAAACATTTTGGGAAAATTGTGTTTCTACTTCTGATTAATTTAAAAATTTTACATGTAACAAATTTTCATTAACCTATGAACTTGTCGGTTTTTTATAGTTAGTTTATTAGTAAAGAGGTACAACGTTGGCTGAGAAAGATGTATAAAAGCTTAATATGAAATGTAAATTAAAGTGGAATAATTATTCAAATACAAAATATTTAAACAAGTCTATATTACAAAGACAAAATATCTATGTTTTGGAACAGTAATGTTTAAGTTTATAATACAAGTTAAAAAATGTACCTAACTGTCTGAAAATGTTAAAAATAACACTTGTCTCCTCTTCTAACTGCCTCAATATTTATTCTGTATTTTAATAAAAATGTATAGAGATCATTACAATAATGTTCTGATGAAAATAAAAGTGTCGCTTTAATGATTATTTTTCAGTTTCTAATAATAACGCTTTTTTACAAAAACATGCTTAGAAAAATAAATTTTCATTAATCATATTAACATTTCTAATATTTTATATTAAATATAACACAATAGACTTTTATGTCCAGTGGAGGGTAACTGGTACATAAAATGATGTTGCATTGCTCCCATCTATGATTAGTTTGAATATAATTTTGAAGGGATTGAATTGTCATTTGGTTTTTGATACTGATCAATAATTTTCAAGATGTGCTATCTTCCTCCTGAGGGTGTTATTAGTTAAAGGAGAATAAGTTGATGATTAAAAAAAGAAATGTTGGTATAATTCTGGAGATGAATTTTTGCAAGTATTTGTGTTTTGATTTAAATAGTTGGTATACTAAACAAAACTTGTATCTATAAAAATGTTTTTTTTAAAACTATTAACGATAAGTTTTAAACATAATAACTTGCTTTGTTCTTATAATATTGAGTACAATATTTTTGGTAAAATATTATCACTATGTATTTTTAGTAATATTGCTATGAGTTCATTGTAGAAGTTCAAATTAATGAAGACATTTAATCTTAAGCTTTTCAAATTAAAAATAATATTTTACATTACATCTTTTTATTATCAAAAGGGAATTATCTTTTTATTACTTTAAAAATCAAAAGGAGGTTATTATTTTTTTGTTCCCTCTTTTTGTTTTAAATAAGTGGGATTATAAATAAGGAGTTTCATAAAACTAACAGTGGAATTGATAAAAATATCTGCCATATAGAACTACTTCATTTGTTATCGTGATGGTTAATGGAGATGAACATCCAATTTTCGTGTGACATATTTCCCTCTAAGGTTAATTATTATTCTATCATTACAAGGAAATAAGTGATTTCAATTCATAATGTGCTTTTAGTCTTACTCGTTTGGTTGTACTCTAATTTTAACATTTTCATAAATGAAATGCAGCAACGAAAGCATTTTTACAACAATAGCATTCTACAAAAATATTAGTTACATAGGATAGAAAAATTAAAGCTATACAAAATAATATTTTTTCCAATGTGAACAGGTTTATTATTTTTAATGAACTTGTAAAATTTATTACAACACGTTTGTAAAAACTTGTTTTAATTGAACCAGGAATGTACCAATTTTAACACTAGGAAAGTTGCTAAATTCAATGTATAGTATCAATTCAATTAGAAGTTCATAAAATAATTTCCTTATTTGTCGTAGCATGCTGGAATTACATGCTATGGTTAGTTTTAAAATTCCAAACATTTTAGGCAAATGTGTTGTTGCAGTTCAGGAATTGTGTAAAGAGAAAGCACTTAGAACTAACTTAGTCTTTTAAATATAAACCTGGAATACTATATTGTTGTTTTTGTGTTTTGAGAAAAAGTATAATAGTTGATGTCAATAATAAAAGTACAATTTCTACTTTGCATACATGCTATGAAATTCCTGCCCTCAACCTATATAATCCATGACTGTATTCAGACAAATGTCTTGTGATATTTTCTGCATTTCATCTTCAAAGAAATCAAGTGCTTGATGAAATCAGTTATTGATCAGAAATTGTGGCTAAACATGAAAAGGAAAACATTAGTTTGAGCACGTCTCTTTTTTTTTAACTGAGCAATGAAGAATTTTCAAGATGTCACAATAAGTATCAGCATTGATTGTGTCTCCCTAAATCAAAAAATGTAATAGAAACACTCCCAGCATATCCCATGATTTTGTGTTTTAAATAAATAATCATGTCATTCTTATACACTTGAGTACTTAATTTATTGTTAAATTTCAGGTGTTTTTTATATCTTGAATTTAAAGCACATGTGATTTATTATTGTTACACTGCCCTGCCATTTTAAAATTAGCAAATCAAAAAATGTAAACAAAGATTATTACTTATATAATAGTGCTTGAAATTGCCAATTATGTGTGTAGATCATATCGAAATGGTAGTTATTCGAAAAAACACGATTCCTACCATAAGCTACAATGGTACTTTGTGTAAAACAAAATAAAACAGATATGATAGGCTGCTAGTATTTAACAATTGATTTAAAGTGGTTATAAAAATTTAAGTCAATGTTTTTTATTAAATTAGAAGTTAATAAAAATATTAATAACCAAAGCCAAATGTGCTGCAATGATCAGAATATAGAAATTACCTAAAGGCACAAAATTCATAAGTAATTTTGAAATTTGTAGCTATTAATACTTCATTGCACAGTTTTTAATGAGAGCTAAGCTTCATTAAAAAGATTGTATTTTACCTTTTTGCTTTCTGTACTGATAATTTCACAATTTGTTAAAACAACTGAAATAACTTCTTTAAAAATAAAATAAAATATCCTTTGTGGTTACTAATTTTGTCTTGACTCTAGGTAAATATTGAATGTTAACAATAACCTTAAGGTTTAATCCTGTCATGAATCTATGTGTATGTGAATAAAATTTACTGTTAATTGTTTACATAAACAAAATATGTTATACCATCTTCTATATTCCTAATACCTTTTAGGAGTATATTGCTGCAAAAAAACATTAAAATCATTATCACTCACTGAAGCCAACACTTCCAAAAATTAAATTTAGCAACTTACCATTAATTGTTTAACTAATTAACTTACAAACTATATAATTATGTAAAGATAATTATTTTTTTTAAGAATTAAGAAATATATACATAAGTACTTTCTTTTATTCTATAAGATTATTAGTATTTTATACCAAAGTTTAGATTTTGGCAAAATTTGTAAAATTGTAAATTATCTTTGGGTAGGTTCAATGTTGGTATCATCTGGTTTGTTATGGCTCTTATTCTTAGGTTTACTTTTCAATAACCCTACTTTAATACTATCTGCTTTTTCTCTTTGTATATATAAAGAAAGTATTTCTTATACCAATCAGCATTTTTAATGAGTGAGATTGTTGCCATATTTTTATTAAAAGCAAAGAATAAGTATCTGATTTAGAGTAGTAAGAAAGTGCTAAATAATTATATGATTTTTTCTTAAATCTTGTAACTTTGAATGATGTTGCAAATCAATCTCTGTCTTGGAATTGTGTTAATTTCTTTGATTGCAGGAAGGAAAGATTTTAAAAAACGCAATGCCAATTTAGAATAAGTTGGTTTTAGCTGATGTTCATAATTATTTAGCAGATAATTTATTTTTCCATTAATTGTGCTAAAAAAAAAGTATAAAATGTTTAATGGATCAAATTTTTTAATACAAAAATATGTATAGAAATGGTTCGCCTAATTAAAAATTAAGTTTGAAAATTTTATTTCATGATTTAGAACAATTTAACCACTTTTCACTGAATTTCAAAATTATTTTCTGGTGATTTAAAACATCTTTTAAAAATAAAAGTGTTGGTTGATAAAGCTGTATTGATTTGCTGAACAGACATTTGAAAGCTTGCCATCATAAACTATAAGGGAGGGTTTGTTTCCAATAAACTAGCCACATCACAAAAACAATGTAGGAATTTGTGAGGTAATGTTATTAAAAGAGTTTAATGTTAATATATTCTACCAGTGTTAGATTTCAGAGATGTTATCAAGTTAGGTCTGCATCATTTTTGTCATAATAGTTTGTATAGATAAATAAATTTTACTTGGCAAATCTTTTTTATTATATAGTATTGTTAGTTTTTCTTTAATTAAGTTTAAAAATACTTTCCATATTATTTTTTAATCTTGATTCTTGTACACACATCTTGTATCATGTGAATAAAGTAAATGAGTCAGGGAGAAATTGTTCGCACTGATTAGAATGTTATGTATGAAAATATGGGAAATTTGAACTGTATTTAACAACATACATTTTTATTAGTGTGGACCAGTTTTAAGTTGTGAAAACTAAAAGGGTGATGAATAATCAAATTCAAACATACTACCAGAGTAGGCAAAGTGAAATTAAATTGAATAGGATAAAATTAAGTCAGTTTTAAACAATTCTAAAATTTTAATATTTTATTCAATGCTATTTTTTCCCAAAGAATCTATAAGCAGTTGTATTTATTTTTGTTTAATCTTCCTTCCTGTTAAAAAAAAACTCTTAAATCGATGCTCAGAATATCAAAATCTGTTCTTAGAGAATGGTACATTTAGATTTTTTTCCCAATTTAATAAAACAATTTTTTTTGATTGTACTTTTTTTATGTAACTTTAATATTATTAAAAATAAGGAATCTATAGTAGAAATAATTCAGAGTGATTTTTAGATTTGAATGATACACAAGTGTTTCAAAAGCATGAAATGATAAATGTTATAGTAATCACAAATGCAACCAATGTAAATGGGCTTCACCATATATATCATTACAATGTTTCTTGGAAATAACTTTTTTTTGCAGAATTCTCCTGAAAGATGTGTTAAATGTGTTGTTACATTATATAGAGACAGGAAATGATATATTCAAGTCACTATTGTTGTGCAAAAGTGTGAGAGTCTTTGACCCCCCCCCCCACTATTTTGCTTATACATATTAGCTCCAAGTAAATCACTGTATTAACTAAATAAATAAAACCCACTAACCACAATACAAACATCTGTATTTTACTACAATTACTTTATGTACATTTCGATTACATGGTATTCATCTTCAGAAGTAATTCTGTACATAAAGTAATTGTAGTAAAATAAAGATTTTTATATTGTGGTTAGTAGGTTTTATTTATTTAGTTAACAAAAAAGATCTTATGTCAAAATAAAGGTAAAGTACTGGTTAATCAGATCTGCAACCTTATTCTTAAAGCATCAGTTGTCCCAAGATTCCATAAAATTAAAGCGATGCAAATCACTTTTGGTATTTGAGGCATATTTGAGAAGTGAATATCAGTGCCTTCATGTCAAGTTCATTTTCCAGTGATTTAATTATGTAAAACAAATGTCTACTAATAAACTTTCTTCTAGGGATTCAACATCTCTTACATATCTGATGTTATTAATCTATTTTTTATAAAAGTTTAACTTTGTTTGAATTGCAAAACCTAATCCCTGTAAATTTACTGTAAGATATTGATTAAATGATAAAATTTATTCCCCTACAGGGCATTTGAACCAGTAAAAAGGGATTTACACCTAACGTCTAAAGTACTTTTTGCTTTTTTCACAAGTTACGCTTAATGCCAAAGAATTAAGTACAGTGCAAGAAACTTGGGATTATTTTCTTAATGAAGTAGATCAATGAAAATTTCAGCTTTAAAAGAAAGTGTGAAATATAAAAACTAAACCATACAAGATGATTTTTTTTTATGTACTCGTACCATCTATTGCATTCAAGATATTGTTGACTTGTTTAGAATGTGTTATAAATAAAACTGGATATGAAACTACTCTTACATGTTGTACTACAATTACTTTCAATGGTAAAAAACCTATTGCAATTTAAATTTTCATTAAAATTAAAGGTTTAAGTGTTGTGTGGTCAATGACAAGCTCTTTTGATGGTTGTATTCTGATAGCTCTCTTTATGGTTGCATCCTTATTGAAACACTCATTGTAGAGAGATTCGGTGCATTTATTGTTCTTAATTATAGTAATTACTCACCCTGACTGATGAGTGGGGGGGATTAATCTGAATGAAGAACTTATAAATATTCTTCTAATATATAATCAGACCATAATATATACTGATTAAATGTCTAGAATAGTTCTTAGAATTCAATTAAGTCAGTGATTCAGAGCAGTTCCTTTTTCTGTTAAATAACTTTGCCATATAGATTGTTATAGAGCACCTTTAACGAATGTTCACAAATGATTAGACTTGAGCAGGTAACCAATAAAGCATCTGTGAACAGGTTGCATTTATAACACTTCCCTGCTTATCAGTCAAGGATAGTGAACTTGTACCTAATTTTAATAAACACATTCTGCATATATATGTATTTTGTAAAGCTAGATATAATTTACAGTTACGTTTGACAATATAAACATTCAATTTTCTCTTTGTAAAACTATATTGTTAAAAAATACTAACGTCATTCATTTATAAATAAAGAGTCAATCATTTCTAATGATTGTTCTTGATATAAACATTTTAAATACAAAACTTTAAACACTTGGAAAAAAATTTAAATTTTCGTAAGGAAATTTTACAAGACTTGTTAAAAAACTAAAATAGTCTTTATTTAGAGGATTAAACAATTTGGTTTTCTAAAATTATACTTGCACCTTAAACTCAATTTGCAACATTTTCTTTACCAGTAAATTAATTTTTACCAATTAGGTTTTAATGCATAGTTTAACTAGTTGAGATTCTAGTCAAATATATTTTTTAAAAAAATAATTATTTGTTAAGAATTGGATGTTGTTTAAATCCAATCAGGTGAAATAAATTCCAAACGTCTTGGCATAACCAATATAACATTCCTTTAATGCTTATACAAATTACGGTATGTCACAGTTGTTTTACATTATAGAAAAATTGTAATATATTTAAATATTCTTTAAATTCAATTATTGTTGTTAGGAAGATGGATAAATTGTGCTCCTCGTGATGAATCTCTTTTGCTAGTTGTAACCCAAGAGATTTCAAGAAAACACTTGTTTTTAAACAAAATAAACTGTGTTACAGTGTACAGAAATAATTTTTATTTTCCTTTCAACACCTGAATTATTTTCCTTGTCTCCCAATAAAAATTTTAACAAATAAAGTTATGTATAACTAAAATTTTCAATTCAAATTTATTGAAAAATTTAATTAAAACATGCTATAGGATGAGCTAAATTTATTTAAAGTAGCGCTTAAAATGTAAAAAAATGTGTATTTGTTAATTCCATCATCAAGTGAGCTGCTAGTTTTTAACTAAAAGCACATGTTACACATGCCTATAGTAGCATTTACATTATAATTGTTGAGAATGGCCATTTCTGGAGATGTGTCCCTTTGTCAACTCAGACTTATAACTCTGAGTTGCAGGGGGACACATTCCCAAAATAGCCATTCTCAACAATTATAAAGTAATGTATCATATGTAAAAATGTTTTTAGTTTTAAAAAATTACAAGCCTCCATCACTAGATGGCCGGGTTGTGCTCGAGCTGCAATCGGACGTGAAACTTCCCTGAATTTGTCCTCACTCAATGGCTCAGGCTGAAATTGAAAAAGATGACAACTTGTGGCCTCTTCTTTCCAAGATTCAGTCCAACATTTATGAAAGTATTTATTTGCCAAGCTTTTACAATACATGAGTGGATACTTGGCTAAATGTTGGGTACATATGGGATGCCGCTTTAGCTGTTTCATCAGTCCTCTCCTTTCCTGGTATTCCACAATGCGCAGGTACCCATTGAAGAGTTATGTCCTTCAGGTTGTTAAGGAATTTAAGAGAGCCTGGAGGGCAGATCTGGAGTCAGTGAATATGCATATTTTCTCCTCCTTTGTTTCGAAGCAACTTGGCAACGCTGCATTTAGCGCCAGAAGCTCTGTGTCCATACTAGAGTGTGAGTTTGCAGGGACGTAAAAGCAGATATCAGTAGATTCGTTGAAAAAATCTGCTCCAGATGTTCTCTCTTTGTTGGTCAAGTGAGTTATGTTTTTTAAATACTTATTTAAAAGTTGAGAAATCTCATCGGGACCATTTTTGCTATTCTTTTGGGATACAAATGAATACTAGTTGTATTGTCTTTAATATTATGTATGTCAAATACATTTAGAGAAAGTTGTCTTTGGTAGTACAATTCTTGTACTGACATTTTTGGAAGAATACTGTTTTCATGATAAATCATGGCTCTCATGTTCAGCAGCAACAGATGCCTCATGTTTTATAGCTGAATAAAACTTATTACTTTTTTATGAACTGTGAGTTCAGCTTCAGCAACTCTAGCCACCAGATAAATTATAATAGAAAATTTTGCTGACTTTGTAGATGGGGTATTTGTTACAACACATTTTCCACATGAGCTTATTGTTGAGCTCTGCTGAGAGATAGTACATTTCTTCCCAATGTAATGGGAACATTTGGTGGACATGATTAATCCCTTTTCCTCTGGAGCCCATCCAATTAAATTAAGGTGTCAAACTTGTCTAATTCTCTTTTCACTTAAGCTACATATTGGTAAAAATCAATTTAATCATACCTCTTTCGGTTAGTTCTCACAATAATTGAATATTATTGAGTATTTTGGTCCTTTTAACAGAAGTTGTCATTGCTAGAAATCAACAATGTCTATCAGTCTTTGAAATAAAGATCATGCTCATTTTTTGTAGAAATCTAAAATTAATTAAAAATATCCAGACATTTCTTCTCTTCTTCTATACATTGTAGGCTTTTCCTCATCTACAAATAAACTGCTGTGATACATCGAGTTTTGTTAAATGGACGTAAGTTATCTTGATAAACAACTGATTACACAGTTCCCATTGACTCATGATGCCCTTTAAACAAAAACTAGCCATTGTCTTACGCCCTTTAAAAAAAAAAAAACCAAAAACTTACAACTATTCTACTTGCCTCAGTAGATAGATGAAGAGGTGAGGTTTTAATAATATACGAAATACAATAAAACTCAATTTAAAAAAAAAATTAACTTGCGCCCTTTTAACAAAAAGCGATTCATTTATACTTTTTGTATATAGTCACAGATGATTGCAACTTACTTGCTGAAACACATTTGACATTGAATTTAAAAAAGAATATTGTGTTATTTTACATATATACTATTATTATCTTAATAATACATCAATAATGCATCTCAGTTCTGTACCACACACTGATTCGTAACAAGTCTTTGTTCCTTATAAATAATGACACTTTTCAGTAATAATTATGCATACATGTGTTCTTCTTAGCCATTATACCAAGCTACAAAATCAAATAAATAACTACACAAACTACAAAAAAGTTACAATTAGCCATATCTTAGCACCAGCCACCCTAACCAAATAATTAAGTTTGAAATGTAATGTGGCGATGTAGCCCCTCCCAAAGGCATATCCAAAATCTGTCCAGTCGCTAACTTTGTTGCTGATCAGTGATGTGATTTCATAGATGTTCCGTGACCATCTAATGGCATCCGACACTATTAGCCTTTTCACTATTTTGCCGTAACAAGGAGATATCCTTAACAAATCGGATGACCTTCTCATTATGCTTGTCCCAGGAACCGAGGGCTCCTACCACTAGGGCATTGAGGGTTACTTCATAACCTTGTAAGCAGAACTCCACAGCCTGGCGTGAATATTTGTGAACTTTATTTTCAGCCTTTAACGAGAGCTTGGTTTTCAAAGGGGACAGCTACATCGAATATTGAAACTGACATTGTCCCATCATTCATTAACACCAGGTCAGACAACAGATTTGAGTTTACACTTGGCACATTTGCATTAAAATCAACACCAGCCAGAGGACTGCAAGCAGCTGGCATGTCTGCTCTACACCAGGAGAGATGCTAGGTTATCGGCACAGATCAACACTAAAAAGTTATGGCCTGAAAGGCTATACCTATGGCTCGGGGCCAACTTTTGAGCACTACTGGCTCAATGACCATATTAAGAGGATGGGGCTCAGCTGGTCACCTTGCTTCACCCCGGCCTCTAAGGAAGTTAGCTCCTCATAGCCTGCCTGAGCGGTAATCCTGGTGCACGCATTACTATACATCTCAAGAACTATATCAACTATTGCACCAGGCACCTGATGCAGATGGAGGGCATTCTTAAGATACCTGTGTAAGATCAAGTCACATGCTTTAGAGGGAGTCAAGCCACACATAACCTGGTCGCTTCTCCTCTGCCTAGCATCGTAGAACACAGACTGGACCACAAAATTATGTTCCTGGAACCCCTTGTGCTCCAAGCTCTTTTGGGCTCATGAGAGACGAGAGGTAGCAGCTGCCCACATACCCAGTTTGTCAGCTAGGACATCCAAGTAGACCTTCGAATATAGTGGCCAAAGTTAACGGTCATCAGTTATTGACGTCCAATTTTTTGTATAAATTATCACTATTTGATATCACTATAAGTTTCCATGTAGAAGGGATGCACTTCTTAGTCATACACCGATTCAGGACGGCCACTATCACTAGGCCTGGGATCAGCCTTCTGCCATGTGCCATACGACACACCAGATGGTCCTGGCGCCATATTCGGCATTCTAGCCAGGTGGTGACAAATTTTATGTCTGTCGATTTCTTTCAGGAGGTTAGCACCAGGAGGCAAGGTAAAGTCTCCAACCACCTTTAGGGCCCCACTCTAGGAGTAATTACACCTAGAGAACAGAACTCAAAAGCATTCTTCCACCTCACCCGCCCCCATGGCACAGAATAGGTTATTACATCCCGCACAGCCTTCATTCTTGTAGCCTCCACAGGAGGGTAGGGGGCTCATAGGGGCCACCTTTAACAGGATGACGACAATCCGCACGTTAACTTCCTCGGACTTGACTCCAGCGTTAGCAACAGTCCATTCATTCACCCCACTCTCAAATTCAACAAAGGTGACAGCCTTGCTGATCCTACCTAACCAGGAAAGCTGCTGATCATCTGGCTAACTAACCGCCAGTCACGTGGCGGCGCTGTGTGCCACCTTTTCACCTATTTGTTACCAGTTCTTACAATCTTGAAAGGAGGCACTTGCCATTCCTAGTATTTGTTGTTGACTATATTGGTAATAGAATTAATCATCTATTTTTGTTAGTTTTATCTCAATTCAGTTCCCAACATGCTTTGATCATGGACACGTCCTCGTTGTAGCACAGAATACTCCACGCGACCAGTCATGTAAGTATATTATTATTAAATTTCACAATTATTTTTTATTATTTTGTTTTAACACAAAGAAATATATGCTATTTATATTTTATTAATTAATTAATAATTAATGTAGCAAATAATTTCTAAAATTATAATGTAGATATTATATTTTTTTTTTATAGGAACAGGGATCGATGAAGAATATTTTTATACGAGTAATCCCAACTACGAGAGTATAGTTCTATAATTATTAGATGATTCTGTCGAAGAAGTCGTGAACACAGACAACAATATACAAAGATCAGGAAACATTCTGGGTTAGTGTAATCCTGTGGCCCTTCCTAAAAAAACAAAGTCAAAAAACATAATCAAAATATTTTATGGACCTTCAAGAGAAACCAAAAACTTGAAATTACCTTTGGACATTTTTCTAAAATTTGTTTCTAAAGAAATTATTGATAAAATTGTGTTTTATACAAATATAGTTATCAGTGAAACTCGCACAATATTCTTGAGAGAGGGATTGCAAACTTACTTCACGTTCTGAAATCTGGGCGGTTTTTGGGGCTCTTTTTTATTATCTGTAAAGAAACGTAATTACACAGATGTAGAAGAGCTATGGGCTACCGACGGTTCAGGATTTATAAAACTAAGAGCTCTAAGAACAAAGATTTTTGTTCCTTTTACGTTGCATGAGATTGATGATCATCACACAAGAAGAATGATTTGTCGCTACTGGATCTGGAAGATCTGTTTGCTGCTCAAGAAAACAAAATACAAAAACCATGTGCGTTGTTCAGAATGCACCAGATTTATTTGTGAAAACCATTCTAAACAAATAATCAAGTGAATCACTGTTCAAATCAAGAAAGTGAAACTGAAGAAATGTAAAAGTTGTTATCCGTTTTTTAACAAAATAAAATAAGTTATTGTAAGTAGTTGTTCTTCTTGTATATTAAAACAGGTTTCTAAGTTGTAAAATTTAATCACTTACTACCAAATACCCAGTTGAAATAGGCGAAAAATGATGGGCGGCAATTCATGCTCCACGCAACCAGTAATGTAAAAGTGTAAGACGCGACCGACGGAGGGTTAAAGATAAATTGTCATCCCATTTATTGGAAAAAATTCGAGTGTGATAAGTTTCAAGAACATTTATTCATAATAAAAGGGAA
Organism: Prosapia bicincta; assembly: GCA_036971475.1. NCBI lineage: Eukaryota > Metazoa > Arthropoda > Insecta > Hemiptera > Cercopidae > Prosapia > Prosapia bicincta. The sequence goes on from JBAIZL010000001.1 coordinate 177,939,963, forward strand.
TTTAAAATCTTTACGCTTATTGCATGGCATAAACTAAAATGAACCTGTTTTACCGGTTCATAAGTTTTGTTTTTGTTTCATTTTACTGGTTTTGTTTTTTACAAAATGAATTGTATTACAACAATGAAAACTCCTCAGAAGTAATTTGTGACAATTATAAGATGCATTGACAGTAACTGTTTCATTTACTAGAAATGTAGGTCTTTGTGTTGAGTAAAACGAATCTAATTTTTGGATGTACCTTGTCTTCTATAAAATATGTTACACCACTAAAGTTATAGTATAACAACATTGCATAAGTATTGTTACTAAAGTTAAGTAAATTTCTTAAAATGTCAATTCTCCAAACAAAATTTGTTTGCCAGTCCTTCAACAATTTCTAGCAAGGAATTAAACCGAGACTAACATTTGAGAATATAGAAAGTCTCATAAACCACCTATACATGATTGATTAAATTATTATAATCAAGTACACACCTTTCTTCAAATCTCCACCTATAATTAGAGACAAGAATGGTTACATTTTTAAATGGAACTAAATGAATTATTTTTCCCTCAAATGTCATTTATGGTATGAAATGGACACTGATGGAAAATTAACAATGGGGTTTTTGTGAAACGTGGGTTACAGAAGCACTACAAATTGGATTTAGGAGGCACAGGGCATAGAAAGATTTGTAAAAATTGTCCCACAGAAAAGTTTTAAGAGAGTTAATTAGAAATTAAAAATATAACCATTAAGAAACATTTCTATTACATTGTATGAAAATAATTATAAAAACAAGTTTTATGAGAAATGTATTTTTATTAGTGCATGTAATATTCACTCTTACAAAAATTCATGAAATTTTAATAATAAAAAATAGTTTCTCTCAAATTCATAACTATGTTCTTTCGGCATTATTTGGTAAAATTAGTGTACATTAATTATTGAAAAAACATCTTCCAGGTGAGTCCACAAATACACTAACATTATTTACTACATAACATAATCACAATAACATTACAAGTAATGAGAATTGGTCTAACTAAATTAACAATGTTCACTTTTCTCATTAGAAGTCCTTCCTTCTAATGTAACAATGTTTCATTCAAAAAGTCATTGAGACAAGTCTATATTATTTCACCCTTAGTTTTCTTAATATACGTGAAAAAAAACTTAGCATATATATAATGAAATTATTTGTTTTATTCTAAAATAGCTTACTTTTAATTAATTTTCCAAAAATATATAACTCCATATAAAAACATTATCTATAAAATCAGAACACTTTAAAGAAGGAAGAACTTTTAACCCATCTCCACTGAGCCCAGTAATACATAATTTAACTTGGCCCATATTTAAAACAATAAATTAGTACAAATCTGTCACTAATAAGTTGTTCTATGTAACATGAGGAGTCTGTGGTCTGCACTATATGAATGAACTGTTTACTTTCAGTAAATTCTTGACTGACTGAAAAATTTGGTAGCAGATTTTACATCACAGAAGTAAATCACTATTTGGAATTACATGGAAGTTATGTAAAAAATTAGTAATTAAACATAAAGATCAATAAATGATACTTAATAATTTGGCCATATTTCTTGAGGATGAAAACTTACTTTTTCAACACTTCTCTTAAATAATTTCAATTTACAGTCATCATAGATTATTATATCTTAACAGTTCATGAAAATTAGGAACTTATTATTATCAAGAAGAAATCAGTAACTGAAAGAGCATAATACTTAAACTAAACATACTAAGTCTTAGGGATTCTCTGATCATGAACTGTTTACTCTGGATTTTTTTTATTACCAAGTTGCCAACAAAATGAGTTTTACTAGAATATTTAAATTATTAAGGTTACTTGGAAACAACCAAAGACGTTTTCTACTAGAGCCATTATAATACATCCTTGAACAATCTGAACATCATAGAAAGTACCCCTGGAAAGACGTATAGTTTAATAAAATTGATTTGTTTCAACTTTTATATACTCTGATATTTCAAATAGTTAATATTTTAACAGGATGAATTGAGACTAAGTATATGAAAAACCCCTCTTTTGATTTAAAACAGTTATATTTCAAATGGCTTTTGTAATCAAAAGATTTGAATTGGTTGAACATGGGTTGTTGCTGTGTATCTGGGAAAACGTCATAATAGTGATAAGAAAAGTCTACCTGAAACACCAAAATAATGCTAGCAAATATGCAAAATTTATTGCATACTGTTTAGTCTAACAAAAAAAGGAAAAGTTTAGTAAAGTCTGTCACAACATCTTTCGAACGATAAGTTTGACCAAAGAAACCAAATACTTCATCTAAAAAGACCTAACATTATTTCTCTACTAGGAAAAAATGTCACTTTGGAAAAATACAAGCAAGTAACAAGTTATAACACAAGGTGGTTTTGAAAATATCAATGAAAGTGTTTTAGCTACAATATTTGGAATATGCTTATTCAGTAACAAATTGAATATTTAACATTTAGAAGATTTCTACAAGTTAAAGTCCGATGAAGGGTCATAAAATAAAAATCTTGCTATAATTACCATTTTCACTATTGAAATTAAATTTTTGTAAAACTGTAGTGTTTAACATAAACAAGATCATGGATAGAACACTTAATTTCAACTACTATTTTTTAATACATACACAAAAAATTGGTTCTGATACTCTGGAGAGTCCAGACAGAAGTGATAACCAAATAGAGCTGATAGTTTCGCAAACGTTTCAGCAAAAATTGCAGAAAATATAAATTTATAAATTCTTTGCCTCTTTATCACTGGATTAAAATACATAACTTATGAATATAAAAAGGTCCATTACGTACAATCAGGCAATCAGAGGCAAGAGAATTTGTTCCAATGATAGAGCATTGGAGGACTTTATTAGAAAGGTATTACTAGCTTTCCAAAAATAAATATATCCTAAACAACTTGTTGAGGATCAAATCCGCTTAGCTCAATCATCTGATGAACCTAGACCACAGATTATCATACAAGTTTTCAGAAGATGAACAAAATATTAAAGGATGGCTTCAAGATTTTTCAGGCTTCCACCAACACCAAAGAACTTTTCTCAAATCCACTACATATTTGGTTCAAAATTTTAATTTGAAAAATATTTTTTAGTACATCCAAAACTACCAGGCCTGAGTACTGAAAATCCTCCTACACTTCCTCATAACTCCTTTTCATGCAATAAATAGACCTAGGTGTACGACATGTCCAATACACATCCCAACAAACTAGTTTCCATAGCCTAGCAACCAATGTGAACTTCAAGATTCAGGGTCATCATACTTGTACATCCAAAAATGTAATATACCAGTTGCAATGTAAATGTTGTCCGGCACAGTACATAGGCCTTATCATGAATAGTCTGAGCATCACAATGAATGGCCACAGGCATGACATCGGAACCATGAACATAGACAAGGCAACTGCTCAACACGCTCCTAGTCACAACATCATATCTTTCAATGAATTTATACCACCAAAGTAATTAAAGCTCTCCCCCTGATTGCAACTTTTCAGAATTAGAGAACCGCCTAACCTCACATCAGATAAAACTCCTTTTACCTTTCCCCTAACTTCTACCATTTTTAACAACTCCATTTACCTTCCTTCTGACAGACTATTAATATTTGGTTTCAATTAATCAATATTTATACAAATATCATACAGTACTATATCATAAACTATAAATCAGTGCATCTGTGACATTTGGATATTTATACACATCTGTGGTTCACTTCAATCTTTTCTTTTTTGATTGATAAAGATCATTGCATGATCGAAGTATTTCAATAATGTGATATGTTTTTATATGTGTCTATTTATTTCCAAGAGATGGCAGTATTGTACTATTGGCACTAGCTAAGTCTGTCAGTCTCCTATCTAGTCCAAAACTCCTAAATAAGCTCAAAGCTTTTTTAGAACTAACTTATTATTATTATATAGAATTATTTGTATTGAGATTTATAAAAATTTAAATACATTATCAACTGATAAAAACTATTTAATAATAATCTTCGTGTAAAACGGCTGTTCTACAATATAAACTATAACACATAACGAGCTGTTACATGAAATCATATGTTGTAAGGTATATATGCTGTAAGGTATGTGTTTTAGAATAGCATGTCGCAAAAGCAATGACTTAATCTCATGTTTTGTTAACCGCGTATAAAGAAGTTATCACTTTAAATTATTTCATTATTAGTAGCAATGAAAAATCATAATTTTACTACATCTCCTGAATGTTGAGGCATGATTAAAATTAAAGATTTATCAAAATTATTAAAAAACATTGTTTACCGGTAACTCTAATAACACAATAGGCACTTTATTTACTTATTATTTACTATTAAGACTTTAAAGTCTTAATTTACTTTTGATTTACAAATTAAAAGATAGGATAACCATTAACAATTTTTATGTGAACTATCATTAGGACAAACATTTCTAAACAATGAAATTTATTTTATGGCTTTAAGATTAACAAAAAAAGAAACAGGCCTACTGCACTAACCCCCCTGAAAAGGAATATATATCGCTGAAGTTTGTCATAAGGATTTTTCATATCTTTAAAATCTGCCATGGATGATATGAAATTTTCAAATTAATAATTGCATACAATTTTCTTCTACAAAACTACTGATTTTACTTAATAGGACAATGGAAATTGAATTCATCCTAGACACAAGAAAAGCATTCTTGAAGTCTCCATTTTCAAAAACTAAACATCTTAGAAGGTAACATTATGCTCTTTTTACAGTAAATTAAAACATCACACATATATAAAATTTTTGTTACACAATGACAGAGCAGGTAGTTCTGCCATGTAATGGAAGGTTTGAAACTAATTTGCAAAGATATTAGTCTTATAGGTTGTAACAGGGTTTTTTTATATTACCGTTAAGGTCATTAACATCTTTATATATTACTGCCAAATAGTTCTGAGAGCAAACGGTTCTAATTGTCGCCGCAAGATAGCGACAGCTGACCGATAGTAAAACAGCTGTGCTGGCAAAGTTTGATAATTTCGGTATAGTTTTAATATGAAATAAAAGAGTCAAGAGAGACCCAGACTAGCAAGTCCAAGGAGAAGAAAGCCGTCTTCCTGGCAATAAACGGGCTGCATCTGGCCGAATGCTAGCTTCCCGAGGGAACCAGTGAGAGGTAACTCTTAAGTTATATTATTAACTCACATTAGGTAATCGACACATTTAATGTTCCTTGTTATATTTATTAATGATTTATTTACTTATTCGAACGCGCTATCCATGGCCTACGAAGGAGTTTAGGTCAGTTAATTATACTCAATGCTATTTTAGAATTAATATCGATGATTTCCCGTTTTATTAAATCCTTCAAGGGCAGTGACGTTTGAAGGTTTAAAAAAATATATATATTTATACTTAATATAAGAACAAATATATTCAAGTATAAAGAACATTTTTAAAGACAAACATATTTATTTTCAAAGACAATTTTCCTTAAAAAAATTACCTCTAGATAGTAAATTAAATGAACAAACAGTTAATGACTCAAAAACTGAATGTTTTAAAAAAATATCCTAAGGTGCCAAAATGTATATTTTTCTTTCTTACTTTTATACTGACAAATTTGTCCTTAATTGCAGAGGGTCTTAAAGTCAAAGGTGTAATGCAACTGGAAATGAAAACAATTTTTGCAGAAACTTAAAACTTCTTTACATTTATATTGTATGACAAAATATATTGTCACTTTAATCCGTTTTTGTGACAAAATATACTACAATAACAAAATACTAAACAAAATCTTAAATATAATTTGTATGCTTAAATTAGTCACTATGACAGTTTAATTGAGTCCTTAAATGTTATTCAATAATAAACTCAAGTCTAAACACACTCCATTATTAACACATTTTCTACCATTTTACAAAATTATTTTCTTTCTAAGATACAATTTTTTAAAACTATAACAAAGAATCGAAAGAAAATTATTAAAATATTCATTTTATTAAAAATACAATAAATTAATACTCATAAAACTACACAACTTTGTACAGAATATTAAAAAAAGCAGTGTCTAATAAAAGTAAAATGAGATTATAAAAGTACATATCTTTTTTTCAAAAACAATACAAAATTGAACAATATGTATAATTAAAAAGCGATATAGATGTTTTAAAATTACAATATGGAAAACAAAACATGACAATAACCTCTTTCAGTCTGATAAGTATTACATTTCTAATATGTAAAGTTAAAAATGATATGGATGTTTTAAAATTACAATATGAAAATAAAACTGACAATAACCTCTTCAGTCTGTTAGGAATTACATTTCTTCTGCTAGTATTTTCAAATTATCTGACTCCAGTTCAAGCCGGGAACTTACGTGATGCATTTCAGAGCTTGAGAACTTAGAACGTACTGCCTATAAACAAAATATAAAAGATAAACAAATTATCTAGAAAAAAAATATTTTTTTACCAACTTGACCCCTTTTATACATTCATTTTAATTTGATTATATAAGAAGGATATATAATAAAAGCTTAATATATAAATAAACAGAAGTTCATTAAATAAAATAGTCAAAAATTTAAAAAATATTATTTTTAAACAAACCATTGAAGGATAATCTGTCAGTTAGATGACTTGTTAAATTAGTCATTTTACTTTATTGATTTTTTCCAGAGATATTTAATGGCCGTTATTTTACCAGTTTACTCTACAATTTTGCTTCTTTTGTATATTGTCAATTGTAACTGCCGACTGCTTCATATACCAGCTTCTTATTTGTAGGCACAGTTACATTAATCATCAAGTCTTTTTGCACCAAACTTTATTTTTAAATATTGCTATTACCTTGCATATTTGATTGTAAATTTTGTCTGTACTTATGATGAACATTACTAACTAATACAAGAGAATAGACATTATGAGGTGTAACTAGAAAATAAAAACAGATTGAGAGTGAACAAAATTTTCAAACAAACTTTATCTCCTCCAATCTACTGCTCTCCTCAGTTTCTAACAATTTGTTTAAAACATTTGTTCCTTTAATGAGAAGAACTCGTAAACCATTTCTGAATAAAAGAAAATTCAAAACGTATGAAAACAAGTTTAACAAACGGACCAAAAGGTTAGAATTCCAATCTAGTCGTCTGTTATTTTATTACAACTACAGTAGTGTATTGTGTTCTCGATTCGGCAGCGTGGAGCATTACATCCAACGTGGCAAAAACTAACTGGCTTCTCACATTCGGTGATATATTGAAGATTTTTTGTATCGTAATAAAACGTGATTTAGTGTATATTAATCATATTAGTTTTTATTTGTTTGTTTGTAAATATTTTTTTCAAACAAGAAGTTGTTAAGTGTTTTGTTTTCTCTTGCTACCCAGCAACAATTGTATTGGCAACAATGTATTGCAGGTGTTTCGTATCGTAATTAAATAAGGAATTTAGTGCTTATTAATCACATTAGTTTTTGATTAGTAGTGATTATTGAAACTATATGATGTGAATATTTTTCTTAAAACAAGAAGTTGTATATTTTCAAGTATATTGTTCTCTCCTGCCTCTTGGTAATATTCAGTACAGTCTCATGTATTTGTTTCATAACAATTAGTGAATATTTATTATAATTTTAATATAGTTTTTATTATTTATTTAATAATGAAATTATATGATGTTGACATTTAAAAGCAACAAAATTGTGCTTACTGTGTTTTGGTGAGGATGGTGTGATGACTAGCCTCACTTACATCAACTAAACATGGGGGTGAACAACCTAGGCAAAAAAATGAAGCCAGAATTTTAGGATTTTTTGTTCCTATAAGGTACTGATTTGACTTTTAATAGGACTTTATATGAACTGACAAATGATTCTAACGAGCCCACTAATAAAATTAGGATTGTTGAAAATGAAGATAGGGCTAATCTTGAGTTGAAATATCATAAAGAACCTTCTCCTCGTACTATTAGTGATTGTAGTAGCGTTCCGATTGATATGTCTAATGAGCCTGTTCAAGTTGATAGGCCTACAGATATCAAAATCCAACTATCATTCATAAATCAGGCAATTTTAGGCCTAAACTAAAGATTTAGAAAAGTTTACTAAAATCAAGCATACTGAAACCGCTTCTTGCCTACACTCAAGGAATAGAGGAAATTGAAGCAAAACTCAAACTAATTAGAATTAGCAGATCAGTAACACAAATAGTCTGATGCCATGCCTTATTGAAGAATCAACTATGGATCAAGTGTGTTCTGTGTATTAAAAATTCAAAAACCGTACCTAAAGATGTAGCGGTTTTGAAAACATGTTTATTTGGTAAGTTTTCTCTACCAGAAAAGCGACAATTACTTCAGAAAACCAAAGCAAAAGAATTTGGTAATGTCAAATTACATTTAATTGATCACCTGAAAAATAGTGCCCATAAATGGTGTTGTGATTTTCCAGAATCATTCAAAATTGAAGAAATCAACGAAGAACATGAGAAGATTGGCATTAGGGTAGGTAGGACAGCTTACACTTCCATTAAAGAAGGTAAAGAGGTCTGTTGAATCTAAATGATTTAAATAATGTTGATATCGGTGAACTCAACCATTCCAGGGAATGTTATAGAGAACTCAGAAAAAACATATTGTTTAACCACCGTAAAGTTTGGTATCATTTTCCATATAACTTTTATAGTAGGTAACTCTTTTAGGGGCACAACGAGGAGGGTTGTGCTCAGGTTAACTCTCCAGAAAGATCATATATAAAAGCTTTTGTTGAAAGGAAAAAATATTGTTTTAAATTGAACAGTTTTGTAACAAATAGAGAATTTATATAACATAGGATGAAATTCTTAATGAACCTTTGTAAGAAATATCGTATATTTATTATTTCTCTGTAGTGAGTATAGTTTATGAAAATGAAAATTATAATTTTGCTTAAAGACCTTGTATTTGTAAGCCTTTAATATTATTTTCTAAATAAGTGACCTGCACATAAATTAATTGTTCATTGAATACTTTTCGAATCTGGAATGTATTTAAATTAGAAAGAAATTTAATTATCTTATTTTGTCAAATTGTGTCTAATTTGAAGGGTTAAAAAACATAAAACAGTTTTTTAATTTTAAAAATTTTACCTTGAGAATAGGAATTATCTCCCAGTTCATCGTGAATCTCGATATTCTACACGTCTCCCATCCAGAAGGAAATCTAGCTAAGAGGGTATTTGTTACGATACTAGATGACCAATATTATATTTGGCAAACTTATAACATGTAAACTTGTATGTTATTTTATCAAATGTATTACTACAAATTTTAAAACCTGAATTCCATGAATTAAACGATGGTTCTTATAATCAGCAGGTACAATTTTTTCCTAATAGCTGCAAAGCAAATAATTTTAACAGTCTATAGCAATTATATTTTGGATAAAAACTCTTTTACCTGTAATTTAGATTTAGATGCTTTTAAGATTAATGATGCCAATATAGGTATAAATGGCTTTAAATCTGAATATGTATAGGATGAATAAAAGCTCATTGTCTCTGTCCATACCTCTGGACCAGGTCTTGTCTCGCATTTGTATATACTGAAAAATATATTAAGATAGTGGTTTTGAATCAATGAAGGTAGAAATGAAAATAATACAGCACAAACTAAGCAATATCTACTTCCACAAAGTTATACTTTTTGCAAAAGTCTACATTTGCTTGAAAAAATGTATAATAAACAAAAAACAATAAAAACATGAATAAAAAAAAATACAAGCAAGAGAAATTTGTAAGAATTAGATTATTCATAGTGTGAACTTTTGCCAGGATTGTTGAAAAGGAAAAAAAATGAACGTGTTAATTTATGAAAATATTCATATTACATTAAGAAAGATTACATATTACGTATAAAGTTAATATGTTTAGATTATTAAGTCAAACCTCAATAGATGTAACACCATAACTCAGCATGATAAGTAAATTTGCTGAGATACTTTCTATCTAACTTAAGTTGGATTGTATTTTTATTTGATTATTAACATAAACATTACATTTGTACCACTCCATGTAATGACACTTGATTTATGATGTTTTAAATTCAAATCTCATCACAAGTTACAATATGAATAAATACTCACAGTAAGTAAGAAATGTTGATGCAGTTCATTCTTTATGACCATATATTAAAAATTACAGGCTTGCATTTAGCACAAGATTTATTGGAAGCCTGATTTGCATTTAGCACAAAATTTATTGGAAGCCAGATCGGTGCCCAAAATGTGAATACGCGGCCTTACGATTTTAACAGAAAAGAGTACAATAAACTAATCTAAACAAATATAAACAACAAAAATTTTCATTAACTATTCTTTTCATAAAGTGAGAATATCAGATTCATGCTTTAATATACAGTAGAACTCCAATTTTCCGAATCGCTTTCAGATTTTCAGAAACAAAATTAAGACAAACATGTACTGCAATTTCCTAAATAATGATTCTGTCTACAAGTGCTTCTCTGCGAAGCTAGTGTAGGCGCAAACGTTATTTGGTTGCTGAATCACAGTTTTAGTAGTTTCTTAATTATTGTCTGTCACGTATATATTGCTGGGCCAGACAGACTATATATATTGATTAGTCGGCCAGTGTGCCTTGACTTGCTACCTCATATTATAATACTCTTTCGCATCGGTTCGTTGTTTTGTTTGCGAATAAACTAAAAATTATAGATCAATCAGATAAAGGAGTTATGGGTAAACAGTAGGCTGAGAAGTAAGGTGTTGGGGAATCAACGATTTAAGCAAAGCTACACATCTAAATTTTGTGTCAGTGCTTAAAAATGAAGATGAAAGTTCTTCAAGATAACTATCTATGGGAAACCCAACTTCAAGTATAATTCTTTATGAAAAAGCTAAGATCCTAACTCAGAGGATTGGTCGTTCATCTTATGGAGCAAGTATCTGCTGGTTAAGAAATTTCAAGTTCAGGCACGATGTGCGTGAATTAGAATAAAGTACTGAGAAGTTATCACCAGACATCAAAACTACAGATTTAACTGACAAATTTAAAGTTGTAGCAGACATTTATGATTCTGAAATTTTGTACAGGTCTTGCTGCCGATAAAACAGGTCTTGTTTAGAAAGCTGATGCCTAAAACAACTTTAGCTTCTAAAAGGGAATCTAGTATATCAAGACATAAAATCAGTAAAGAACGTGTTATGGTGCTCAACTGTACAAACTCTATGGGAAGTCATCAAATACTCCTTCAGATAATAGGAAAGTCATATAGGCCAAGAGCATTTAAAAATGTGAAAAACATCCAGTCTTTTATAAAATATTTTTATTGTTGAAGTAAAACCCCCCCCCCCCCCAAATCTCTTGATAAAGAAGGCACTACAGTTCTTTTAATTGTCGATAATGCGCCAACTCATTCCACCAAAGAATTGTTGGAAAGAAGGAATGGAGAGTTTAAAACAAACTTTTTGCTGCCAAAAGAGGGTGAAGACAAAGGTGTATTGGATAACCACAAAGAATAAATTTGAAAAATTGAGCTTACATGGTAGTGGAAGCTTGGAGCTTGATTAAAGCACTCACATTAAGACGTGTGTGAAACAGTTGCAATATCAACTTAAGAAGAGAAGGCAAAAAAGAGAACCTCAAGAAAAGGAAATTATAGAGAAAGGAGAAGATAAGGATGACCCGTTACTTGAGAGAATTGAAAACTTTAATAAAAAAATTACTGGATGTTCAGAAGATATAGAAGAGCAGATGGTGTGATTCGTCAGAGCCTGGCTTTGAAATTCTAAATGATGATGAACTTATTTAAAGTGTGAGAGAGGGAAGTGCTGAGGAAGAAGATGAATCTAATGTTGAAATTGAAGCAGACATAGGACCATCAGCTAGTGAAACATTTGCTGGCCTTGAGTTTTCATTAAAGTGGATGGAGCAAAGCTCGAGTGTGACCACATGCAACTTCTCACTGTCAAGCAAATTGGCTGCCAGAAAACAGATGAAGACAGTCAAACAGCTTACTTTGACCAAGATGTTCAGCATGCGGAGACTTTTTTATTTACATGCAGTATATACATATTGTAAGTACGCTCAATATGAAAAAGTGTTGTCTTTTCATTTAATTAATTAACCTTTTGAAGAATATGAGTTTTACCGGGAAAGGAGTAGTGACATAAATTACTTGTTTTATTCCTATTTAAAAGTTGCGTGCTGAAGTATTAGACCTGATATCACTTCCTGACCTATAATATAATGGGAAACATAATCTTCAGTATGAGATTGGCTCCTAATGGGAGTGGTTTGTTTTAATTTATTGTCAGGTTATGGTGTTACATTCAAATTTGGGAAGAGGGTTTAGTAGTTTGTTTGCTATCATGATTTTTGCAATATCTGTGAGTCTTTGAATCATGGTTTATTATTTTACCAGCGATTTATATATATCTTTTGTGTGTGTTCATGTAAACAATAAAACCAGAATTCCATGTTCTGGTGGCCTACATATTGAGCTGACATGAGAGAAAAGTGTTTTGGCGCTTATCATGTATTAGATGTAATTGATATGTGACTATAAATATTTTGTATATAGAACAAAAGTGTAAACCTAGCGCCTATCTCTGATAAGTAAAGCTTCAGTTTCGATAAATGTTATATAAGTGACAATTTTTTATAACAAGTATAATTTTTAAATAAATACATGTTTTTATAAAAAATTTAATTTTTATTTACTCGTGAACATAATTTTTAAACACATTATCCTACTCCTGTGAGTGCTGTTGCTCTCTGACGCACCGTTGTAACATTACTCCTGAAAGGGTTAATAGCTTTTTCTTAAAACATAGTTTTTCTCCTATTTGCAACATACTTTCAGTAATTAATACAAAATTGACACAATCTTTTCAAAAAATCCAATAATCCAAATAGGGTCCACCCCAATTGATTTATATAGTAGGAGTTCTACTGTATTTGAATTTCCTTCATTGAACATTAATAATTTGACTAGTAAATTTTTACTAACTTCTCTACGTAGTACTCAGGAGCATTGTATTTTTTTTTTTTGTGGTTAAAACCAAGTATATATTAAATTAAACATTTTTGAAATGGCTGGTGTAAAGGTTTGTGTTGATTTTTAATATAATTTAGATAATAGAGCCAGTTTGTCCCTATCTAACATTTTAGCTCAACAATATTTTATAAACTTCTGAAAAATGGATAGAAAATAGGCAATCCATCACCACAGAATGTTAAATCTGGATTCTTCTAACATTTGTTCAAAGACACCCATTATAATGTGACTTTTACTATGAATTATTTAATTATAAGCTTTAGAATCCAGGTTTAAAACAATAGATGGTATTTCTTTTATGAACAACCTTCCTTTATCAATGATGAACTTGAAGCAATGACAATGTTTGCAACAAAATGCATATAACATATCTGGTCGCACCCAAAAGCGGTAGGACTGATTTTTTTACAAGAATTTTATTGACGATATACTTACATCGACTTAATAACCTTCAAAGTATGCTCCTTGAGCAGCTACACACTTAGTATAACGTTGCTCCCATTCCCCATACGCCCGCTGGAAATTTTCTTTGGGGATGCTGTTGATGACCGTCGCCGAAGCCTCTTGAACGGCCTTTATCGAGTTGAAACGTCGTCCCTTGAGCTGTCTTTTCATCAGGGAGAAGAAGTTCGGTGGTGCCAAATCAGGAGAATAGGGCGGGTGCGGCAACGTGGTATTTGGTCAGGAGCTGTCTGATGACGAGCGCGCCATGGCACGGAGCGTTCTCATGATGAAGCACCCAGAGGTTTACGATGGCCGGTCAGACTCTTTTCACGCGTTCTCGGAGACGGGTGAGCACCTGCACGTAAAAGTTCGCATTCACAGTCTCCCCTGGTGGGACAAACTCCTTGTTAACCACTCCATGACAACCGAAAAATACAATCAATATCGTTTTGATTTGCTCATGCGAACCTTTTTTGGACGTGGGGACGCGGAAGTGTGCCATTCCGCGGATTGTCTTTTCGTTTCGGGGTCATATTGAAAAACCCATGTTTCATCACCAGTTATCACATTCTCCAAACAATTTTCATCTCGGTGCAAATTGGCTAACACTTCTTCGGAAACGGGCACACGCTTTGCCTGTTGGTCGACACTCAGAATTTTCGGCACCATCTTGGCGCATACCTTGCTCATGGCCAAATCCTGTGAAATAATGCGTTGGACTTTGGATGCAGACAGACCCAACTAGTCTGAGTTCTTCACTGGTTAAGCGTCGGTCTGTGTTCAGCAGTGTCCTCACTCTGTCCACATTCGTGTCGGTTCTTGCCGTTGACGGCCGTCCGGAGCGATGGTCGTCTTCAACAAGCTCCCTACCCTCTTTAAACAACTTGTGCTCCTCAAATACTGTGGAACGGCTTAAGGCAGTGTCCCCATAAACCTGCTTGATCATATCGAGGGTCTCAGTTGCCGTCTTCCTGAGTTTCGCACAAAACTTCACGGAATAACGTTGCTCACGGATTCATTTTGTTTTTCGACGCTGACAAAAAACTTGCTTCAATAAAAACGGTGTCCTGACTCAACGATAGCCCGCAGGCGAATGAGGTTGGTGTCGGTCTGTTGCTAAGAGCCCCCTCTACCGCTCTGTTCGTGCCAGAGAAAATCAGTCCTACCACTTTTGGGTGTGACCCTGTATGTACCTCAAAATTAAAAGTATAAAAACAAAGTGGAACTGAAGTATAGGTAATTAAAATCGCAATAAATACATTTGTTTTGTTTGAATCAATTGGATTTGTTGTATGTACATCACTTGTATTGAAATATAAGACAAATAAATTTTAAAATAAAACTAGACAATATTAGCCGTATAAAAAATGCTATTCCCTTTTGGACAAAAAGTTCTCAAATGTTGGAAAACTGTCACATCATTTCTGTTTGAAGTATTACAATTTTTCAACTATAATTAGGCAGGGATCCAAAACAATCTTTATGAAATTTTCTATGCAAACATTTAACAAAATAACATTTACCATAAACCCATAACTTCAAACCTGTAAATCTGAGCCTCCTGTATATAACTATGACCTCTTACCTGTAAGAAATAAATGAGGCTACAGCAGCTATTAGTGAGGGTTTGACATGAACCAGGTTATAATCTAAAAGTGCCAAGTCTAAAAAGTATTTTCCAAAAGTATGATGCATAGGTGTTATCTGAAACAAAGTACCACTTCTTATAACAGACACTGCAATATAACACACACTAATTATCATTATAACAATATAGCTTACAACTAAAAAGAAAATTATAAATCTTGTTTGGTATGAAAATATAATAAAATTTTCTAATTATAACTTTCCAATATATCTGGTCTTTTGTTGGTGGTTGAGAGATAGTCTTGTGAATTGTAATAGGCAGCCTGCATTCACAAGGGAACCTGGAAACTGAGAGATATTATGTTTACTTGATTAATTAAATGGCAAGTATAAATAATCATAGACTTAGAATGTTTAAATTTCATTCCATTAATCTCAGTAAGTTAATTTCTTATGTGCATCCTTGCTACACTTTAACTAAATGTATGCATAGCTATATATCTTTAATCATCTTGACCACCGTCTTCCGCTTACCAAATCCCTGCTTCCTCGATTAACAGATTGGGTTTTATTTAAGACTCAATCTGTGTAAGATACAGTTCTTGTATATTTATAGCCAATGTTTCACTTTTATCTCTAATTAATGGGAGGTTCACACTCTTAATTACATTAGTTTAACTCTAGTATCATAATGGCTACTCACTAATAATAAAATGTTCCTACATTTTCTAACCCAAAATAGAAATTCGCAAACCTCACTAGCTGTAATGGTTGTCATGGCAGAGATAATGACAACCTAACAACTTCTTGGTACTATCTATATAATAAGTAGTCACAGACATATACAAGGGTTGTTCAAAAATTAAAAACCGTTTGAATTTTACCGCCGCACCGGTGAAATATTCCGTTAAGTGGCAGCACCTCCTTGTAGCTTCGCCTCCTCCTTCTAAAATGAGGCATCGCGCACATCTGTACCTTTATTAGTGTGTCCTTGGCAGTTGTTAGCGATGGATGCCCCAGTACCAAATCCCACCAGTTTTGTAAGTTCGCTCCGTCATCCGATTCCTTCATGCGGAAAAATTGCGCCCTGTCGATATTTATCGACACGTGAAGGCCATTTACAGTAATGTAATGAATGAACGCAATGTCAGGAATTGGTGTACAGAGTTTTCAAGTGGCAGAACCAACGTCCATGATGAAGAAGGGAGGGGGAGGAAATCATCTGTCGATGAAGCATTGTTGTTGAAAATTGAAAAAAAACTTCGAGAAAATCGTTGTCTGGCGATCCGAGATCTAGCCGAAATGATACCTGAAGTCAGTAAATCAACAATTCAAACAATTTTGACGGAAAAATTAGGTTACCGAAAAGTGTGTGCTCGTTGGGTGCCAAAAATGTTGACCGAAGTTCACAAAGAAAATCGCATGGAAACTGTCCAAAAGTTTTTGGATCGTTTCAACAGGGAGGGGGAGGAGTTTTTGGACTCAATTGTGACGCGATGAAACGTGAACGTACCACCACACACCTGAGTCCAAACAGCAATCCATGACATGGCGTCACTCCACATCACCTCGTATAAAAAATTTCACCAAACAATCTCTGCAAAAAAAATCATGGCAACCGTCTTTTGGAATCGTCAAGGAGTTCTTCTTGTCGAATTTTTACCTAATGGCACCATAATTAACGCTGCTCGGTATTGTAAAACCCTAAAAAAGCTTCGAAGAGCGATCCAAAACAAGCGCCGAAGGAGATTGAGCAAGGGAGTCTGTTTGTTGCACGACAATGCTCGGCCCCATCACCTGGATTCTGGATTCCTTTAAATGGGACGTTCTTAGCCATCTTGCTTACAGTCCTGATCTGGCACCGAGCGATTTCCATCTTTTCCTTTACCTGAAGCAACATTTGGCTGGAAAACACTTCGAGACTGATGAAGAAGTCCAGGAAGAGGTGGAGAAATGGTTGTGGTCACAGGCGGGAGACTTTTAACACCAAGGCATTAAGAAGCTCATCCCCCCCTCCCCCCGGCTAAGCAAATGCATAGATGTTGACAGGGGCTATGTTGAAAAATAGTTTTTATATGTACTTATAAATCCATGTACTTTTTTTGTTAAAATAAAATTTTCCTGCTTTTAAAAATTGACAACGGTCTTTAATTTTTGGACAACCCTCGTACAATATACTACAGTTTTCATATTCGTAAAAGTAACACCTTTGATAAGTTAGAATGTATTATTTCATCAAATTGTAGAAAAAGTTTCAACAAAATTATTATGTATGAGACAGTAACTAATTTTATAAGTAAACATACTGAGGTAAGGGAGGGGTTGGAAGTTAGATTACTGAATTAAATTTAGTATTAGTATTTTACTCTTATTTATGTAGTCAATTATGCACAAAATGTAGTGCAGATGACTGTCAGGTGATTCAATGAGCTTATCCAATACAGCTGCCGGAAGATGTCGGCAAGCACAGACGCCTTCATGATAAACAGTGAATAAATGCGTTTGATTTTGCATTTTGTATCAGAATTAATGTAAATTTAAAAAATCCGAATTTTATGATTTGCAATAGAATTCCTGAAACAATAATGGAATTATACAGATTTCAGTATAATCTTCAAAATTTTCAGATACTAAAGATTGTCATATAAATCTCTATATTACCAATTAGAATTCAAGTGTTATATAAACTTTGTGAGTCTATGCATTTAAAGCGAAGGAACAATTCTTAAATAGAAATTCCCTAGTAGTGCCCTTATCACTTTCAGCACGGCGGCGATATTGATGATCTCATCAAACTACTGTCTGTTTTTCATTAACTTCCATTTCTGACGGCAGTGGAACACTATGCGGGTTGCATAGCTTGTCGTAGCATCTAATTATCGAGCCCGTTGTTTTCATCTCAACAATTTTATTTTTAACATATACATGTTTATTGGGGACATCAGAACAGTGTATTAGACACTAAAATATTGTTTTATTTATCGGGTCAAAATTTAAAAAAAAAAAAAAATACAAATGATAAATTACTGTATGACAAATAAACAATAAAACATGATAAAAAAGACAAAGAAAGAAGATAATTTACATACAAAACTAAAGACCCTACTACTAAAATATACTACATACTAAAATAAGCACTCAACGTTTAACTCGGAATGTTTGTTTCTATTTATGTCATGTGTTTCACAAAGGGATAGAAATCGATAATGTAAACGGAGACATAGATAATACATGTCACGTCCGAGATTAGCTGACATTTGTTTACTACAATCTTATGTTGACACATTAGGTTTTCGGGCGTCCAAGCATTTTGTCAATGACTCATATTTACAATAGTCTGTTCTCACCTCGAAATGGTTCATTCAATCTAATAGGACAGTTATCGTTTATTCTTGCGTTAGTTCAGAAAGCTTAGTTAATTTTTATGATCATTGTTTTTACCGGATATTTTGCCGTGTTAAATGGTTCAAACTAAAACAAAACATCCCGGCAAGCTGGCCTGAGCAACCGGGCGGGTCCACAGGTGGCGGATAGTGGGACGGTCTACAGAAATGTAGCTTACTTGTGAATAAGGATTCCGGAAGGTTTCTGAATATGCAGGCCTGGACCAAGGCTATGGTTCAAAGGTGAGGAATTATCCCTCCTCGTCAGTCTACCGTTTGGGGGCGGTAGAAATAACTGCTCTGACTGGGGAGACTGGGGTAGTTGGGAATTAAGTCCTCACAATGCTACTCTCACCTCCCGGGTGAACCAAGGGCAATGCGACAGTGAAGTATGGGCGGGAAACTACCCTAACGACACAGTTGTAAAAAAGAGAGTAAAGCAGGCTGTTCGCTTCATGAGCAACAGTTAATAATGTCCTGAACTTGGGGTATGCTTCAAGGTCAGTGACTGAATACCCAATCCAAGGTGGAAGGCATCGTGCCGAAGGATGAATGGCTGCAGGGTATAAAATGCAGTTGCACACGATCCCCTTGAGGAACCAGACAAAACCTCATTGTATGTTGACTTGCCAGGGCAGTGGGGGCTCTGCTCTGGTCGACCGTTATTTCCCCCATACTCGTGGGACTTTAATGGACCAAGTAAGTAAAAGAATTGATTTCGAGACTGCACAGACAGTGGGAGCCAATGAGACGGCAAACCGTGAGTCTGTAGCAGATGTGTCAACGGCAACCATTACTGGGGGTGCGGGGGCGGCTGTCAAGCTGCCGACTGCAGAAACCGGTGAAGTGGCTGTAGAGTTGAGCACGCTGTCTAGTCCTGGGGCTGCTCTGCGGACCCAGGCGACTGCAAATTAAGCAGAACAATGATCAAGATCCTCCAAGTGAACCTACAGCATAGCAGGGCGGCGAGTGCTGTCGTGTGTAGGATGCTGGACAGGGGAGAGGTGGACTTGGTTCTCATCCAGGAGCCATGGATTTCTGGAGGACGAATATGCGGGCTGGCGACATCTGGAGGTAAGTTGTTGTACGATAAGGACTCCGGTGTTCCCAGGACGTGTATCCTGGTTAGGAGGGGGTTGAGTGCTTTTGTACTAACGGACTTCTGCTGCAGGGACTTAATAGCAGTGACGGTGGAGCTGCGGGCGGAGGGGAGGATGAAGAGGCTGAACCTTGCCACGGCATATCTCCCCTTTGACTACGCGGGGGCTCTACCAACACAAGAGCTGAGGAGGCTGGTCGAGCACTGCGGGGCTGTGGATGAGGAGCTGCTGGTGGGGATGGATGCTAACTCCCATCACACTTCGTGGGGAAGTACAGGTACCAACACTAGAGGTGAGGAACTTTTAGCTTATCTTAGCTCTAAGAATTTACTAGTCTTAAATCAGGGGGAAGAGCCGACGTTTGTCACTAGGGCCAGACAGGAGGTCCTGGACATTACGGTGGCATCGAACCAGACGGCTAGGTATGTACTAAACTGGCATGTGTCGGATGAACCATCTTCTTCTGACCACAGACATATTAGGTATGATATCTCTCTAAATCCAACCATGCTTCGGCCAACCAGGGATCCAAGAAGAACAGACTGGGACTCCTACAGGAGGGACCTGGGAGTTCGGATTGAGGAGGCTGGATTGGAGTATGGTGGGAGGAGAGAGCTAGAAGACTCTGCCGCATTGGTTGGCGAGGCTATAGTAGAATCCTTTACTGATAACTGCCCTCTTAGTGAGGGGAGAAAAGTAGGGGATCCGTCATAGTGGAGCAAGAAGCTAGCCAAACTTCGGAAGACCACCAGGAGACTCTTTAATAGAGCAAAAAAGAACAGGGAGTGGGACCAGTATAGGAAAACACTAACCGAATACAACAGGGCAATTAGAGAAGCACGCAGGAAGTCCTGGAAGGAGTTTTGTCAAGAGATTGACAAAACTCGGGAAGGGGCACGACTGCATAAAGTGCTATCTAAGGACCCAGTTAACCCGGTGGGGATGCTAAGAACCCCACTGGGAAATATAACAAAAACTGCAGGGGAAACTGTGGAAGAATTAATCAGAACACATTTCCCTTCCAGTACCCTGAGGAAACTTGGGGGAGCAGACACTGAACCAGTTGCCAAACTCTCCACAAGACGTGGTAAGAGGGAGGACTGGGAAGTGGCAAGGAGGATAGTAACTCCACAAAGGGTAAGATGGGCTATTGGCACATTTAAACCCTACAAATTTCCAGGTCCAGATGGGATCTATCCTGTGCTGCTGCAGCAGGGAATGGATTTGCTGGTACTGGTACTTACTAAATTATACAGGCTAAGCATTGCTTTAGGGCATGTGCCGGCAGCCTGGAAAGCTAGTAAGGTGGTCTTTATACCTAAGCCCACCGGTAACCAATCGGAAGGGAAAGGATACAGACCTATTACACTCATGTCCTTTGTTCTTAAGGGACTTGAAAAACTGGTTGATAGGCATATTAGGGGGGGGGGGGGGTGCTTTGGCCATAAAACCACTGCATTGGAGCCAGTATGCTTATCAACCGGGGAAATCCTGCGAGGGAGCTCTCCATCAAGTGGTTGGTAGGATTGAGCAAATGATCGCCAAGAAAGGTTGTGCCATAGGTGCCTTCCTCGACATTGAAGGGGCTTTCAATAACCCCTCAGTGGAGACGATGGTAAGTGGTGCAAGACGTCATGGAGTGGATGCAACCACTTGTGGTTGGATAAGTTCCATGTTAACAAACAGAAGCATTTCTGTAGAGGTGGCAGGGGAGGTAAGAAGGGAGGAGACAAGTCTGGGCTGTGCACAGGGGGGGGGGGGTTCTCTCTCCTCTGTTGTGGTGCCTAGTGGTTGACAACCTTATTGAACTCCTGAATGAACAGGGGTACTTTCTGTCTAGGATATGCGGACGACATAGTTGTTTTGATCCTGGGCAGATTCCCTGATACAGTCCTTAAGGTAATCAGAAATCCTCTACGACTGACTGAAGAGTGGTGTAAAAAGGAGAACCTTAGGGTAAATTCAAAAAAGACTGCTCTCATTAACTTCACCAGACAGCGAAAAGATCTGACGACCAGGATGCCCCGCTTGTTTGGTGAATACCTTGAGTTTGTGGGGGAGGTGAAGTACATGGGAGTTACTCTGGACAGGAAACTCACCTGGAACCCACATCTTGAGAGGACAGTTAACAAGGCCAAAAGGGCACTGATGACTGTGAGAAGAATGGTGGGTAAGAAATGGGGACTGAAGCCATCAATGATGCACTGGATGTATCTGAGGGTGATAAGACCTATGATTACCTATGGAGCTCTGGTGTGGTGGACAAAGGCCAACCAGGCACAGACAAGAGCTAAACTGAGCTCTATCCAGAGATTGGCCTGTCTGTGCTCACTGGGAGCGATGTCAACTACACCAGGTGCAGCAATGGAAGTAATGCTTAACCTCCCTCCCCTTGAGCTTGTCCTTAGGGGAGAGGCGAGGCTGGCGGCATGGAGATTGCGCAACTCGAGCAACTGGGCTAACCTCCCAGATGTCTCGGGACATATGAGTATCAAGTGCGTGGTCAAAGAACCCGCCTTGGAAATGGGCAGCGACCACATTACTCGAATGTTTGCACCTGACCAGGTCCACCAAACTATGATGGAATGGTCAGGGACACTAACATCAGGAGCTCAGATCTGGTACACAGATGGCTCCAGGATGGACTTCGGCACTGGAGCGGGGGTGTATTGTAAAAACCCAAGGGTAGAACTAGTTTTTTCCTTGGGGAGGCATACCTCTGTATTTCAGGCCGAAGTATATGCTATAAATGCCTGTCTGGGAGAGATAGCGAGAAGGGAAACACACGGGACCCGGATTGCTATTTTCTCCGACAGTCAGGCAGCAATTAAGGCACTAAACGGACACGTGGTCACCTCGGCCATAGCCAGGGAGTGCCTAATTAACCTACAAGCTCTGGCAAGGCACAATCAAATCATGATAGGTTGGGTGCCAGGGCATAGGGGAATACTTGGAAATGAAGCCGCAGATGCACTGGCCAGGGAGGGGTCTTCGACTCTCCTGATTGGACCGGAGCCTGCGGTAGGTATTTCCAAATCCATGGTCAAGATGGCAGTGCGAAGGTGGATGGCTGAAAGACACTGTGAGCACTGGATCAGGGCCGAAGGGATGAGACACAGTAAGCTAACCCTTAGGAAACCTTCCTTGGGGCTGCAGAAGAGTCTCATCTATCTGTCTAGGCAGGAATTGAGGATAGCCACAGGTCTACTCACGGGACACTGTGGACTAAGGAAACATTTGCATAAAATGGGTATCTACAAAGATGAACCAGTGTGCAGATTATGCGGGCAGGAACTGGAGACTGCCACACACATTATTTACAGATGTGAAGTACTTGCTGAGAGGCGCTTCAACCTCTTTGGTGATGGAACGGCTTTGGTGGATGCTGAAGGTAAAACTCTAGTCAGGAAACTCCTAAACCTGGTAAGAGGGAAGGGGTTATTTGACTAGATCAGGGAGGTAGGTACAATATACCTTAAGGTAGCAGTGCTTCGGGCAATTCAAACCCGCTCCCAAGTTAAAAAAAAAACAAAAAACAAAACATTAAAATATAAAAGTTAAACCAAATTAAATCTGTTCATAAAACTCTGTGAAGCATTGTTTCAGTTGAAGCATCAAAAGTTAACTTGGGATGGTCAGATTTAAAAACGACTCAGGCGAAATGTTCTACAAACTCTTCTGATGCACTGACGTAAAAATCAAACCTTTATACAAATACGTATCGACACTAGAGAAGTTTCAATTAGCCTGGGAGTGAGCATGCCGGTGAGCTCGTTATCTCTAAGAAAAAAGGCTGGGAGCGCACCGGCACGCTTTCTGTGTCTCGTAAGGGAACCAAGAGTGTGCCGGAACGCTAGCCGTGCTGAACATGTTAAGGATACATAACACTGTAGCTTCACTACTGCCCAGTAGCAACTGCTTAAGGAATTTTGTTGTGAAACAATGGTCCATCACATTATTTGTTGTAAGGAACTCTCAATCTGTGGTAAGTGTTCTCTCAATCTGTGGTAAGTGTTCAGTTATTAGCCATTCCATTTACCCTTGGCTAAGCTTTTTCGTGTCGAAGCAGGCAGCAGACTATATTTTCCTCTTGTGGTGTTTAAAGCAATTATTAATTAAAACTACTTTGTCATAAAAGTGCAAATTTTTGTATCAAGTGTGCTGCCAGACAATCATAACTGGTTTCCAATGTGAAGATTGTTGAACTGCTTGCTTTACTCCTTCGTTAATAACCCATCTCTTTGTTCTATATTTCCCCAAATTTTTCTTTTTCCTGATGTCAGAGAAATAGGTTGTGATGCTAACTTTGTACAAGACTCTACATTCATTAGAGTTTCTAAAACAGTGTGTTTTTAAGTATTTCTCTTTGGCAATTTATCATTAGTTTCAGTTCTTTATGGAATTCATTGAGACATTTTGGGGGTTTCAAACAAATTTGAGATATTTTTTATTGTTAGTTTGACACTACAGGTCTTTGGTACCACATATAATTATATTTTTCCTACAAAAAATGTTATTCTTGCTTAATCACTTTTACATTAGTTTATGACTATACGAACTTTAACTTTGTAAATTTGTATAAACTTACTGAGACAAAACGTTTTCGATCGCTCGGTTTTCATCGATACTACACCAATGAAGATCACCACGGAGCGTTCTGTCTCAGTAAGTTTTTACAAATTTACACAATTAAAGTTCGTATAGTCATAAGCTAATGTAAAAGTGATTAATTAAGTTTCAACAAACGTAATGGACTACAAAATTCAAGAATTATTTTTTCTATTTAATTCAGCTTGAAATATAAATCAATAACGTAAAATGTATATTTAAAATAATTTGCAATTATTGCTACATACATGAGTGTATTTATTTTTTTAGACTAGAAAGCTTAATGTCAAATTCATAGTCTTAGCCAACCTAATGGAAATTTTCCTTATAA
The DNA here is from genome assembly GCA_036971475.1 of Prosapia bicincta. Taxonomy (NCBI): domain Eukaryota; kingdom Metazoa; phylum Arthropoda; class Insecta; order Hemiptera; family Cercopidae; genus Prosapia; species Prosapia bicincta. The sequence continues at coordinate 177,964,471 of JBAIZL010000001.1, forward strand.
ATTTTATTACTTTAATATTTTCCACATTGGCAATGTAACTCGTTCATTCTAGTTTTGATAAACCTGAAAACAATTGGGTAGTGAATATATGCAGTTTTTCAATGATGAAGTTTTCTCTATTTTTGCACCTCTAAATTTGAAAAATTATTTTTAAATACTCATGATCAAGATTACTTTCTTAAACACAGGCATGAAAAACAAGGTGAAGGCTCAGTGGAAATACTGTTGCATAATGTGAAGAGAGTAAATTAATTTAGCCTGTAATGGGAAATATTATTCTAACAAATAATTGCTATGACCCTGATATGTATGCCTATTTGAAACTTATGTCATTAGGCAGTGTTATTATTATGGTTTTTAGAATGTTTTATGTACATCTTTTTTTTAAAAAAAACCTTGAATGGATATGACTACAAGGCTCAGAAGAAGAACTTGTCAACACTAATTTCAGGATGGGATTATAAGAAAATTGACAAAAACAAAAATCGAAACCACAGTAAATTAGAGATTCAAAAGCTTCTATGCCTTTGTCTGAAGAAATAGCAGACAGGTTAGGCCAAGGCTGTCATTTAGGAAGCTCTGATTTGATAAAAAGGTAACAGTTCTACCTGAAGCCTACCTGGATATTACATTCCTTCAGAAGCAGAGTGTAAACAATGAATAATCAATTCTGTAGAAAAAAGTCTTGCCCCCCCCCTTTTTTAAAGGAATCTACAAAGAAAGTGGAGCACTCTGTATAGTGTGGATAAGGGATTAGGGGGTAATAGGGTAGGACCTAGATAACCTAGGGGACAGAAAGAATCTACCGAAAAATCAAGGATTTCATTAAACCATTGAGTAAAGTGGCAAGTACATCAATTGCAAGCAAAGAGGATATATGGCTTCTTAGAATCCCTACAAATTGAAAGCAGGAAATATTCTCTACAACAGAGAAAGACAAAAAAGATTAACCTCTTGTTTCTCCCCAACATAAGAAAACTTTTAGTAGAAACTTTTAGATGGTGAACACAAGTCCATAAGTTTTTGAAGTATATTTTTGTCCTGAAACACTTACTCTACGTGTAGTGTTTTCATTTAAATACTTCATTAGATCTTTGAAATAGCCTTAATATTTTTAAACAGTATTTTAATCACAAAACACTAAAAACAAATACTGAATACCATATAGTGTTTTAAAATACAATAGAGAGTTGAATATCCAAACTAACTAGGACTAAATGGTGTTCGGATAATCAATCGCTATTTACTAAATATAATACAGTATGAGACGATAAGAAAAGAATGAGTGCAAATTTAAATCAACTTCAGTAACTTCATCAACTAATGAAAAATTAAATAAAGTAACGATACTTAAATTTGAGGAACCAATTTTGAAAATAGTAATAAAATATATAATATAATGGAACTAATTTTAATCTATTATTTAAAACCCTATATTCTGGTCATTTACTTCAAAGTTCTAGTACAATTTTATTCCCTTACCAATAATTTATATATTTAAAAATAAGTAAGATTCAGGAGTTATTTATTACAAACCAGCATAGTAGTATTTATGCTTTATACTTTATCATATGTCTAAAAATGGGTCATAAGTATACCATCAGCATATTCTCAAACGGAACAGATTTTTTTTTTAACAAAGAGTAGGGTTAGATCTGTTTTGTAAAACATACACCCTTTTTAACCTTTCATAATATATTATATTTCTATTTAGTAGAGTCTCCGATGCAGATGGGACCGAGGCCCTCTCGGATTACACAGAAAGAAGTTCCTGTGGATTAGAAAAAGTAGGTGTTTTAATGAACTATATATGAACATTAATTGAAAGCTTAACTCATTTCCATTGCATGTTATATTACTATAAACATTTATTGGAAGCCCGACTCATTTCCTTTGCATACCATATTGATATGAACATTTTATGGAAACTTGACTTATTTCCTTTGGATACAATATTGATATAAAGATTTCTAGGAAGCCAGACTCTTTTCCTTTGCATACCATATGCCTATAAACATGTTTTGGAAGCCCGATTCATCATTTTCTTTCAAATAGATAAAATAGGCTTAAATAGAAATAGGGTCAAATTTAATGGAGCCTCAAATTATCTAGACTCTACTGTGTGTGTGTGTGTGTGTGTGTTTATATATATATATATATATATATATATATATATATATATATATATATATATATATATATATATTTATAGGTTAGTTTTGGTTGGTAAAGATTATTTAGATTTTTTGGACTAGGAGACTGACAGACTTACCTTGGTAAGAGTCCACTCTGTAGTCTTGAAATAGTAACACATAAAGGCACTTAAACAATGATATATTTCGACCACACAGTGGTCTTTATCAATCGAAGAGAAAACACAAAAAGAAATATGAGAGAATGAAATAAAATAATTGTAATCACAGATTGTGTAGAGTAGAAATCAGATGTCACAGATGCACAGATTAAAGATATATATATTGTTTCCATGAACATATGAGTGATTATAGTTTATATAAGTCTGTCAGGGGAAAAGAGATAAGGCTAGTTGGAATAAAAAAAAAAAAAAAAAAAAAAAAAAAAAAAAAAAAAAAAAAAAAAAAAATAAAAAAAAAAAATAAAAAAAAATAAAAGTGAATGGATTTATCTGATGTTGAGGTTAGGGGATTCTCTGGACTTGGTATACCACTGGTATGATAGTTCCCACCTTCTCAGTTCTGAGGGATTGCAATCAGGGGGGAGTGATTTAATTATTTTTGTGGTATAGCAGTCATCAAAAGTTGTGATGTTGTGACTCGCAGCATGTTGAGCTGTTGGTCTATCCATATTCATAATTTTAACATCATGTCTGTGGCCATTCATTCTGATATTCAGACCATCCGTGGTCAGGCCTATGTACTGTGCTGAGCAAAGTTTACATTGTAGCTGGTATATGACATTTTTCGATGTACAATTATGATGACCCTGTATTTTGAAGACCATTTTTGTTGTTTGGCTGTTGAAACTATTTGCTGAGGGGTGTATTGGACACGTCTTGCATCTAGGTCTATTACATGGGAAGGAGCCATGAGGAAGTTTGTGTGGTTTCTCTGCATCAGGGTCTGGTAGTTTAGGATGTACTAGGATGTTTTTCAAGTTGGGAGGTTGCTTGTACCAAATTTGTGGTGGATCGGTGAAAAGATTTTTGGTGTGGACGGAAGCTTGAAGAATTTTGAAGCCATCTCTCAATATCTTGTTGAGTTTATGTAGACCAGGATGGTAGTCTGTTATTAAAGATAGTTTATTTTGTTCTGTTTGTGGTTTATGGTGAACCGAGGATTGTGCTGAATGAATTTGGTTTTCAATGAGTTTTTTTGGGTATCCTCTTCTCTGGAAGGCTGTTGATATCTTTCTATTAAAATCTTCCAATTCCCTATCATTCGAACAGATTCTCTTACCCCTGATTGCTTGACTGTATGGAATGGATCGTTTTATGTTTATTGGGTGGTTGCTGTCGAAATGGAGATATTGTAGGTGGTTTGTAGGTTTGATGTGAATTCCTGTGTTGATATTTCCATTCTGGAGTGTTACCTCTACATCCAAAAAGGTGATGGCTGATGTAGATTTCTCCCAGGTAAATTGAAGTGTGGAGAATTGTGTCAGGCTGTCTAAAAATGTCTCAAGTGTTGAAGCACCCTGTGTCCAAATTAGGAAGATGTCATCTATATATCTATACCAACATAATGGCTGGTGTGTTTGTGTCTTTAGAAAACTTTCTTCCAACAATCCCATGTACAGATTTGCGTACGATGGTGCCATTCTGGTACCCATTGCTGTTCCCTTTATTTGAAGGTAGTTCCTTCCCTCAAACTGAAAGTTGTTCTTCTCGAGGATGAACCTGGTCAGGTTCACAAGAAAAGGTGTAGTAGGAGAAGGCTTGCCTGGGCGTTTGTTTAGAAAATTCTCTATTGCAGATAGGCCATGTGCATGAGGGATGTTGGTATAGAGAGAGGTGACATCTATGGTGACCAAAATAGTTACCGGGGGTAGAGGTACAGATATTTGTGACAGTCGATCTATGAAGTGATTGGTGTCCTGGGTATGTGATGGAAGGTTCTTTACTAAGGGTTGAAGGTGTGAGTCGAGGAAAGCTGAAATTCTTTCCGTTACTGAATTGCAGCCAGCAATTATTGGTCTACCAGGTGGAGGGATTATGTTTTTGTGGATCTTTGGTAATATATAGAATTGAGGAGTAGAGGGGTTTTCATTATATAATAATTTTAAAGATATTTCCGAAATATTTTGTTCAGGAGCTGTATATGTTCAAAAGCGTTACAGTTGTTGCATGTGATTTTGTAAATTCCTGTTGCAGTAACGCTTTTTACATAGGAAAAACAACCAGAACATTTAAAATAAGATTTGAAGAACATTATAGAGCATTCAAAAACAAAAATTCTAAAGTATCAAATGTTGCAGCACACCTAATACCCCATAAACACGAAATAACAAATTACGAAAATAACCTAACCATACTTGAAATAAATAACAACCCAATAGAACTAAACTCACTAAAAAATAATAATAACAAATTCCTTCAAATATAACCTACCTAACTTCAACAAAAAACAAATAATAAAAAACCTAATAGTTGACACAGAATCTAACATCCACAAAATTACCCACCAAAATACTGAACACATAAGAAATAATATTAATAATAAAATTAACCTAATAAAAACGGAAAAAAACAAAAAAACGGAACAATATATTAATAAAAAAGAAATTATAAAACTCAGAGAAAAACTAGAAAACAACGACTACTTAATATTAAAATCAGATAAAACAAATACACCAGTAATAATAGAAAATACCAAATATATCGATTCAATGACTAACTACATAAAAGAAAATAAATACGAACAAATCCCAGACCCAACTAACAAATACCTTATTACAATAAAAAACTTAATAGTCACTCACCGAAACACCCTAAACTATAACAATAAATTAAAATACCACACAAGACTATACCCATTCAAACCATGCGCACCAGTATTATCAGGGATACCTAAAATCCACAAACCCAACACACCATTTAGACCACTAATAAATTTCACAACAGCACCATCTTACATAATCGCAAAAATTCTAGACAAAATCATAAGATCTAAAATACATATCAACAACACATACAATATAAAAAATGGATACGAATTAATTAATAAAATAAAAACGATAAAAACAAGCAGCAACACAAAAATAATAAGTTATGACATAACTAACATGTACCCTAGTATCCCAATAGAAGAAACCATAGAAATAATAAAAAACAAACTGATACACAATAACGAAAAAAGAAACATAATAGATAGTATCATTACGCTAACCAAACACATATGTAACCAAAATTACTTCCAATTTAACAATAAATATTATAAACAAACAACAGGACTCCCCATGGGTTCACCCATATCATCTGTCATGTCAGAAATATATTTACAACACTTTGAACAAATAATAATTAAACCTATAATAAACACACACAATATCTCACTATGGACAAGATATGTAGACGATATACTTGTAATATACCAACCTACCATTCACAACGAACACCTCATAATATTAAACAAACTAAATACATACAACGATAACATACAATTCACCGTTGAAACAGAAACAAATAGAACAATCAACTTCCTCGACATTACTTTAAATATAAATGATAATAAAATAGAAACTACAGTATACAGGAAACCTACTTCCAACAACACCACAATACACTACAAATCTAACCACCCCTGGACACACAAAATTTACACTTACAGTAACATGATAAATAAAGCAATAAAATACACACAGGATAACAAACAAAAATTAAATGAAGAATTAGATAACATTACAAAAATAGCAATAGAAAATGGATACAACAAACACATTATAAAAAATATATACAATAAATTCACAAAAAAACCTAACCTCAACACAACACCACAACCGGAACACGAAAATAATGAAAATAAAAAAATCTACCTAAAATATAAATACACCAATAACAAAATAGAAAAAATAACAAATATATACAACAAAGAATACTACACTCCAACTTACAAACCAAACAACAAAATAATAAAATATCTTAATAACACAAACCACATAACAAATTCAGAAAAACATAACCTATCAGGAATTTACAAAATCACATGCAACAACTGTAACGCTTTTTACATAGGAAAAACAACCAGAACATTTAAAATAAGATTTGAAGAACATTATAGAGCATTCAAAAACAAAAATTCTAAAGTATCAAATGTTGCAGCACACCTAATATCCCATAAACACGAAATAACAAATTACGAAAATAACCTAACCATACTGGAAATAAATAACAACCCAATAGAACTAAACTCACTAGAAAAATACCACATTTATAAAAACATACACAACAACTTAATGAATCTACAAACAACATATACAGAAGACATACTATATAGAAATATCATACACACAGATCAAGAAAAAGTGCGCGTTACGTCAACAGACACCAACTTCACAGACCGAACATCCACAACAGAAAAACATCAGTGATTCGACAATGGTCAACGACCGAAAGGTGCTGCATCACTCAAGGTAAAATTATTGCACTTAATGGTGGATAAAATTACTTACATAGTAATATATTAACTTCATATATATATATATATATATATATATATATATATATATATATATATATATATATAGATTTTTTGGACTAGGAGACTGACAGACTTACCTTGGTAAGAGTCCACACTGTAGTCTTGAAATAGAAACACATAAAAGCACTTAAACTTTTATGTGTTTCTATTTCAAGACTACAGTGTGGACTCTTACCAAGGTAAGTCTGTCAGTCTCCTAGTCCAAAAAATCTAAATAATCTTTACCAACCAAAACTAACCTAATATATATATATATATATATATATATATATATATATATATATATATATATATATATATATATATATAATGGATAACGTAAAATATCAAGAATATATATATATATATATATATATATATATATATATATATATATATATATAAAGTTATTATGTTGTTTTTTTTATTTATAATTAACCCTTAGCACTCGACTGTCGGGGGAGCCCTGCCAAGCGTATATTGCAGTTTACTCGCATGTCGCGAGTCACCCGACATGATTTTCAAATGCCTAAAACTCGCCTGCGGCAAAGCCCACGACATTCAATCTTTTACCGTTTGGTGCTACACTCTATTGAAAATAATGTGAACTAAGTTGAAAATGCCTAGAAATATGTGAGTCATCACAAAATCTAGTTATGTTGTAAGCTGCAAGTAGGTTACAATTTTACCAGTTATTTGTTTACTTGTAGTTTGCTGTGGCTTCATGTGCAATTATTGATTCTGAAATTACTTATCTTTTACTTGATCCTGATTTATTAGAATGTAGTTCAGTTTCATAAACAAAGTAACTAAACCAACAGGTATTTGTAAATATAACCAGTTTATGGGTGGTGTAGATTTAGCTGTTCAATATAATAAACCTTGCAGTTTTACGAGACGAACAAATAAATGGTGAAGGAAAATGTTTTTCTGGCTATTAGATGTAGCTGTAGTAAATAGTTTTATTATCTATAATAACAAAAAAAAAGGAAATGAGAGAAAATCCTGTTAAACAAAATAGTTTCGCCAAAATTTGGCGAGGGAAGGCATTGGTGATATCAGGAATAACCCGTATAGTAAGAGGGGTCGGCCGTCAACTACTGACAAAGAAGAAAGACTGAATAAGAAATTACATTTAAACTTTTCCAATGATAAAAGTAGTTCTAAGGATTGTGTAGTTTGCAGTAACAGGAAGATAAAAGGAGGTAAAAGGGAAACAGTTTTTCACTACAAAACATGTGGCAGAAAACCAGGACTTCATCCGGAAGACTGTTTTCAAAGATATCATACTCTGCAAAGCTACAAATAAGATAATAAAATCATGTACATACAGTATTAGTGAATAAAAATAGCTTAGTTTACTAAAATCATGTAAGAGAAAACAAAGTTTTCCATAAACCATAAAGCAACCTGCAGGTGAGGAATTTGTCTCAATTTAATTACAAGTGGGGAAGCAAAGCATGTTACAAAAATCCGAACGCTAAGGGTTAATATACACCGTAAAACCCCTGTAACAAAACAACAATCCTTCGCGCAGGATGAATCATGGGACTGGCCCATTTGGCCGGGTGGGTCCTTAACTGTACTTTGTGCCAAGCACTTCTGGCGTATTTACTAAAATTTTCCAAATTCGGCTGAGCTTTTCGGATAAGAGGGGTTTTACTGTATGTATAAAACAATAGTAACAAATATTTATATTGTAAATTTTTATAAAAACATTTGTCATCACGGTTTTCACAATACCATTATTTGTGGTTTTTGCTACTGCATGATTAAACTTCAAAATCACAACAATCTTTTAAACTTAAAAAATTATTTAAGCCTTAGCACTCGACTGTCGGGGGAGCTCCGCCAAGTGTATATTGCAGTTTACTCGTATGTCAGGGGTCACCCGACACGATTTTCAAATGTCGATAACTCATCTACGGCGAAGCCCACGACATTTAATCTTTTACCGTTTGGTGCTACACTCTATTGACAATAATGTGAACTAAGTTGAAAATGTCTAGGAATATGTGAGTCATCACAAAATTTAGTTTGCCGCTACGTTGTAAGCTGCAAGTAGGTTACAATTTTGCAGGTTATTTGTTTAATCGTAGTTTGCCATGGCTTCACGTGCAATTAGTGATTCTGAAATTACTTATCTTTTACTTGATCCTGATTTATTAGAATATAGTTCAGTTTCATAAACAAAATAATTAAACCAACAGGTATTTGTAAATATAACCAGTTTATGGGTGGTGTAGATTTAGCTGTTCAATATAATGAACCGTGCAGTCTTACGAGACGAACAAATAAATGGTGGAGGAAAATGTTTTGGCTGTTAGATGTAACTGTAGTAAACAGTTTTATTATCTATAATAACAAAAAAAAGGAAATGAGAGAAAATCCTGTCAAACAAAAATAGTTTCCCCAAAACTTGGTGAGGGAACGCATTGGTGATCAGGAATAACCCGTTTAGTAAGAGGGGTCGGCCATCAACTACTGACAAAGAAAAAAAACTGAATGGAAAATTACATTTAATCTTTTCCAATGATAAAAGCAGTTCTAATAACAGGAAGATAAAAGGAGGTAGAAGGGAAACAGTTTTTCACTACAAAACATGCAGCAGAAAACCAGGACTTCATCCGGAAGACTGTTTTCAAAGATATCACACTCTGCAAGACTACAAATAAGATAATAAAATCATGTAAGAGAAAACCAAGTTTTCCATAAACAATAATGCAACTTGCAGGTGAGGAATTTGTCTCAATTTAATTACAAGTGGGGAAGCAAAGCATGTTACAAAAATCCGAGCGCTAAGGGTTAATGTTGAAATAATTTAGAAAAACTATTTTTGATAAAAAAATCAACCTTTTGTGTCTTCTCTACTCTCCTAGTATTTAAATATATAAAAAAGTACGGTATTCTAAAAATAAATAGCTCAACAGAAAATACAACAAGTTTTCAAAGTAACACAACTTTAAACTCACTTCTGCAGCCTTGCTGTATCTTCTCAGGAACTGGAGCGAGCATGGTCTGCCAAAACTATAGTTTAATTTGCGTACCATCACCTTTTCTAGTGAGAGTATCTGTTCCTTGCTATAAGTTGAATCAGTTATATATACAAAATCAGTAATATCTGGCGAATATGTTTCTTCATATTTACAAGCTATTAACATAGCTGTTACACCAACCAACTGAAGTTTTTCTTTTGTAATTATTCGTAATTTCTGAAACATAATTTAAAATTATTAAAACAATTATTTTGAATAATTAAAAATAAATAAAAACATTTTATGTCCAAAATTTATATTCATTTTACAAAACAATTTTCCCATATAGAACAATTTGCTTAAAATATATATTTACACACAATTCACTTGAAAATTACCATACTAATTTTCACTGGTTTTTTGACCTTTTTATCAAAGGTTTTATTTGCTATTGGTAAGAACATTTCTAAGACATAGTTTTTACTGGAAAAGCTTTTTGTCTTTGTTAATGTCAAATGCTTGCCTCTTCCATTGTAGCCTCACTATTTTCCCAGTGACAATTCAGGGAAATCACTTCATTTTTCAACCATGTATAATTTACATCAGAACTGGGATAAAATCTGTTCTAATCTAGTGGTATTGCTACTACAACATTCTCAATCGAGTTCTTTTTTCACACAATCCAATGCAACTCACTTTAGTTTTTCATGTTAATGTCCATCAGCGAATAGTACAGGTTAGAATCTTTTAGTTAACACAACAATTTGACTGCTTTTTAGATTCAGTATTATTCTATTTCTTGTTTGAAAGAATTTAAACACTGAAATTGTTCAACATTTGTTACAAGTAACTCATTCGCAACTTAATAAGATTTTACTGATTTTAAACTCACATGTCTTTGTAAACTGTTTGCAAGCAGACAATAGATCTTTGAATAGAAATTCTAACTTCTATTCAGTTAAAACCACTCTTAATTGATAATTATACATCATTATTCTTCAAATCAATTACTTCCCTTTATTAATGGTCTTAATAATTTATTTGTTGCTAGTAACTTTAGTACATTAATTGATTACTTTGTATAAATTTACTGTGATAATTGATCTTAGAAGTGAATTTAGCTCTAAATTTCAAGTGCTAAATATGCTCACTAGTGACAGTTCTATACCACTATTCTGTTTTCCAACTTTTAGCTATTCATTACATCAACTTAGTAATTTTGAAAAACTTTTGTATCAAGTGCTGAGAATGTAGCCAAAACCTTGTATTGTATTAAATTATCTTACATTTAATGTCAGTCTAGTTTTAAGATCCCAAAATATGAATTATAATTTTAATTATGAGTTAAAGATATTGCGTTGTTTACTTTTCACTTTATATTATTATTATAAGAAAATATGTTCAAAACTAAACTAAAAATTTAACCATTAGCAAAATTCTAGTTACCTGAAGGAATAAATCTACTATTGCAACACACAGATGCAAAGTTTCCGTTAGTAGATGATATTGTTGTTGAACATCAACAAGCCAATCTACCAAAACACCACGCATCTTTGGTGTAATAGTCTGCCCAGTTAAATATTTTGAATGTATGATAAATTGACTCTGAAAAAATTTAATTAATTTATTAAATTACAAAAATTGATCATAAAATAATCACGACAATCCGATCTGACAAAATTAAACGATTATGGGTAAGGCCATATAAAATGTGTATTTGTTTAAAAAGTAGGAGAAAAATAAAGAACTAAAGAAAATAATTTTAAATATCTTTTTTCAATTTGTTCTTCAAGTAAGAACATGAAAAATAAAGTGATATTGGCCACAGATGTATTATGATACAATGTAATATGAACTGTAATCAGATAGACAAGAAATCCTGAAAGCATTTTTTAAAAAGGGGGTGAAAGTTTTAAGCTACAGAAAGGAACAGTTTGAAAGCATTAAAAATTATTGCATTATTGTTCAAATGTTGTACCATTGGTACAAATGTTTGAAAAAATAGAAAGAGGGAAAATTAGTATAGTGAAAATTTGACAACCAATACAGTTTTGTTATTGTTTTGAAGAGAGTGAGTAAGTACTAATTAGACAAGAGTTTGAGAACGTTTTAAAATTTGACATTTTTTAATATTAGCATCAAAAAGCTAAAAAGGGACAGCCAATAATATTTTGAAGAAAGAGATTACAACGCTTCAATGATGTACTGCCTGATCAAAGAGTAAACATTGCAGCTGAAGAGGGAAATACCAGCAATACAGTAGCAGTGGTTCACATATTTTTTGTATGCAATATTTACTCAGTCCGGAAGTAACGCTGTTATTCCCCTCTTCCACCACAATGTTTTCTTGGTCTAGTAGTAAATATCATCTAGGCCACTAAGGAAAGAGAAAGAGAAAAAAGGGACCGATGTTACGCCACTATTATTGCTGGCAAACTCATAAATAGAAAATTCTTCATACAAACATTTCAGCTAATTTAGTAATTGTTTTTAATAGTTATAAAATTTACATGTTTAAAGATTTTTAAAAAAAATAATAAGTAATATTTTAATTATAACTAATAATCAATAATTAGAATACAGTAGACATTTGATAGTTCGACACTGGCTTTTGTGATGTGACAGAGTGGCAATTAGTGCTTTGACATGTGTAAAATCATTGATTGGCTCTCCCTTACTTCTTATTTTTAACGAATCCTCCCACTATTTTTAGCATCACACTATTTTCCACTTTCCACACAGTAATACGTGTCTGTTTGTTTTTGATGCTGTATTTAGTTAAACACGCTTTTGTTCTGTTATATTGCAGTTTTTAATTTTAAAAGCTGTTGTTTGTATTTTATGAAGAGAATTGCACAGTTCCTTGTATTAAACGGTATGATAGAGGGAATTCCAGGTTGGTAGATAAAGCAAGTGAACCGACTACAGAGGAAGAAATCATTAATGCTTTAACGTGTAGCTTGAATAGAATGTGATCTACCCCTAGTAACTGAATTATAATATTTATAAATTTAATTAATATTACTGAAGACAATCCAAACAATGATAAATAAAACAAATTTCTCTCCATAATGGCTGCCACTGATGACATAAATGTCGCATTATATCAAAGGCATCATTTGGTGCAGTTGCTTGTATATGATCTATGAGAACCAAGTTATACTATATTGAGAAGTTACATATTTTTTTGCCAGGGTGTTTATTAAAATTCTAGATACTGTTGTACCAGAGATAGAATGTTTCTTCTTATATCAAAATATTTACAAAACTCCTTATCATTTACTCACTTCTGATATGTTTACATGTCTGTGGTATGTGTCAAAATACTATTCAAGATAACATTTTATACAGGCAGGCTGAATATGTGATTGTGGTTTGTGTTATTTTACCTTTGCACACAAAAGATATAAAAAGGACCACAAGAAAAATAATATTAAAAAAACTGTTCTCAGAACTCACAAAAACCTTGATAGCAAACTACAACAAACACTCATGTAAAGCCGATATAAATATTTTGTGGAGGGAAGTTATAAAAATTATGTAACAATGTAAGTTATTTTTACTTAACTTTCAAAAGAATTCATTAAATATGTGAATTTTTTTATATGTTGTTTTTAATGCTTACAAATACTCTCCCTACACTTCGACACTTACCTTCTTAGTATTAAACTATAGAGGGTCTACTAAGCTATACATTAATTACAAATTCAATGCTATGAAGTAAAGAAACCTCCAGAATTCAGCAATGAACCTAATACAACGACCTAAGACAAAAAATTATTGCTAAAGGTAAACTTAAGTGTTAAATTAAGTTACAGCATTAATTTGAAATAAGAGTTTTAGGTAAACAGATATAGTTTTTTTCAGTCTTAACAAGTAAATTTTAAGATATAGCTACAATTTGTCACACTTGTTGTTTGTAAATGTAATAAACCTGAATTTAAAAAAAAATAGTAATTGAAATTTTATAATAAATAGTAAGTATTTTTTGTTTTTTAAATTACTGAACCAAACTACTAGGTTAAATAATTAAATATGATAAAATAAACAATTAAAAACAGATAAATTTATGCCAGACTTGTTCTATAGTATAGATTTTTGAAACAAGTTACAAGATGTGTTTCAATGTTGAACGAAATCAATTTATTCTCCATTTCTAATGGTTCGCTTTTATTATATACAAAATTTCCCAAGCTCTTGAGTTCTCCACAAAACAATGCATTAACAAAGACATAAGGTTTTATTGATTTCTGCTTCTCACTGAATCAAATGTTAAATCTTATCAAAGTTTTTTGTTTGTGTTTTTAAAAAATTAGTCACTGTTTAATAACCTTCACAAAATGTGTGTACAATATTTATTTTTGGTAGGTAGTAAAACAATGCCTTAATATTGGTGTACATTATTACTCACAAGATGGTGGCTTATGTCTTCTACTTTACATGTCAAACGGTTAGTTTACATTAGAAAAGATTATTTTTCTAATGCAGTATAATATAGTTTCCTGTCTTCGATTTTTGAAGTTTCTGGTATGTTTGTAAAGTAAGGTTAAATGAGTATTTTTTTCAAAATGTTGGGGCCCCGGTAACAGGTTTTATTTTCGCTGTGTTTTTTAGGGTAATCTTCATTATTTGCTATATTGGGTTTTGCAATATCTGTGACATCTGAGTACTGATAAATTAATGTTGGTAATAAAAGAATCTGACATTTCCCTATTGTGGCACTATTTTGCTTAGTCTGTCTTATATAACTTAAAATTTTATATAATAACTTATAATCTTATATAATCAAATAACTACTTACCTCTAGGTGTCGTAAGTACTTGTATATATCATTAACGTATTCGGATACCAGAAAAAGTTTACCTCCGTCATTCTCATCTATGTTTTTAATTGATTTTGGAACAACAACTGGAGAAATAACTTTACAAGTTGTAGGTTTTATGTTTGATGTTGAAGTCGGTCTTGCTCCTAATGGCCGAAGGTTTGCTAACGGATTTCTATACTTTGCTATTAATGAGTCGTTATCACAAACAGAGTTTTGATGATTTTTCTCCGTTTTTACTTCTCTAAAACAATCATTTAACTTTTTTAAAATTAAGTGGCTGGTAGAAAGAAATTTACAAAATCTTAGCTTTGAAATTACCTAACTTTTCTTTTTTAAAAAAGATTAAAAATTTCAATTATTTTCATGAACTTATACCTGGTGATTCATTGCGATATATATATATCCTGTTGTTTCATAGTCACATGTCCCTAACTAGGTTTATAATAGCACAGTGTTTCTGATAAGCACAATCAACTATTCCCCAAGCCTCTGCTTATCTCACATTCTTGTTAGATGCAAAAACTGTTAACTTTAGAGCTATGTTAGCCAGCCACTAAATAATGGCATTAAACAGTGAATGAAATAGATGTCTGGATTAATATCAACACAGAATATCCAAGATGGTCTGTTATTTAAGAAGTATTTGTTGGATAGACTTAAAATTGTATTACATTACATTTTTACATTTAAAAGCATTGCAATTAAGATTTTTAATTAGGTCGAGGAAGTTTAGGGATCGACCTAACCATAACAAAAAGCCACACACAAAAACATAGTTTCAACATTTACAGGAAGCCCATAACAACAGACACACTTATCCACAACACCTCAAACCACCCTATCCAACACAAACTATCCCTTCAGATCCATGCACAATAGACTTAAAGAAGTCCCAATGACCACAGAAAACATAAACAAGGAACTAGACACAATTAAATATTTAGGTTACACAAATGGATACAACACCACAATAATAGACAAACTATGGTACAAAATACAAAAAAACACTCAAATTAACACTACAGACAGGGAAAACAAATACATCACATTACCATTCATAAACAAAACAAACAAAATAGCCCGCAAATTTCAAAAAATAGGTTACAAAATAGCATACAAAACCAATAATAAATTACAATACAAAATACAACACAACACCAACAACAAAGATAAACTACAAGCACCAGGCGTATACAAGCTAAACTGCGACGAATGTAACAAATTCTACATTGGACAAACAGGTCGCAGCTTTAAACAAAGAGTCGAAGAACACAAACATAACACCGACTCAACATTTTACAATCACTTAAAAGAAACAGGACACAAATGACATTTATCATAATTTAGAAATCCTACACATCAACAAAAAAAGGACCACATCTCACCACACTAGAACAATATGAAATTTACAAACACACAAAAACACAAAATACAAACATATTAAACGAAAAAACACAATACAAATCACACATACTCTTTGATACTATCGAAAACCTACCTTTAAAACCGTCACTGCTTGACCCAACATATCCAAGCAGAAGACACTGATGAAGATTGGTACATAGCGATCGAAAACGTTCTGTCTCAGTAAGTTTTAACAAATTTACTAAATAAAAAGTTTGGATAGCCATAAAATATTGTTTAAGTGATTAATAAGATTCACCGAATGTAATGGACTACAAAATTCAAGAATATTATTTTAATCAATCCATTAAGTATTTTGTGCTCCCAGAGTATTTGATATACTTCATTTTGCCAAAAACCATTGGCAACTTGTTAAGGGTTAAGGTCTGAGTTGACAATGGGACACATCTGCTGAATTGGTCATTGTCAACAATTATAAAAGTAAGAGGTACTATAAGCAAATATAACATACTTATAAGGGTTATTACTTTTTCTGTAAGACTTAAATCACATTTTTTGGGAGGGGATTCTGGCATCTTGCTACAGTTTGAAACTTCAAATGACACTAAACTTAACAAAGCAAATGAAAAGAGATATTCTAAAATTAAAATGCATAAAATCACTCTGAAATCATAAATGTATACAAACATAAAGAAATAAACAGTGCAGAACTGTGCATTACTTGAGGATAGATCTACCGAAACGCCTGTCCTTAACAATTTATAAAAGTAAGTGCTACTATATGCAAGTGTAGTAAAAACATTTACAAGTGTTTTTAGTTAAAAACTAGCTCATGTGGAGATGGAATCAATTAGTATACTTACAGAAAAACTTGACATTCTAGATCGATATAGTAAATTATCAATAACACAAAGAAAACGTTGCTTCTCAACTTGACATTTCGCAACCTCTCATATGTAAAATTTTGAAGACTCCATCTTGCTGTTATGAAAGTGTAATTAAAATTTTGATAGCAAAAGACATCATTCTGGAAAAGATCCACAAATGGAGCAGGTACACAACTTTCTTTGATAGAAAGCTATCTTTAAATCTGGCTATCTAGGGCATCATGCAACATTGCCAGGGGCATCAATTCAAGTTGAATGTTTAAATTAAAATTATCATGAAATGAATAAGGACATAAATTGTACTCCTCCCGTATTTGCTATTTTTAGTTTTAAAAAATGTCTATAATATAGGCCTACCAATATACTGAGAACAAAGATCAATTATCGTTCCGCATAGTATCATAATATCCAACACATGAAATTTTTGTTTCATGAGAAGACTATGGTTCGCTGTAATTAGTCATGGGATATCAAACAATCAAAAAGTTGATTGTTTTGGAAATGTTTGGAACAGATTTGATGGATTAGCAAATAGCAGGCATGATTGTGGCTATGACTTCAAAACTTTGTGGGTAATAAGCTTATGATATATGATCTCTTATTTCTATAAGCATCTTCAGTAATTACATTCCATGTAAATCATTCGAAGGAGAATGTGTAATAAACAACATATCCACTGGGGTCGGGTTTGACTGTAGATCTATGTATCATAGTGCTACATCAAGGCAGCCACAGCATCCGAGAAGGATAACCTCTGTATGATGTTATCTCCTTCACCTTCACTCTCATCTGAGATGTTGAAGGGTTCTTTCAAAACCATTTTAATGATCTGCTGATCATTTAAAATTCCATGGTTGTTGTCGTCAACATCATTGGGATTTGCGTATTCACAACAAGGAATATTTTGCACCAGCTCCTGGACCTATACAACATTGTTTCTGTCTGCATGAGTTTTCTTCGATAGTTAGGCTTGGCCAAAATTTATTCCAGGATTTTGTCAACTGTAGATTTCCATGATTCTGCTACCCATAAATTAGATGTTAAATAACCTGAGCTTTTGAATTAATACGAGTGTTTCATCTTTTCTTCCAGTATTTGTCTCAATTACTTTTTCCTGTACGAAAGCTTAAGATACTGCAGTATTTGTTGATCCATGGGCTGGATGAAAGGAGTCACGTTGGATGATAGGAAAAGTCCCTTTATATTTCCTCAAAGTAATTTGTCGTGTGGGGGTTGTCATGTAACACTGTCTAGAAAAAGTAAGGCACGAATCGAAAAGTAAGTTTCCTTTACAAAATCGAGTATCTTCGAGAACAAAGTGGGTATCAAACCCTCCCTCAAATAGTTGTGAGGTGACAACAAGCATTTTTGTAGATGACAGGTAAGCCATTTACATTTAGTTTCGTTAATGCCCTTGGTTTTACTGCTTTACCAATAACCATAAGAGAGAGTTTATGATTTGCTTCAGCATTACCACTAGCTAAAACCTTTATCTTTCCTTAATATTTTCAAACCTGGTGAAATTTTTTCTCCTTTTGCAGCCAGACTTTTTTGGCAATGGCTTAAAGTTAAGGGCAGTCTCATCTGTATTATATATTTGCTGCGGTCAATAGTTTCCTGCATTAATCGAGTCAGCAAATGTACTTACAAATTCAGTTCCAGCAGCCTCATTAGATGATAGCTGTTCTTCAGTAGCATCTAACTGATGTATGCTTTGACGCTTCTTAAAACGATCAATAAGGCTGTGCTAGCAGAAAAAAGCTTGTTTTCGTTCATTAATTGATTTAATTGTAAAGCTATTCTTGAATCAAGGGATAACTTTTCACTAATCGAGATACCTTTTTCTCTCTCTTGAGAAAACCAAACAGAGCTTCTCTAGTAACAGAACAAACACTGTCAAGTTCCTCCAGTGGTGTGGTTTTTGCTGTTTGACGGGATTCAGTACACATACTTGTACCATATTTTTAGGGTTTTAGGATACACAGTGGCTTTTTAGTACATTGTATTTAATAATTATGTCTACTATATTAATAATTTTTGTTTAATCCGAAATGGGGCCGGTTCCAATCATTTCGGACTACCAGGACTTCACTGTAATAAATGAGGAAAGATTGAAATTGAACATAAGCTTAAAATACAGACGGAAATTTACACAGAAAGTTTATCTAGTAGTCCTAGTAATAATATTCCTCTGAATAGGATGTCATCCCTCCCCCAGGTGTTTGAAACTGCGTATATGCTTTAATTTATGTAACAAAACCTTACCTTTATTCATATATTATTTATTTTTTAAAAAGACTCACCAGGTCAATTGTTTTACTTACCAATTGTATGTTAAGATTTGACTTAGCTGTCTATTCAAATCGTTCTAAAGAAGACAGATAACATTAAAATTCTCGTTTGTATTAAAAAAAAAAAAATAAATAAATAAATAATTTTAAAAATATTACACGTGAAAAACTTTATTACAGGTCTGACAACATTAAATTAAATACAAACGGTTCATATCTTTTACAAATTGTAAGAGCATGGTATGTCAAATGCACACTGGCTTTGTATATTTACTGATTTGATTCTATGAAACATATCAAGAAATTAAATTAAAAACACATCATAGCAATCACTTGAACTTACATGGCTTTGTTGCCACATTCTAAAACTTTACACAGGTTTACTCTCATAACATGGTTAAATTTTGAAAACATAAAATTATTGAAACAAAGCTACTTATAAAACATTTTCACGTTGTTATTAAATTTTAAAATCTAATTTATTAAAAATATAAGCAAGAGTTTGACACCAAAATAATAACGATTGCAGCCTCAATGGCGACCTTTCCTCCAACGTAGCTGGTGAAAGATAGATCGGAAGCGTTTTCTCACTGTATGTTACTGAATCCCCTACTCTTAGACTTTAATAAAAAGCCTTTCATTGGTTTACCGTTTATCATGGCACCCTTTTCCCTAGCGTTGTCTTAATAACATTTTTAGAAACAAAAATTTCTTTTATTAACCTAAGCCGATTTTTACATTAGCTGAAATAACAAATATTTATCCAACATGCTGAATTGTAACAAAAATAATTTAGCATGTTACAATTTGTAATGAATTTATTCAAGTTGAAAATATACAAATATTAATAACCAACTACCCAATAATCAGGCAATTTAGCCCCAAACAGAAAGTTAGTGGAATTTCACAAAAAACTGAAAAGAAACTGCTGGATAATTATCATACACTGCAATGTAAATGCATTTTTTGGACAATTTTAACTATTTTAAGATTATGTTAAACACTTAGACTGAAATGGAAATAAGATAATCTAAGAAAATTGAGGGTTTAAAAAAACACTTATAAGACTGTCTATTGATTTAGGGTAATTCCTCCATGCTTTCAACTACAAGTACACTCAGAAAGTCAGTTTAGAGATCCTACAGAAAATATTACAAAACCTTTGCAGAAAATTTAACTTATTTAATAAATCCAAATAATAAACAGAGGTTTCATTACAACTATTCTTTGACCTTAGCTTGTGAGGTTATGTTAAAACAAATCAAAACATATACAAAACTCACAAATTAATCATTTATTATCTCATATGTGTTTCAATGACAAAGTCATCATCATCAGTGAGTGTTACTACTACAAACTCTAACTTACAAACAGAGGTTTATTATTGTTAAAAGTTTGCAAGATGTGCATATAAAAACTGTTAGTTTCAAGAAATATGTATTTGTTGAAATAGTTTTAGGCCATTAAAAGGGTTTTTGACTAATAATAGAAATTTTATGTAAGATGTTAGAGAAAATTTAGGGATGTAATTTCATAAAAACTTAATATATGATACAAATTAATTATAAAAGAGGTTTAGAATTAAACATGTTTAAAATGGTCAGAAATAATAGTTGTGTAAATAGCAAACAGTTGTTAGACATTTGAGCAAATGAAATAATAGAACAAAAAATACATGTACAGTAATCCCTCCGTATCCGCGGCAGTTCGGTTCCGGCGGGTTGCAGCGGATCGCGAAACCGCGGATAACGGGACCTTATTTGAATGGTAAAATGAGGGTTAGGTTTCCAGAATAAATTTACAAAGGCAAATGTATTTTAAGTGTACAGAACTATATTTATTTATCAATTTTTTAGAAGATTATGTATGTATAACTATACAAAATAGGCCTAATATTTACGAATTTTTAATAAACACAAACAAAAAATTACATATGTTACATATGTACAGTTAAGTCTTTGTAAACGTGTACGGTACAGTAAGCCGAATTTAGGCTGGCTTGAAAAACTTCGTTATTGGAGCTTGTTTCTTCTCCTTTTCAAGTTCCTTCTGGACTTCTTCATACGGTAGCATCAGGTTCTGGAGTTTTCTTTTAAAACGAAGAGCCCTTTCCATGAGAGGATCTGTCTGCAACACGTGGTCTGAGAGCTGTGTTGCCATGCGGAGAATTTCACCGACGGATTTAGGAGAAAATCTTGTCATCGTTCTAGGATCATCAGGATCTTCATCATCGTCGATCTGTTTGGCTTCTTCATTTTGGGGTATCATCAATTCCTCCAACTCTTCCACTGTCAATTCTTGATTGTCCCCTTGAATCATATCTTGAACGTCCTGGTGGTCGATTTGAGAGAAACCCTCACCCTCCACGTTGTGAGCGATTTCTAAAATTGAATCCACCACTTGTGCTCCAATTCCATCCATGTTTCCTGCTACATCTCCAACGACTTCAGGCCACAATTTTCTCCAACATGCGTTAATAGTTGATGGCTTCACTTCATTGATGGATTCCTTTATGTTAATCAAACAATCTGCGATGTTGTAGGTTTTCCACATCAATGAAACGGTAGAATCAGGGGCATCATCCATTCCTTTCAAAAGACGCTCAAATGTTCTGCGCACATAATAAGCCTTGAAAGCAGCGATTACTCCTTGATCTAAAGGCTGTAGGATTGATGTGGTGTTGGCGGGAAGAAACATGAGTTTAACGTTTGGATGGTCAATTTGAGGATGCCCAGGGGCATTGTCAACCAACAGTAAGACTTTAAAAGGCAGGTTTTTGGACTCAAGATAAGCTTTCACCTCAGGAATAAAACAGTTGGTGAACCAATCACGAAACAATTCCCCAGTAACCCAAGCTTTTTTGTTAGACCTCCAAAATACAGGCAGGTGATCTTTATCTTTACCTTTCAGGGCCCTTGGGTTTTGAGACTTATAAACAAGCAGGCTTTTAATCATAAACCCACTAGCATTGACACAAAACAATAGGGTTAGTCGATCTTTGGCGGCCTTGAAGCCAGATGCCGTTTTTTCAGATTTTGATAAAAATGTTCTTGAAGGCATCCTTTTCCAAAAAAGGCCTGTTTCATCAGCGTTGAACACCTGTTCCGGACAGTAACCTTCCTCTTCCAAGACATTTTGAAGCTTTGGAGGAAATTCTGCAGCAGCTGTGTGGTCTGCAGAGGCTGCCTCGCCTACGAGTTTCACATTATGAAGGCTAAAACAATGCTTAAATCTTTCAAACCACCCCTTACTGGCTAAAAACTGTACCGGATCTGAAGATTCACTGCTCTCCATCAATGACTCAGCAAAATGCTTGTGAAGATGCTTGGCCTTTTCTCTGATAATATGCGAGCTTAAAGGAACTTTCTTCCTCGTTTGATCCTCTATCCATATGCTCAACGCCTTTTCAGTTTTTTCAATTCTCACGTCTCGAGAAACAGAAGCAGTTTTTGCACAGAGAAGTCCACCTTCTGTCACACTGTCTCTAATTTTCTTTTCGTTTTTTCGAATTTCCCGAACACTGGACTCATTCAATCCATATTTTTTTGCGACTGGAGCAACTTTGTCAACTTTCAGTGCATCAAGAATTTTTATTTTTTCAACTAAGGACAACACAACACGTTTTCTTTTCTCAATCTTAGACATGTTAATTCACTCAACCGAAGAAAACAGAACAAAACTCACACTCGAATACTCAACGACACATCGAACACACTTTTACTTTTTACACTCGAACACTGTCACAAAGAGCTGAACGCATACACGTCTCTGGCGAGTGATACTAACTGACTGACGTGTTGTGTGGCGGATGGCGGGAATATGCGCGCGCAGACTACAAAAGCAAAGCAGACGCAGGTAGTGAGTGGAATGGGAAAGAAGCTGGCGGGTAGGGGTGGTAGGGGGATGGGTACCACGAATTGCTTTATAACTACGCTCCTAAGAATTACATACTGAAAATTTGTATCAGCTCAATTCGCGGATAACCGAATCCCGCGGATGCCGAACCCGCGGATAAGGAGGGATTACTGTAATAAACTAATTTTTTAGTAAGTGTGAGAAAAACCACACCAAAAAAAAAGGTAAGAGATTATAAAGGTGTGAAAAGTAATAGTGGTTGGATAACAAAGGAACTATTCTAAAATAGTATACACTTTGATAAATAATAAAATATTTTTTAAAAAAATAAGATTTTTTAAAAAACCTGAATATATAAATTGTACTTACTAAAACGTAGAAAATATTTTTTTAATAAAAAAAACAATATATCATAAGCTTGTTACCCACAAAATTGTACACAGACTCATATTTAACATACTAAATATGACGAATAAAGGGATTTCACGTGATGTTGGAGCCCCTTGCCATATAGATTCACAAATTATGATATAAACACAGGATATTTGAGCAGTTCTACCATAGACTTATTTTATAGATGTAAGAAATTTATTAAATTTATGATTCAAAAGGTTTAAGGAGAAATTGTCTCTTATATTTATAGGCACCTACAATAATCACATTCTGTGTAAATCATTCAAAGAAGGTTGAATTCTCGGCAATCTAAACAAAAAATATGCAAACACAAGATAGACAGACAAAGACTGATATTGCATGGTCTTTTCTGAGAATAATGATCAATTATTGTCCTGCATATTCTCATAATATCGAACACATGAAATATTTGTTTTGTGAGAACTCTATGGTTCTCTACAATTAATTATGGGAAATCAATCAATCCAAAAGTTGACTGTTTCGGAAATTTTTGAAATAAATTTATGGATTAGCAAATACAAGGCAAGATTGCAGTATCATCTTGAAAATTTTATAATTGGCTTATGATAAATTATATTTTTATTTCTGAAAAATTATTTTTCACTTTTTAGTAAGAAATAATTATATATGTGAGTTCTTTTTTTTAAAAGTCAGTTCCATCTTGAATTTTTTTTTTTATTTCTTTATTTTTAAAGGTATGATATCTAATTCTTATCTACATTGTAATCAAATTTCGTTTCATGTCGATAATTATGTTGGGACAATTACCAATATTTATCCATGCAAATTTCAGATGTGTATAACTTCTAATCATATTGATTAGTTGTTGTTGAAATAACTGACACAACATTGAACAATAAGACAAACATATCAGTTTGTTAGATGAATACATTGTATAAAGATGAATATATTGAACGAGTAGCAAATTCTCTTGACAAATTTTTCAAAAATCCTACAAGGATATCTCGTCTTACAATTAATCTTTTTCATTTCCGTTTAAAAACGTGTTAGTAATCATACAATCCAAAATCTCAGGTAAATTTAATTAGTAACAATTAGAAATAATTACTTTAAAAGGTAGGAGAAATAAATTATGTATAACTTACTGGCAAAATATAAACATAAAAATGAAATGAGGTTGACTAAAAAATATAAGGGGTTCCATTGCAGTACACCAATGAGACTATTTTAATTGTAATTTCGGGGAAATTTTTTTGTGAATTGGGAGAAATATTGGGGTTAAAACATTTTCTGTTTACCTATTGCTTATATAATTTGACATAACTTATGATTTAAAATAAAATAAAATACTATTTAAATTTCCGTGAAGACATTTAGAAATGAATAACATATGGACTTAAACTATAAATTGAAAAGCACCCAAAAGAGTAATACAGGTTTTTATTTTAAATCAGTAATCTTAAATAAAATGTAAGTATTATGCTATAAACTTACTTTCGTTGAGGCTGTTGTGGTTGAGGTTTTTCAATCTGGTTTTGTGACACAGTTTTCTTTAAAGTTCCCTTAGGTTTGTTACTTACTAATGTATTTGCAGTAACATCTCTTAAAGCAGTTCTTGTTGGTATCCGAGAAGCTGCTTTTATTTTCAATACATTATGTTGAACATTTTCCTGGTCTGTGGATTGGTGCTGAAACAGAATTTATAAATTAATTTTGGAAAGGTTTTTACTTTTTATTTAAATACTTCCTAATTCAATTTTGTATTTGCAGTAATAAATAACTGTCTGTTACTAAGATTTATAGGTTATAAAAATTAAAACTTGTTTACATTCTAAAATCAACCTTGTCTAACATTATTTTAAAACAAATTATCTTTATTTTAAAGCAATCAGTCAAATAGATTAGATTTCATTGAGGCCATGATAAGGACTTTGAATATAACAGGAGGGAAATTTTTACCCACTAGCATCCTTAAAAATATGAGATAGTTACATATGCTTTGTGTGTATTTTTGTTTCAATGGTAAAATGAGTTGTTTGACTTTTGTACTATAACAAATGGGAAGGATAATGGCTCAAATGAGCTTACTTCAATTATTCCTGATTCCTCGAGGGTCGAGGAAAATTTTTACCCACTATAATCCTTAAGAATATGAGATAGTGGCATATGCTATGTGTGTATTTTTGTTTCAAGGTAAAAGGAGTTGTTTGACTTTTGTACTATAAGGAATGCTATATATCTCCTCTAGGGCAATGAGTACACAATATACATTCCTTCTTCAATACTTTTTGTGATGCATCTGCTTTTTTTCTGAGGAAGCATTACAGTAGGTTATCTTGAAGACAGTTTGCATAGAGATCTCAACTGCTGATTGAGAAAAAGATATTGAATGAATGATAGCTGAAAGGAATACAATGACATTGATCATTTACCAACTAGTACAGTCTCAAGCATTTTATAAAAACGTATAAAATAAAGGTTCAAAATATTTTCTTATATCATTGTTGAGTATAAACACAGCCATGTAGTTCATAGAACTGAACTGACAATATTGGACACTTTTCATAATACTAAAACCTTAAAATATGTAGTGGAAAGGTGTTTCAAAGAATGTTTTTTCTTTAAAGATACTACCTTAATATTTTCACTTTCAGTAGAAATGTAAGGCACAATTTTTTTGTATAACTATACTTTCTTATGATTTCTGTATAGTGTTAACTATGACCTATTTTCATCTTAACTTATTGTGGATTAAATTATTTGTGGCAGAGAGTACAAATTCTTCGAGTTAATTGAGTTATACTGTATTTCACTACAAAAATATTCTCACTTATAAAGGACTAAATATTATATATTTTTATTGGGGCAATTTTTTATTAATTATTTTGTATTTTAGTTTATTATTATTTGTAATCATGATAAATAAAAACAAATTAAAAGTTACTTATGGTTTGAAGTTTGCGTTTATGGTTCCAGGCGCTTACTATTATTGTTCACTTCAGATGTACACAAAAATACACTAATTTTAAAAATAGTTACAATTATTTACACTAAGCAGATTTTAAATTTAGAATTTTCTTAAATACTGCATATATTTAATACTCACATAATAAGGCACAAAACAACTATTGACCATCGACAGTTCTGGGTTGGTCTTATTCATGTTTTTTTTTTGCAAAAAAAGATCCAACTTAGTTAATGACATGGCAAGGGTTAGTGTTTATTTCAACAGCAGGCCATATGGAGGCTTCCATCTTTGGAAGTTTAATAATTGAGCTCATTTTTACCCTTCTCCCTGTCACTTAAATAACATTTTAATGTAACATACAGGTAGTATGACTTAATGGTAAAAATATAGACGTAATGATGTTGGTACTAAAAATCTTTTTTTCTTATATTACTCGTTTTAATGTGTAGAATACGAATACCAATTTTTTTCCGCAGAAAGTACGGAAAGTTACTTTTTTTACATTTTAAATGTACAGTTGCATGTAGGCCTATAGTGTGAACCGGCCTCGCAGTAGCTGCAGTACACAACATTAGATTTGTAATTTTTTACAACATTAGCCTACTAAATACCTATATTAAAATATACCTACGAAGTATCTAGTCAGGATAGATTTGGTTATAATTTTATTCAATATTGCTATCTACCTATATTAAAATATACCTACGAAATATCTAGTCAGGATAGATTTGGTAATAATTTTATTTAACATTACTATCTACATGTATTAAAGTATACCTGCGAAGTATTCAGTCGGGATAGATTTGGTTGTAATTTTAGATAGTAGGCCTAATGTTGTATAAAATTATAACCAAATCTATCCTGACTGGATACTTCATAAGCATAATTTAATATATGGATACTTTTGTAGCATATTTTAATATAGGTATATAGTATTGTTGTATAAAATTACCTTTTTAATAATGTATAATCACTTTTACATTAGTTTATGACTATCCGAACTTTTAATATTATAAAAACAGACGCAGACAAATAGACGAAGTGCAGTGCGCTGTAGCTACTGCGCGGGCGGTTCACGCTATAGGCCTACATGGTATTACAACCTAACATTTAAAATGTGAAAAAATAACTTTCGGTACTTTCCGCGGAAAAAAGTTGATATTTGTGTTCTACACATTAAAATGAATAATATAATAACAAGAAAAAGTGTTTTAACACCTACGTCATTACGTCTATATTTTTACCGACTTAATAAATATGAGTGAACAAGGTATTTTTGTAGTCAAGACCAATGGTGTCAGAAAACTTAACAATATTAGAATTGTGTAATATTTTAGGCTGTACATTAAAATGCCGAGTAGCGTTATTTTCTACCATTTCTATTATCGCCAATTCAACTTCAGTCCAAGCATTTCAAATTAAGTCGATTACTCACACATTACTAGCTGACTGGTGGAAATACGAACGTGTGAAATACGAATATGACTGATCAACTACGAAAGGCGTCTTGCCAAGAGTATTCAATAAGTATATACAACTTACATGTGCTAAGGTCGGAAAACCCTATCTGCACAGGCAATTTAGAAAAAAAATATTGTATACAAACATTAGATTTGTACGCATTCTCTATATTTTTTCATTACCCATACTGAGCCACAGAAAAAAATCCAATCCGAATAACTGGATTGTTTTGTGGCACTGATAATAACATTAGTATCGCCTTCAGATCCAATCATTACATATAAATAAAAGAATGATATTTTATTTAAAAATCACACACAAGAAATTTAAAGACCGTTTGGCAATTTATAAGCTATAATATATTATATGTATATAAAACAAAGAACTAAATCAAAATACAAATACAAGAATTATAATTGAATTTACAAATTGAATTGTAAATTCAATTATAATTCTTGTATTTGTATTTTGACTTAGTTCTTTATTAATTCACAAGAATACATATTGCGATATTTATATATAAAACAGCGGTAAATATTAATATAAGTAGATTATGGAAGTAAAGTAAAATGAAACAAGATAAGTTAGGATTGCCGACTTTACTGCCCCATGCGAACAAAAAAAAAACATTTTGACTTATATACTTGTACGGCAGCTAGAGAGTTGGGCTATTTATTGCTGTACAGTTAATTTAAAGCAATTTAAACTTAAGAAATCCATTCAATTACATTAAATTCATTGTTCAACAGATGAGTCATGTAGTGATAGTAAAATATAGTTTTCTGTTTTATTAAGAAACTTTGAATTTTTACAATTTTGTGTTTTGGTACATTTAGATTATATTCCACTTTTTTTTAAAATGTTAGGCAGTATTTAAGTTTACCATCCCTTAAAATTGTTTTGTGTTTAGAACGTATTATTAGTAACATACATGAAAACAAAAAAAATTCAAAGGAACCCATACTTGCCAAAGTACTACCTTATATGGTAATGTTGTTTTAACAGAATGCTTTATTCTATACGAAGTTGATAGTGATAGACAAAGTGTGTGTCTACTACTGATTTTTTTTCATTTTTACCTTTAAATATTACAAAATACATTCTAAACAAGAAAGTAGTTAAAAGTGTTCTAAACTCTTTACAAATAACATGTTATTCATTTTAACCTTACAGCGAACATCATTCGAACTTTATTAACCTTCAATCACACGCGCCAACTACTCGGACATAAACACACGCGCGGGGTATTTTCCACCCCATTTCTTATCTTAAAAAAAAGTTAATTATCACTAAATTTTCATCTTTATAAAATTGTGTGTGTGAATGTTGTTGTTTATAAAACGTTTTATAGTATTTTTATGGGTTTATCACTTGTAGATTTTTTTTGTAGTAATATAGTCTAAATGCACTTAAATTGACTTTATAAATTGTAACTTTTTTTTCAAATTAAAATTAGACATTTATTCATACATTTTAGTAAGTTGTAATGGCTAGATTCTTTAGAGGACTTTACAAAAAGTTAGACAACATAAATACGACAATATGTTTATTTGAAAAAAAATTATGTAAATTCAGCTTGAAAATCGTCAAAATTTGCCACACTCAAAATTTAAAATTATTCGTCATAATGAAAAATAATTCTTATTACTATGCAATTTACTTCATATTTAGACAAGTAAACATTAGTAAATAACTTTTTACATTGGAATAAAATATTTCAAAAAAATATACACATTTTATTAGGTGAAAAAAATTAGCTAAATTCATAACTGTGTACAGAAGTATTGGTTTAGAAGTAAACATTAGTTCAGTCCAAATTAAAAAGTCAAAAAAATTTAAAAAGTAAAGATTTTTTAAAAATTATTATTTTCAAAATGTATTTTTTATTCAGGTGCACATTCTTCACAGTATATAAAGGAATGTCCCTACAAAGTAATTTGTTGCAGTTGCAGTATGAAGTGGTTGTCTTCCGGTCTTTTTGCAGCGGGCAAACTTCGCATCGTCCAGAACTTCTTTTATTTTTATTTCTCGAGTTTCCTCAACACCACTAATGTGCTTCACACCTGCTTTTATATGCAAAGGTAGTCCTGGCAGTAAGGCTCTTGATGCAATATGTGGTTTTGAAAGTTCTTGACCCAGAATTTTAATTTTTTTAATGACAAAAGGACAAAATTACAACAAAAAAGATAAATAAATATGTTAAACACCAATAAAAGACTCACACTAAAAAATTATTCTAATTAAAAGACAATAACTTATAAATGTACCAACAAAAAGTTTTGGACGAGAACACACGCGCGGGGTCAAATTCACCCCGCACTTAAAACAACGATGTAAACACAATGACTGGTACGCCACAACGGGTTGACCTTGAGTGACAGTGTGGAGGAAGAAGTGAAAAACAACTACCTAGGAGGGGAGCGAGAGCAAAAATTTTTTGGAGTCGCCTCAGAGAGAAATGAATGGTGTGGGGTGCTTTACACCCCGGCGCGTGTGTTTGAAGGTTAAATGTTTGTAGTTTGAAGTTTTCAGCTATTTAGAGGTGTAAATAACTATCTGAAGGTGTCAATTTCATTTATTTATATCTCAAACTATTAATGTAGCACCCATATTTAAGAATGTCTTTTAATGTGAGATTTATGTCGTTGGTCCCTACAACATAGGTCTGGGGATTAAAAATTTGTAACACAAAAAATTCCATAAAATGGTGACATCCGCAAGAAAAAAGCTTCAACTGTATATTACCATATACCTATATTAAATAAAATTAAAACGTATCTATTGGTATAATTTAGTTTCCTGACTAGACACTTTTTAGGTATATTTTATTATAGGTATATAGTAATAAATAAATTTAATACCAAATCTATCCTAACTGGAGACTTTATAAGTATATTTAAATATGAGTATGCAAAAACCATAAAAATTAAGCCAAAAGCTGTTTATCAAATACCTACAGACGCAAGGTATGAGAGACGTCACTGTATTACTCCGCAGCCGATGAACATCTTAATGCTCCGCACTGAATTTTTTACCCAACTTTAAATTGATAAAAAATAACCTTTCTGAGTAAAACAAAAACATTTCTTGTGCATATAGTCCTATTTTGTGCTTTTGAACATTTTTCAATTTATATCTCAGGTGGCCGCTACAACTCATAATTACCAACATAAACTGAACAATTACCTAAATTAAGCAGTTGGGTTCTATTGCCCTACAAATATTAATGAATTTCCAGTTTATAGATTACTGTACAGGTAAACTGTACCTAATAACCTTGCAGTCAAGTTGATAGTGATAAAACTCTGTATAGTTAAGTTAGGTTATATATATTTTTAATTAAACTGCTATAGTTTCAGTTATAATTACATAGTAAATTTACGTTTTATAATTATAAAATTCATCTTTTCCAAAATAAAGTAAACATTTTACTTGCTAAACAGAGGAATATAAAAATATGGGTTAAAATGCATATTTTTGGAAATTGTTCAACACCACCAAATAGGACGATATCCACAAGAAATTGTTTTTTATTGACCTAGGAAAGTTACTTTTTTCAATTTAAAGTACGGTAAAAAATTCAGCGTGGAGGTAGAAGTTGTGAATAGGTTGCGGAGTGATACAAATGTTTCGTGACGTCACAACCGTAGTTCCTATGGTTGGAAATCTTAACTTTATGTAACAAAACCTTGTTTTGAAGCTATATTAATCACTATTATTATTTTTACTGCCAAGGAAGGTAAATTTTATATATATCTATATTAAAATATACCCATGAAGTATCCAGTCAGGATAGATTTGGTTGTAATTGTATAAATGAAACCATTTATGTAATCTATAAAATTAAAACCAAATCTAATCTTATAGTATCCATATCATAACCATTTCATATGTGATACAAAAACAATTAATGACTTGCACTTTCTTCAGTATTACTCAGGTAAAATTCCTAAATTTAACCAAAACGTCTTTTGAATATTAATGTGAAAGGACTTCCAATAAGACACAATGAAATAAACTATGGTTACAATTCTAAATGTATCTAGAACTGAAATAACCCTTGCAGCCATTGTCTTTTTACTTAAATTCAGAGTAGAAGTTTCTATAGTTTTTCACTTAAATATACTTATCACAATTAAAATTAAACACAGTTTAAAAGGAATATATAATTTTAATGTTCATTTGTGTCAAAACTATCAAAGAAAATTGCAAGCCAGAACAATTATCAAAAGCATGTACAGTCAAGAAAATGTTATAATTTGTATTATTAACAGAATTTTAAATAATTATATCATTTCCCTCAAATTCGGAAACCACAAACCGTATGTTTTATTTTTAATATTTGAGAACCGGTGTCTAAAAAGAAATTTTAAATATGTTTAAATATTTTCGAACTATCAAATTTAATGTTTTCTGAATTTTCAAGTAAATCCGTCAATAAAGGCCTAAATTTACTATGAAGTTATTACAAAGCACTAGCAACGATACCATTAATTTATTTTTCGAATTAAAAACGATTTACTTACAGTTGAAGCAATCCTATGCCTTGAAGCCATTGCCTTACTTTCAATGTAGTCGTTTTGGCCTAAATATAGAATTTATCTGAAATAAAATTAAACAAAGTTTAAAGGAGATATATAATTTTAAGATTCATCTGCGTCAAAATTGAACAGAAACAGTAAAATATAATAAAGAATGAAGTAGACGTTCAATTTCTGGAATTGGCACTTCTCAGTCAGTCAAGAATCAAACCATATTAAAAACGACCGTTGCAAAGTCACAGCCTTATAAATTGTGTAAATACATACTCAAAAATAACAATGTTTAAAATTATCAAACTATTAGTTATTTTATAATCTTTGATGCAGAATTTTAAAAATGACAGAAGAAGGTAGAGAGTTATATCACATAATCTTCTACTGAAATTGCGTGTTACAAATGAAAATTAATACATTTTCAAACAACATTCATTTACGATTCATTATTAACATTATTAGTTTGTTGAAATATGTTGAAGAATAAAAAATTAAATATCGAAATCTTGTTGCTGTTCATGACGAGCTGGTTGTTAATTATTATTACACTTTTGCTATTACTTGTGACCAGACTTTTTCCTAATTAAAAGATGTTAAATTGTTAACTTACACTTGGAGGAAACGTTTTCGTCTTACGACTTCTTCAGCCTCCTTCAGCGTGGAGTTAACAAAAAGTCTGGTCGCAAGTAATAGCAAAAGTGTAATAATAGTAAAATATTTATTAGCATTATTGTAATTAAAATATTTTAAATAATTATTGTTAAGAATTTTAATAAATGTACTACATTTGTTTGAAATTTGACAAGTCTTAAAATAAGGTTATCCTAAAATTTATATAATAGTGCTAGAAAAACTTTCTTTCTTTCTTTCTTTATCCAACGCCTGCCCTTGGTAACTCGACCATTTGGCATCGTGCAGACCAGTAGAGCTTGGAGAGCTAGAAAAACTGAACAATTGCATATTATTAAAAATACAAATTAAAATCATTAAACAATATTTAAATATATTATTTAAGATAACCTTAACATAACCTATATATTCGTATTACATCTAATATCATACAACTATTATGATTACACTTATAACGTATTAAAAATATAAAAATGTTAAACTACAATCATGCCAGTATATAATATACAATTTTACAACTAACATTTGAAATGAAAATTCGGTGTTAAATTTCTATCTAAAGAAATTGAATGTCATAGAATCATTGTATTTATAAATCATTCGTATATTCTAGAGGGAATGCTAAAAGTGTGAATTGTATGTTAACCTCAATATAAATGTTATTAGGCTGTGGCTCCACTTACCGTAATCTGATGCGTTACAAATTCTAGTTGGCATATCAGCGAAAGGGCAAGGAAGGGGGCAAACGGATGTGGCTCCATTGGCGGCAATCTATTGCACGAAAATCTAAACCCCGCACATAACATTAGCTTTCATTTGAAAATGAAACATCCTATATTTTTCATTACATTTTGTCCATAAGGATGAGACTCCACTAGCAGCAGAGAGTAGGCCTATTACTTTACATCCACAGATGTGAGAAGAAGTTACAGAAGACTCTGTTTTAACCCTTTTTGAATTATAAATTATAAAACTGTATATAGTGAAAATATGTTTTAAGGTATAAATACAAATTATGTGGAAGCATATTTAAATGATGATTTCAGTAATTAATATTTTGAATGCAAAACAACTAGTAATGAGTGGTTAGTTAAAATACAAGTTAATGTCCATCCTACAATTTTCCATTATGTGGTTACAAAAAATATAGTAAATTTATACATTTTTAATAGTATTTCTAACTTTAAATTAATTTTTTTTAAATAATTGTTTTCACTTTCACATTGTTTATGATTATTCGAACTCTAATTTTATAAAAACTTACTGAGATAGAACATTTTCAATCTCTCCATGGCGATCTTCAACAGTGTCTAAATTTTCTGCTTGGATTGTTGTTAGGTTAAACGGTGATAGTTTTCGATAGTATCAAAGAGTATTGTATGTGTAATGTAAAAGTGATTTATTAACTTTAATTTAATGGACTACAAAATTCAAGAGTATAATTAATTATTGTGTAACTAAGAGAATACTTTAGAACTTACTTGCTTATGCGTTTTGAAACAAATGTTTCATATAGGAAGCTAACATTCCACTTTTCACTTAATTATGGAATAATTACTTATAGTTTAATCAGTGAAATCAAGAAGATTATAACAATCAACTTTCTTAGTTTTAAGGTTTATAACTTTTTTCTTCAAACTTTGTGGTGTTACTCATAACAAGTAGTCAAAAAAGCATTTTGAATTATGTTGGAATTCAAAAAACTGGTCCAAATACTTTTTGAAAAAACTGTAGAATGTATGGAAGAGACATAGTACCTTTTATTGGATAAATCCATAATTTCTTTTTCTGTAATTGATGAAATCTGTAAATTAAAAGTGCATGTCATATAATATCACAAGTATTACCATGGGGCTTGATGAAGTGTTTTCCACCAACACTATACTGCCAGGGACCACACTAAGCAACAGATTGTGGTGAATTTTTTGTTGCCTGTAGAGCCACTCACTCCTTTGTATGTAGCATGTGACAAATTAGCTCTATCTGAGAGATAAATCACAGCAAGTGGAGCAGCAGCCTTAGGGAGGGTGTTTGCAATACACATTACATCCTATTAAAATTTTAGTGTTTTTCATAAGTTCTTGGTTTTTAATGTTCTGTTGGTTACAAAAAAATAATTGTACCCTAAATTGCTCTAAAATAATTTAATGTTCAAATCCAGGTTTCAACTATTTTCAAAAATGACATAACATTTATTACATTCATATTATGTTTTTATATAAATTTAAAATATTTTAAAAGTATATGAAATGATATTTATATTAAGACTGACAATCTATAATGATGTCAGTTTCGAAATTTCATCTCAGTATGGATGGCTGACCTCAGTAATAAAAAAAATTCTCAAGTATATTACAAAAAACGAGAAATGTTTTATTGTGTATAATACCTTCAATTTCCGAAAAAATCTCTTGACATTTAAAAATACAATTTTCATTATTGATCTAAATAATTATATGCATATTAAACATAAACAATAATTGATAGAGTACAGTATAAATTACAAATAAAACAGGGGAAAAAGTTCATCAACCTCAGATACATAAAAAAGACCATAAATAATATCTAATAAGTTCTCCAACAAAGATGAAACAAAGTATTTAAACAAAAATCAAAAGGTAATACAACATGCATCTCAACATAAACAACAAAAAAAACTTCAAGCATTAAATGTATAAAAATTAAAATATAAAGATTTCAACTTTATAAATTTTATTATGGCAATCTAGCCGCTGATTTCCTGATAACCCTTCGGGTGTCAACCCTGATTAGATTTTTCTTCAACTATGCAATAAGTCAGGCCAGTTCCAAATCTGTTCATGTACAATGTACACTCATGTGAACCCAGTATGCAAATTAAACCTTTGTTTGAACTGCAAATACAGTGTAACCTTGAGCTATCCACTTGCAATCTTATTACCACCAACAGTTTTTGTAGAACAAGCATAATATTTACAGCCCAACTGCAGACTTTTGGGGAAAATAGTAGAGTAGTGTCTAAACTTTCTTCTTATTTAAGGGAATTTGTAAGTGTAGTGGCTTTCAAGTACACATAAAATAACCTCTGGTTAGTAGAATGTGCTTAATAAGCTTATTGTGTAACAATGCTCAGTCTATTCTGGTTTTTGCTTAGAAGGAAATCTTCCCTTGTAAGTGCTTGTTGCACCATTCACCGCCTGTTAAGCTCTTTAGTTACTAAGCAGACAACAGCTGCTATATTTGCTGCTCTGGTTGTCAATAAGTAATTATTTGTTTTACAGGCTACAAATATATTGATGAAACTGAGGGAACAGGTACCAGAAACAGGTATAGTTGTCAAGTATTTTTTAAACATGAATGACATGAATATATCATTTCAAAGTCAAAATTCTGCCCATTTTATGCAAATGTCAAAGTGTCTTCTTTTAAGAATTAATTTATGCACTGTTTCAGTCCATAGAAAATGAATACATTATTTGTTGATCCCATCTTCGCGTGAGCTACTAGTAATCACTAAACACTTTTAAATGTTTTAAACTTGCCTATAGTAGCACTTAGTTTGCTTGTTGAGGACGGTCTGAGTTGACAAAGGGACACATCTCCCGATACAGCCGTCCTCAACAAGCAAAGTAAGTGCTACTATAGGCAAGTTTAAAACATTTAAAAGTGTTTAGTGAATACATCAATTGTTGTCCTTTTACAAACAGTATTTTGAATGAAATTTGTATCAAACTTCAACAAAAAATCAAAATCCTATTCAGGCGTGTCTTGAAAATAGAAGGACTGTTTTTGAACAAATATTTTCCAATAACTCAAAAAAAAAACGTTTTTGTTAATGCCAAGTGTATTTAAAATGAAGAAGAAACCACTGAGATTAAACTCAGTGGAATATTATGCCCTCGTAGATCTATTATTTCACAGCAATCAAAAATCATATTTTAAAAGAAAATGTACTTGAGTTTTGAATTTGAGAAAGCAAATGTAGTATTTGTGTCTTGCCTAACTATGTCTCTGTGACCTAGTATTCTCCAACAAACAGCTTCCAAACAAAATTTATTTTTGATATAATGTTACCTTTTAGGAATATTTTTATAATAATTTCTTTTGAAGGTGATTGCTTTGCAATTTAATTACACAAAAGTGTTGAATGAAAAGTTTTATCTTTGGCTTAGTGGTTTCATTTGTTTAAATCAATGAGCCCACAAATAACTAGAGAGGATATCATAGCTAAGTGGTTGAAGCAAAGTTTTGCGGCTGTACCCCACCAAGATGGCAGACTCAAGCAATGAGACACTCTAGTGGAGAGCATCAAATCTCTGTCAGACAAGGCTCACTTGCCCAGGCTAATCGGCCAATAGAATTATCAGTAGGAACCAAAATGACATTAACAGTTTTAAAAAGGTGCATTGGGCAAGATTTATTTCCTAATAGTTAAGGACATTTCTATGAACAAGATGTAGATTTAAGTCATGTTTACCTACTTATAAAATCTGTATGTATAAAGTATTTTAATGTAAGGTTACAGTATTATTGTGAAGATTTTAATTCAAAGTTGCATTCAGAAAAAATTAGACATCATCTTTCCAAAACAATAACGTTTTTAGGGCAGTAATGTTTAAAATGTATTTTCAATAAATTGTATTAATGTATACAGCAATTCAATTTTTTTAAGTGACAATAAATGTCATACAAGTAAACATATTTTTACGACAGGGCAAAACTGGGAAAGTATTTTGTCATTTGTTTTTCATTACATACATTTTGTAGGGAAGATTAATTAAGATAACATCTTGTTACAGATTCAATAAACTAGACAAATAACTTAACAAGATTAAACCCCCAGCACACAGTATGGTTATTAGTTTGCAAGTCACACTCTCGGACAATAACACCTAATGTTTGTGCTCATACACCAACACCACAACCAAACCAGTGTCTTAGCAAAATATTTTGTTTAAGGAAATGAAATTTGGAATCATACCTTCCACTTTCTTGCTGACATCATTTGCCTGACCAAAAAAATAAAAAAAAACTTCACTGACTGACTTTTTTATGTCAAACTGTCATTCTATTTAGAGAGGTTTAAATTCAATGCCGTTTTAAGATAAAAGAACTATTTTATATAATTAAAATTTTTTCACCATCGTAATCCTTGTATTATATATCACTATGAAACCAAATTTTATTGTTTTCTGACAATGGTAACAGGTTTAAAGTTCTGTTGGAGTAAAGCGCTAACTATTAAACTTAGTCAGTAGCCAAGTCTTGTTTTCCCGGGCAGATACTTCACCAAGATGGCGGACCTTGCTTCACCGGCGCTATGTTAAGAGAATATCCATCTCCTCTTTAGTTATTTCTGTGAAATAAGCTATTTAAAAATTAAAAAATAAAATAATATTATATTTACTAAAACCAGAACTTCCAAGATCTAAATTTAGCATATTTCTACATATTTGAATACAGTTTTCTGCCATTCCAAACATTAGTATATTAGTATATATTATTTATTTGAAATAAATAATAACCCAATAGAGTTAAACTCACTAGAAAAATACCACATTTATAAAAACACACACAACAATTTAATGAACCTACAAACCACATATACAGAAGACATACTATATAAAAACATCATACACGCAGATGAAGAGAAAATGCGTGTAACGTCAACAAATACCAACATCATGGACCGAACATCTACACCATTCGACAATGGTCAAGTGACCGAAAGGTGCCTAATCACACAAGGTAAAATCATTGCACTTAATAGTGGATAAAATTACTCACAATAGTAATATATTAACTTCATATATATATATATATATATATATATATATATATATATATATATATACATATACAATGCATATATATATATGCATATTAAAAATATGTCAGAATAACAATATTAAGTGGCATACAGAAAGTGAATTTCCTTGCTGTTTTCAATTTACCTTTTTATGTATAGTGTTGGACTATTATTTTTGTTTTTTACTATTTATATGCTTTTTTTGTCGCTTGCATTGTGTGGTAGCTTTCTTTGCTTTCCTTTCGCATTGTTCGTTTGTGAAGCAAGGATCAATACCATTAATCAAGTTTGTTTGTTTATTTTATTCTTTTCATTCATTTTTAATCCTAGAGCATTATTTATGATATTGTGAGGTAACCATGGCAACAATTTAAGTTTGTGTAATGGAGGTTTTGTCGACAACCAGATGACGGCAAAAAAAATTTATATAGATCTTTGAGAAATACATTTCTAGCAATGGGAAAGTTGGCTCAGTGCCAAAGCAGTAGATCTGAAACATGTAGATATTCAGTTCGAATCTAAGCTAGACCTCCAAAATTTTATAATTTAATTATTGAATAAATGATTTGTCATCCACAATAGGTTAAAAAAATGTATTTGAACTGAATTGGATGAGTAAAAAAGTATTTTATTAACAATTGAAAATTTGTGCAAGATATATATAACGAGAGCGTGAGCTAATAGAAGGAATTGAAAAATAACAATGTATAGAGCTCTTCCTTTTAAAGTTGAACAACTAAGTTGTACAACTCTTCCTTCTTCATGTATACAACTACGTTGTACAACTCTTCCTTCGTCCTAGCTAAATTTTAATATTGCATCTTGAATTCATTGATTAAACTATAATTAAATAATACTTAACCAAGTGAATACGTAAGGGCTTACTTGGTGACGCGTTTTGAAACAATCGTTCCTTTACAAAGCAAAGCCTTTACTGGCAGCATCCTAACAACCTTTGTATCTAGCGGGTTGCCGCAAGTAGAAGTTTTGTTTCGTAAAAGGAATGATTGTTTTGAAACGCGTCAGCAAGTAAGCCCTTACGTATTCACTTAGTTAAGCATAATTATAGAGTAAAGTTTAATATTTTCTAAAAATTTTTAATCAACATACATATTATAGAAAATACTTGATGTAATCATCTTGTATTCACTAATTAAACTATATTAAAAAAGTACTTCAGAGGCCAGTAGAGGGTTAGCTTCGTAGAAGGAACCAATGTTTTGAAACGCGTCAGAAAGTAAGCAATTGCGTATTCACTTAGTTAAGTACTTTTTAAATATAGTAATACATATTATATTTATACATTAATCATACCCACGTTTAATATTATTTTTTTAAGGAGAGGCGTTGCCAGGGTAATATAGGTAGAAATTGGGAGCGTGACTTTTTGAGATAACAAAATATTGAAGTTGGTATTAAAAGTAGATTTAAAATTTTTAAAATTACTTCCTCTTGCTGGGCATGGCCCTCATCATAAGTGTAAATATTAGTTTTAGTATTTGCTACTTCTTGACCTTTACAAATATGAGTATATAAATGTCTAATCAACACCCTTTACATTTATACTTGAATAATTTATGTGATGATGGTGATAACCATGTCTTGAAGGATATAAGATTTTTTAAATGTTGATCATGACGACATGGAATTCAGTTTTGAAACTGAATTAGTTTTAACAATAATTTGGTATTTAAAAAAATACTACAGTTAAACCTGTGAAGTTGGCTACCTTATACAGTCTTCACTAGTATAATAAATATATATTACCCACTTGCCCAAGTTAACCTTATTTTCACAGAACAATCAAACAAATAAGAACTTGTTTTAAACTGCATGAGTTTACTACCTGCATACATTGATTGGTTTAATAAGAACCATCATCAATAAGAACTAATCATTTTAAACCCTCTACCAGTGTCAAATACTTTAGATGATTTAATATTATTATTGTTCTAGCGCCTTCCCTGACTTAGGCCCCTCCAACCAGGCTCCATAAACCTTCTCAGGAATGTGCTCAATAACTTCCCAAAGTTTCATGTTGATCGGATGAACGGTTTACATTATACAGCCAGGCAGATTGTGAACTTTGTGTATTTATTATGGTAGATCTCTACCTGGCTTTTTGTGATTTCTACCCCTTAAAATTAAAATCTTGCTAAATCCTTTCGTAGTATTTAACTACATAGCATAATGAAGGTTTCTTCTTAATTTAAAGTTTGTATCATTATTAGTTTCGGCTCTACGCTGATCAGACAGTCTGTCAGACAGTCAGGACTTCAATTTTTATATATAGATATTTAAAAATTATTACAGTTAAACCTGTGAAGTGAGTGAGTCACTTTATACAAACTTCATAAGTGTAACTATTATAACTGGGACGTTTGCTTAAGTTACCTATATTTTTATGAAACATGCAAATAAATGAAATCTTGATTTAAACTGCATAAGTTGGTTGCTTTAATTGGAACTGTGATAGTCAACTTTCACAGATTTTACTGCATTTATTATGAAATTTAAACTTTTCTGTCCATAGTAGTTTAGTTTATTCTTAAAATTATCTCTAATGACTCATCATATTTAACCCTAAAGCAGTGTCAAATACTGTAGATTATATACTATCAATCTAACAGTGTTATTTGACAAATTATATTTTTATATAGCTTAATGGTGATTTACACAAGTGCTGTTTCCCACACTGTCAGTGCTAATGAAGTAATAACAAATCAATGAATATTATATTGTTTACAGATATTTTCATTATCCTGTCAAACTGTATAAAGTTAAGTATATTTCTGTTTAGTAATGTCATATAAAAGACTAAAAGTAGGACATATCTCATTGTTAGGTCCAATTTTTTATCTAAGTAAAATACTGGGTCTTCTGCCAGTCTATTACAGCAGAAAATCATGCACATCTTTGGTATGTTTTTGGAAGCACTGCAGTTTTACCAAAAAAGGTAAGTAAGTTCTACCTACCTAAAAATATTTATTTGTTACAGATTTATACGTATAAACTACTGTGTATAAGGCTCAGGTAGGTGTCCAATTTATAAAATGGAAAACGGGTTTCATACTTTCCAAGTTAGAAACTTGTAAAAGCCATTAACAAAAGGTTTTTCAAAATTATTTAATGTACTCTTTTATGTTAGAAACTATGAAATATATTAGGTCAAACTATCTGTAGAACTATTTTGCTTATGTGATAAAAATATGTTTTCTTTAAAATGCACTTATATATAGAAATATTTTTTAAAGAAATTATAATTTATTTACTAGTTTACAAACAAACATTAAATGAATTTCTACTGAAATTCAATATAACAAAATTAAATAGAAATTCTATGTTTCAAGTAATAAAGCATGATGTATTTTTGTAATGTTATTAATTCATTACATGTGTTATTTCAGACAAACCTTTTTCAAAATCAACGTTTGGAATTGTGATTTCAACATTTCATCTGTGTCTCCAAATATGGATTGTGTACAAGATTATGTTATTCTGCATGGAAGCTGCAATTAAACACAATGTCACCTGTCTAAAAGGCAATCATTGTGCAACCTTTGGTATTATGATATCACACTCTGTAGTAGGATTATCAAGTGTCACTACTGCTATTTTCTTTCGAAACAAGCAAACTATTAAATGCCTCAATATCCTTTACCAGATCTTATATCACAAAAACCCGGTTTATCCAAAATTGCCATTTGCTTCTTTTGCTATCTATGGTTTTCTTTTGATAATAATATTTCGTACTGTACTCAATGAAATATTCTACTCTTCATCCAGATCTGGTATTTATTATTTTTATTTGTATGCATACTGTATGCCAATTGTTGTGCAAAATTTGGTAGCAGTTTTGGTTTTGGCTAGTGAACATGCTTATAGTCAAATCAATCATGATTTGAAAGGATTATTTTATGAATTGCATAATTTTGAAGATTTCCCCCCCAAAATCAAACAATTAATATCAGCACACAACAAAATAACAGATTATGTTTATAAAATTTCATCTTGTTTTAGTCTGGATTTGTTATTTGGTACAATTGATAATTTCATGCAGCTGGTTTTGTTTCTTTATATTATCCTGTGGAATACATTGATTGAAAAAAGTTACATGTGGCAGGGTTCATGGCCTCCGTTTGTTATAGGTCTTTGTGAAATATTCACAATTATATCTAAAACTGTTTATCTGTGCTATAGATGCAGTGCTGTTACTCAAGAAGTAAGTATTTAATTATATTCCTACTAAACTAATCAGAAAACAATCTTAATACGAATATGATCAAAGTCCAACAATATTATAAATTCAAGTTTACAAACAAGCTTCTGAGTGTTGTCTGCAACATTCTCACATTTAGCTTTGATTTGAATGCACTCAGTGACATAACTAAATAACTGGACAGGTAAATTTAATTTTATTTAATTTATTTAAATTTAAGGCTATGTATTTAATTTTAAATAAATAAACTTCTTAATCAAATCTTTTTATTTTTAAGCTCTCATGGTTATTTCGGTTTTAAAGCAATAATCTTCAGAGGAAATTATTACAAAAATAACTCTTTCTTTTCATAGCTCTTTTTAATAGTTTCAACTCTTTTTTAATAGTTTCCTTTTAAGATGATTACTTTGCAATCAAAATGTAAATAAGGGTTTGGATAAAAAGTTTTATTTGTGGTTATTTATTCAACAAAAAAAAAACACACACACACATCT
This sequence comes from Prosapia bicincta, assembly GCA_036971475.1. Lineage (NCBI taxonomy): Eukaryota > Metazoa > Arthropoda > Insecta > Hemiptera > Cercopidae > Prosapia > Prosapia bicincta. The sequence goes on from JBAIZL010000001.1 coordinate 178,007,792, forward strand.
GTTGCTTCAAGTTGTTATTTTCCATTCAATGTCAATCAGTTCTTATAAATTTTCTTTTATTGAACTAAATGGTAAAAAATAAAATGAATAACCAAGTATTTGAATAAGTCCTGTAAATATATTGATGACTTCTTAACATTATCCATGTAAGTCAAATATTCTTGTCTAAAAAAAAATTATATCCCAAATCTCACTTTACTTCAAACTTCGAAATTTTCTAATATTCAAACATCTCTGGCATCAAAATATCCAAAATCATTACTCAAAACACAGCCATCAAAAATTACAACAATGTCACACTTAGCACACCACATCAAATCAACATGCAAATGCTGATTTAGATTTATGGTAAACAAATTACAAGAAATCCTAATGATACTAAAACAATGATTGAACCCTATTAAACATTACCACACTGCAATAGATGCAATAACACAGCCATTGATAACATATAGCACAAAATACAATCAAAGTAGCAGAAGAAAGAGCGAATTCACTCACTCAACAATTATACTTAATGTCAAATAGAATTATGCAAAAATCTCCAAAACAGTGTTCAATGAAGTATTTAAAATAAAAACATAAACTTAAATGCAACTAAAATACAAAAGAAAACCTCTATGGACAGGTACGTATACTATGTACAGAATTAAGAAAAAAATTTAGTTTAGAAAGTATTCAAAATCTTAGATAAATCTACAAAGAACCGAGCTTTATAAATTGCACGCACAACCTTTTCTAACTATATAGTAGAAATATTCACAGTTACACAAAAATCAATCACACAACCTAGAAAATACTACACAACTACAAAAAGAACTAATCCTCAACTCACTGGAGGAATAAAAATGACACAAATATATTAGAATACAAAGTAGAAATATGGTTAATAGCATACAAATTGAGAAGCACAACAAATAGAATAATCACACTATTTTGACCACATTATACAAAATCAACCTTTAAAACCAACTCAGCTCACAGCTAACCAATGAATCCTGTTATTGTCCAACCTATACACTAATGATGGCTACATAGTACATCCAAACATATTATGTTTGATTTTTTTTACATTTAACTTCTACTTAAATATTATTTAAGTCAATTAAATTACAGTTTTGTTTTGAAAGATTCACTGAAAGTCTTAAAACAAATCATGTACAGCGAAGCCAACAGTACAATGAAAAGTAATTTATAACAAAATCATGTTATTTAAAAAAAGTATAATTTCCACTTTGTTATTTTATTTTGCCATAATATTTACCAGACATATCTGATTTGTAGTCAAATAACTGGATCTTTAGGTTTTCAATTTACAGACAGATAATTGTTAGAGAGTAGAGTGAACAACATTCTATCTCGGTAAGTTTTCTTTAAAAAATGGTTTAAGATTTAATGGTTTACAATGTTTAATCTTGAAAAATTTGCCCAATGTCACAAAAAAAAATCAGTAAAAAACAGTAAATTTTACCACTGCTATACATAGTTTTTTAATCAAAGGTTTTAACAGATATCTTTCAAATTATGTTAAGCTCATCTACTCAATGCAGGAAAATGAGTTAGTAATTAAAAAAATACAGATAATTAATTTAATATTTAAGTTTTGTTATTAGAAACAAAATTTAACGGTTTAATGACTGTTCCATGTTTACACTGGCAAAGTTATAAATAATTTATATATATATATATAGAATATCAAATGTGTTTTCCTGTTAGAATATTTTTAAGATTAAATAATATACACTAATACAGGAATATTGAATTTATTGAATAATATACTCAAAGCTTTTCGTTGGTTTACATTACCAACATCCTCAGGAGTTACAACACTAAGAATGATAAAAGAACTGTCTAACAAACATGAAGCTACTAGATAAAGCAATACAAACAAGCATTTGAAATTTACAAGCATAATATTAATAACAAATTAATAAATGAACAAATCCAAATACGTTCTAAATTCCATACTATGTTCAATGTATATAATATTGTGGCAGCAGTGGAATAGGTTTGGCAATATTGTAATAGATTTGGCAACTGTGTATTGCTTTATCTAGTAGCTTCATGTTTGTTAGACAGTTCTTTTATCATTCTTAGTATTGTAACTCCTGAGGATGTTGGTAATGTAAACCAACAAAAAGCTTTGAGTATATTATTCAATAAATTCAATATTCCTGTATTAGTGTATATTATTTAATCTTAAATATATATATATATATATGTTGATTTCATCTTCATGTTAGTTACTAAAACATTTCATTACAAAATATTTCACAACTTGCCTATAGTAGCACTTAAAATTTAATAATCATTGGCGTATAAAATTTAATAATGATTGTAGCATAAAAAATAGCCTAAATCTAATAGACAAAATAAAAAATGTAAATATCCCACACAATTCCACTTTAGCCTCTTTCGATATATCAAATCTACATACTAACATCCCCATTCCAGAAACTATCAGCATCCTCAAAAACAAAAATACACTCCATACACACATTGACAAAATCATCCACCTAACAAAATTAATCACATCTCAAAATTACTTCACCTACAATAACACTTTCTACACCCAAACAGATGGCCTATCTATGGGTTTCCCCATAGCTAGCTTTATAGCAGAAATATTCATACACCACATTGAACAAAACCACATTTTACGTAACAATAAATACTCAGATACCATCATTTACTGGTAGACATACGTTGACAATATTATAACATTATATAAAGGCAATACATGCCAAGCATACATACTTTTAAAACATCTTAATTCCATACACCCAAAACTAACATACATTAATCAAAATAAAAAAAATAAAACTTTCTCAACTTCCTAGACCTTACAATTAAACGTACAGACAAACAAACACATAAATTCTACATATACCGAAAACCCGCCAACACCAATATTACCATTCGCATCTCTTCAAACCATTCACCATCCATACCAACATTAACTAGCCTCTCACAATGCCATGATATGTCACCTGCTTAAAACACTGTTAAACAAAGAAGAACACTACCAAGAATTAAACACCATAAAACATATAGCACAAACTAATAGATACAACACAATAATGATTGACAAATTATACAACTGCCTAAAAAACAAATGCAATAACCCAAATATAAATACAAACACGACTGTTAAGTACAGGTTTAGTTGAGTTCTAGAATTTGTATTTTGCCGCGACCTCTAACAGCTGCTATGAAGGTTTTGTTGCAAACGCGTGGTCTATGCGTTTGACCCAGTTTTCTAGGCTAGTTTCCTTGTCGCGCAATTTGTTCAGTCTTTCCTCGTGGACAGTTTTGATTGGAATCGCATTGATAGCGTAGTTGCACCGCGATGTAAAACCGCCGTACACAGCATTTAACCGCTGTAATCCTCAAATATGAACTATAATTAACAGTAATTGACCGTGAATTAAGTAACGAGTGTGCGTAATAAAGTTTTAACCGCGACTTGAGTTCAAACAAGTGTATTTAGCAAAGTGCTCTTTGTGTTCATTAGACAAAGCAATGTGTTGCAACCGCGCGCGTTAATACGTTCCGTGCCTTAATAAGGACATTTATAACCAGATTTTCTCGACAATTACGTGGGATATGAACGTTAAGTGTTCAGTGAAAGTTTAACCTAGGACATTATAGAACTTAGTGTATAAAAGTGACTTTAGTTTTACTTGAGTGCACTCCATTATGACTTTATGTGTAGACTCCAGTTTTTAATTAACGTCAAAGTGTTACAGGTACATTTGAGTTACCCTATCCAAGTGAAGGACTGCCAAGCCGCTGTTTCTAGGTAAGCTGTAGCGCTTAAAACCTATTCTCTTTAAAAGGCAGTTGTTGTGTCATAGTATTCATAGCTTTCGTGTTTAAACATTCTATTTACGTATGGTCCTCCGGTCTAGAGTATTCATTACTAGCAGCGATTCTGTTAAAGAACATTTAATTAGGTTACAAAATCAACATTGGTCCAAACGGGCCGGATTGAACTTGTAGTACAGTCTGCTGTTTAAAGTTAAAGTAGTGCAGTATTTCAATTGACAATGTTTGCTTAAAGTGTTAAATTATGGAAGTTAATGTAGAGTACCAGATGAGGAAGTTGGAGGATATTTTAGGAGAAATTAAGTTAGCAGTAGAGGTAATAGGCGAGAACACCCCATCGGAGGGTATGTAATGCAAATACGCAAAGCCCACGAAAGTTTTATGCGAAATTTCGATAAAGTTGAAGGCGCTAATACTACCAGTACGACAGAAGAATTAGATAAGATATTCGAGGTCAAAAATAAATTTATTCAAATTTACTTGAGGTTAGTAAATAAATACCCATTGTTAATCAAACCAGAAAAGGGCGACATGGAACAACGACTGGTGACAAATACAATCAGTCAACTTGCCCAATCTTAGGATACCAATATTCTCGGGTGAAATAGAGGAGTGGACAAATTTTATTAACATGTTTGATTCGCTGGTACACCGTAACCAAACTATTGAACCTGTGCATAAGTTTCAATATCTCAAGGGCTCATTACAGGGCGACGCCTTATCAATTATTTCAGGATTATTAATATCCGATCAAAATTATAAAATTGCCTACGACACGTTACAGCAGCGATACGCCAACCCAAGGCTATTAGCTGATTTCTATTTTAAACAGATTAACGATTTTGAAAAATTGAGGAATTCGAATTATCAGGAACTTAGCCAATTCTTGTCAATACATTCAAACGCAGTCAACGCGCTTAACGCCATGAAATTACCAGATTTAGCAGATTTCTTATTATTTCAATTAGCCGCGAGCAACCTCAGTGATGAAACGCGGTTAGAATTTGAAAAACAAATCGGAACATTTGACATACCAAGTTATGCAGCGTTAAACAAATTCCTTACTGAGCACGTGAGAGCCATGGAGGTAGTACAGAGATTACCAACAAGCCCACAACTTAAGACTAAACAACATGTTAAAGTAATGACAACCACCTCGACCGCCGCCGCCGCTAGCCATGAGTCAGATAACTATGTAACTGAATCCGAGCAATGGGATAAGGAACCGCTTAGTAACGTTGCACAATACCCACCACGGATGCAACTGCGTACTCCTACGGTACATGCAATTCGACCAATTTTAAAACCCACTAGTAAGCCTCTGGCACCACCACAGACCCTAGGTCAAATTAACTCCCGGTTGAGAATGCTAACGCGACCTAGTAATCCACCGCGTAATGACCCAACTGCGGCTGGTTGTTTTTATTGCTCCGCCATACATAGCATATTCCGCTGCCCAAGCTTTTTAGAATTAACCGCTACGGAACGGCGTCAGCACATACACCGCACACGACGCTGTTTTAATTGTTTTGGCACGCACTATCAGCACGCCTGCAAATCGGACAAAACTTGCCAACATTGCCACGAGCCTCACCATTCTCTGTTACACGATGACAATACAGCGTCACCACAGTGACGCGCCTTGCCGCGACACCTAAGCTCAACGGAAAACCGCACCAATACAACCGCTGGAGAACCGCACGCCCTATCTTGTAAACTCAGTTCCTCTTGTTCATTACTGGGCACTGCCAAGGTAATTGTCACTGACCACTTTGGAAATCCGCACACCCTTCGGGCAATTATTGACCCTGGCAGCCAAATATCTGCCATAACGAAAACCGCCGCTTCATTGTTGAGCTTAACTACTCGGAAATCAAACTTAGCTTTGATTGGTGTCGCTTCAAAGACCACCCGCATCTCAGAAAACGTATCACTGCAATTATCCTTCAGATATGATACGCATTTTCGTATGAACGTGGATGCAGCGGTGTTTCCGCACATCACTACGCCTCTGCCGTCAACCGCATTATCACCTAACATACGCGCTCGTTACAAATACCTGCCACTCGCTGATCCGCATTTTGACCAACCCGCAAACGTCGACCTCATACTAGGAGCTGACATATTCACCCAGATTTTGATCAATGGAACGCGCACGGTCATCCATGGACAACCCGCTGCACTCCAAACACTGCTTGGATGGACTATACTAGGAGCATTACCCAGCAGCCTGTGTCACCACCCGCATTCATTTGTTACCTCTTCGGACTCGCTTGATCAAACCATTCAAAGGTTTTGGGAGGTTGAGGAAGTACCCCATGTCCAAAGCGTCAGCCCGGACGACCAACGCTGTGAGAACTTATTCAACACCACCACCACTCGCGACGACTCTGGGCGATACATAGTCGCTCTACCTTTCAAGGAAAACGCCGCAACGCTCGAGAACAACCGCAACGCCGTGTTGGCTAGCTACCGCACAATGGAAAACCGCTTAAACCGCCAGCCTTAAGTATCCGCACAGTATCATCAATTCATGGCCGAATACCTTCTTTGGGCCACATGTACACCGCACCCACTCCATCGGACTACCTCATACCGCATCATTGCGTACTTAAAGCATCTAGTTCAACCACCAAGCTTCGCGTGGTATTCAACGCCTCCTCTCCTGATTGCAACTCTAACACGTTGAATCAACAATTAATGTCTGGGCCTAAGTTACAGATGGACCTGCCCAACCTTGTCACTTCGTTTCGATTCTTCGTGTATGCTATCTGCGCTGACATCAAGATGATGTACCGCCAAATCTTGGTACGCCCTGCAGACCGTGGGCATCAACACATTCTTTACAGAGCTTCTCCCAATGAACCTTTTCGGGAATTTGAGTTGGCAACTGTAACTTACGGACTAACTCCTTCGGCTTACCTGGCACTTCGTACTCTCAAACAGTTAGTCCATGATGAAGGTAAAGCTTTCCCTCTCGTATCCAATGCTATACTGCACCAAACTTATGTGGACGACATAGTCACAGGCGCTGACGCCAAAGAAGACGCTCAACTGCTCATCCGTGAACTCAACAGCATGTTTGCGCGTGCTGGTTTGGAACTCAGAAAGTGGTCATCTAACGAGCCCTCACTACTAGAAGCGTTTCGTGACACACACCTTGAAAACCCGCTGCTCTTTCAGGATGACTCTTCATTCATAAAAATCCTCGGACTCCAATGGAACCCCGCTTCGGACAATTTTTCCTACAAAGTTCAAAGATTCAATCAGACACCCAACAAACGCACCATTTTGTCATACGTTGCCCGCACGTTTGATCCTCTCGGCCTTCTCACTCCCGTGACATTCTGGATTAAGTTATTCATCAAACAACTTTGGCAAGCCAAACTCGATTGGGACCAGACCTTAACCGCCACCTTACAGACCCAATGGCAAGAATTTAGTTCGCAGTTTCCGTGCCTGGAAGCTATTCAAATACCAAGACATGTAGGACCACGGTCAGTGAATCACCATATATTAGGCTTCTGTGACGGATCTGAATCTGGGTACGCTGCATCACTCTACCTCAGGTCAGAGGTAGATGGGATAGTTATAGTTCAACTGTTGCTGGCCAAAAGCAAAGTAGCTCCCCTCAAAGTACTCACTATACCTAGGTTGGAATTATGCGGCGCCGTACTCCTCACCAAATTGTATGAATCACTTAAGGGTACTTTATCATTCATAACTAATTCTCAAACCCTGTTCTTCACGGACTCTGAAATAGTGTTACATTGGCTATGCACGCAACCTCATCAACTGAAAACGTTTGTCGCCAACCGCATTGTGGAAATCACTTCCACTACCACGCCTGATCAATGGTTTCATATCTCTACGTTGGACAATCCGGCTGATGTTGCGTCACGCGGATGCCTCCCCAGCCAGCTCGCCGATCATCATTTATAGTGGCACGGACCTAAGTGGCTCGAGCAACCCCCAATTGACTGGACGCTCACTCGCCCCACCGGCGTTAAGCTCTACCAAACTGAAAATAGAACGGAAGCTTTAGTGCACCTCACTGTGTCAAAACCGCCCAACCAATTGCTTGAAGTTATCTCTAAATATTCAGACCTGGAGATGGTTCATCGCATTTTCTCCTATGTATTGAGGTTTATCAAAAATTGTCGCATACGCAACACTCGCACGCATTCTCACCAGACTCGTTACCAAGCTAGAACCCGTCGGACTGCCTCTACGTTCCAACCGCCTTCCGTGCAAGAACTGAATCGTGCACAATCGCTATGTGTTAAACTAGTACAGCAACAAGCCTTTCCAGACGCCTTAAAGGATCTTCAAGCTGGACGACGAGTCGCGTACTCGTTGCGGCCTTTAACTCCATTCATTGATTCCTGCGGATTACTCAGGGTGTGCGGTCGTCTTCAGCACTCATCACTTAGCTACGAGGCTAAACATCCACTGCTTCTACCCAAAAAACATCATTATGTCAACCTCATCTGTGACCATTACCATCGGCTAGCGCTACACGCCGGACCACGTACCACGCAGGCTATGATCAGCCGGGAATTCTGGATCTTCGCACTGCGTTCGCTGCTACGCCAGCGGATTCATGCTTGTCTTCGATGCTTTCGGATGCATGCTAAACCTACCCCGCCTATAATGGCTGACCTACCATCTGCACGAGTAACGTCTTCACCTCCGTTCAACCAAGTGGGCATTGATTTCGCTGGACCCTTTGATACCAAAGCAAATCATCTGAGAACACCCAAATTGCTCAAGGCCTACCTTTGTCTATTCGTTTGCATGGCTACCAAAGCTGTTCATTTGGAGTTGGTCGCAGACCTGTCCACTGACAGTTTCTTTGCCGCCTTTCACCGTTTCACCGCACGACGTGGACTACCCTCACATGTATACACTGACAATGGTACTAATTTCACCGGCTCTTCTAACCGTCTCAAGGACGTTTATCGTTTCCTAGATAAGTCCCAAACCCGTATTCAGACCCAACTAGCTGAACAACGCATTGCTTGGCATTTCAATCCACCTGCCTCCCCGCACTTCGGCGGTCTTTGGGAAGCTGCTATAAAATCCGCCAAACAACTGATTCACCGCACTATTGGCCATAATGTGCTAACGTTGGAAGAATTATCCACTCTGTTCATACGTGTTGAAGCCATCCTCAACAGTCGCCCCATATTCGACATTTCTCCAGACCCTAATGAATTGGTCTCCTTTCTTACACCAGGGCATTTTCTCATCGGCCGTCCGTTATTATCCCCCCCCCCCAGCCGAGTTCTTCAAGGATCCTCCACTCAAATCACGTTGGTCTCTCCTGCAACACATGTCTAGCCGCTTTTGGAAAATCTGGTCCACTCAATACTTACACACGCAACGTCGCAAATGGAACCAGAACTCGATTCTACTGACAGAAGGACAGTTAGTCTTTATCTCTGGTGAGCACACGGACCCCCTCTGCTGGCCCATGGGACGCATAATGGATCTTCATCCAGGCCCTGATCATGTCAGTCGGGTCGCCACTATACAGACCGCCCATGCTCTTCTTAAGCGCTCGGTCCACAAACTTATAGGTATACCGCCCCTGTCTTAGTTCTGTTAGACTCCTGCCTGATCTTATATGCCGCTCATTGTCTTCCTTCACTTTCTTGAGTTAAAAACCTTCGTTTTCTAGGCTAGTTTCCTTGTCGCGCAATTTGTTCAGTCTTTCCTCGTGGACAGTTTTGATTGGAATCGCATTGATAGCGTAGTTGCACCGCGATGTAAAACCGCCGTACATAGCATTTAACCGCTGTAATCCTCAAATATGAACTATAATTAACAGTAATTGACCGTGAATTAAGTAACGAGTGTGCGTAATAAAGTTTTAACCGCGACTTGAGTTCAAACAAGTGTATTTAGCAAAGTGCTCTTTGTGTACATTAGACAAAGCAATGTGTTGCAACCGCGCGCGTTCATACGTTCCGTGCCTTAATAAGGACATTTATAACCAGATTTTCTCGGCAATTACGTGGGATACGAACGTTAAGTGTTCAGTGAAAGTTTAACCTAGGACATTATAGAACTTAGTGTATAAAAGTGACTTTATTTTTACTTGAGTGCACTCCATCATGACTTTGTGTGTAGACTCCAGTTTTTAATTAACGTCAAAGTGTTACAAGTACATTTGAGTTACCCTATCCAAGTGAAGGACTGCCAAGCCGCTGTTTCTAGGTAAGCTGTAGCGCTTAAAACCTATTCTCTTTAAAAGGCAGTTGTTGTGTCATAGTATTCATAGCTTTAGTGTTTAAACATTCTATTTACGTATGGTCCTCCGGTCTAGAGTATTCATTACTAGCAGCGATTCTGTTAAAGAACATTTAATTAGGTTACAAAATCAACAACGACAAACCCATAAAATACTTAACAATACCATACAGACCATCCAAACCCATAATCTAACCAATGCACTACAAAAATAGAATTACAAAATTGCGTACTCAATAAACAATTTAAATTCAACAACAAAATCAACAACATTTGCAACACCCCTGGAGTGTACAAACTAACTTGCATCTTGTGCTCCAGTTTTTACATAGGCCAGACAGGGAGATCTTTTTACACACGCTACTAAGAACATATAAATCCACTAACTAATAATAACTACCTATCAAACTTTACCGAATATCTCATGTCCACATAGACATAACATCCGACCTACAAATTCTTCATAAACAATATAGAAATAAATAACGTTACACAACCGAACAATATGAAATATACAAACATTTCAAACTACACCCTACACACTTACTTAACACCCTATTACATGATAACTCACACCCACTTTTCGACATCATAACTCCTAGTGCTCAACAAATACACCCACACCCATACTATAATACCCCAACCCCACCCTAACCTATGAAAACCTTGAGATCAGTTACAGTCTGAATTGACAATGAGATGAATGACATCTCCAAAAACAGCCGTCCTCAACAAATATAAGTAAGTGCTTCTGTAGGCAAATTGTAATATATATATAACATATATATAACATTATTATATATATAATATTGTTATATATATATTATATATAATAATATATTATATATATATATATATATATATATATATATATATATATATAATAACTCAACTTTTGTTATAATTAAATTTATATTTTAATGTTATTTATTTACCTTACTTATTTAATGTACCACCTTCAGGTTTATGAAGAAATAACAATGTTATAAATTTTTAAACATCACTTGCATTTATTCTCTTCAATTAACTCTACACATTATTCCAAATTTATATTAATATTTTGCAGTCACAGGATTGATATCTTAACTAATATTACAATGATAAATGGGGGACTTCTGAGGCTTTAGATTTCTAATAAAATAACATAACAAAAAAAAAACAGTATTAAAATTTTATTCTTGCTCTCGGGTCGCTATTACGGGAACTTTGTTTTTAAATTAAAAATGGTGAAACTAGAATAATTTTTATAAATTTTGATGAAATTAAAATTTATTCTGAACTAAAAGATAGATGTCTGTTGGCTACACTTATATTCAAATAATACTTATTGTTCTGAAGAGTCCCTGTAATCCTGGCCTTGGTTATTACCTTCTGCACTTACACTTGACACACAAAAAAACTTACTTTATATTTAAAAAAAAAACTTTTACGTCACACTTTTTAAAATTTACTCTTAAAAAAACTCTTTACTTTATGTAATCAATTTCTCCCTTTACAACACTTCCGTCCTGGTCCCCACCAATCTGCCTGCCTTTCTCTGAGACTCTCCTCAAACTTCCCCTTAAAACTCCCGATCATTTAGTTTTTATTAAAAATCCTTAATTTCTCCCACTACCAATGTTCTTTGTAAGTTCCCACAGTTCGTCTCATCTAACGGTACACGGTTATTTTCCCAGGCTATATTGGCCGCTGGATTTCCCGTGTTAACCACTATGGACCCTTCTCTATTGTCTCTGGTTGCCGGATTCAACTTATAGCTTTCCTGGAAAAGGATAATGACATGGTACCTGCTTTGTCCGCACTAGAAAACTATTTGTGTCTTTCTTTGCTAAATCCTATAGATATTTATTTTACTCTGAATACTTAACTGAATTTACTCTAAAGCCTCATACTTTATGTTATAATATATATGAACAGCACTGATCCCAGTTGCCTGGCATGTTTCTATGTCAGTGCTAACAGTACTGTGGTCTCTCCCTGTGTTGCCATTGAGATAACTTTTTGTTTTCACTGCTGCTTTATAGATCCATTTTTTCAATTTCTCTCTGGATGAAGCCATCTGTTTGCTTCAGATAACAAAATTATCTACAGATTAAAATTTTGAGAAAACTTTGTTCAGCTATTTAGAGCAACAATTTTTTTAAAGTTATCTGTTGTAAAATATTAGTAAACATTTTATTACATATGTTGTTATTATTTCTTTAGGTACTTTGTAATTCTTTAATTTGAACTAATTGTAATTATTTTTCTTGGCAATTTTTTCCATATCTTAAGAGCTGAAATAAATAAGTTTTCCATTAAAATGTCCTGAAAATTAAATGATACCTACATCAAACAAACAGCTTTCTGAACTAGTTTTCAACTCTTCCTTTCCACAGTGTATGTTTTATATTATTAGATACACTTTCAGTTTTCTCATTATTAATATGAAAAAATCAAAAAAGGTATCACCATCGTTCATAAGTTTTTATTTTAAAGATTTCACCTTCTGTTGTTTTTTCTTTTATATCTGAGGGACGTAAAAGGTTTATTTTTTCCTCTTATTTTGCTCTCCTTTTTCTTTAACCAAAATCATAATAATCATCACCGATTTATAATCAAACATAATATATATTTTGGCCAAATGCGCTATTTAAAGACTGTCTGATATGAATAAGAGATGAAATGGATAAAATAATTGGCTGGTCACAGCACTGTGACTATATTCTTGAATTTTGTAGTCCATTACGTTCGGTGAATCTTATTAATCACTTAAACAATAGTTTATGACTATCCGAACTTTTTATTTAGTAAATTTGTTAAAATTTACTTGATTAAAACTGTTATATTATTGGTGTATTTAAGTTGAATTAAACAGTTAAAGCAATCAAGAATTTGGCAATATGGTCATGGGGCAGAGATGAGCAACCCAGTGGACATATTTATAAATATGTCTGAACATATCTCAAAATCTGTTAAAGTTAATGAGATTCTGTCTAATGATCTTTTATTTATGTTTTAATAAGTATGTAAGTATGTAAGTTCAACTTTCTTGAGTTTTTCTTCTTTGTCTTATGCATTGTCTTAGCATATGATCTGTTTATCGTCTGAAATCTTAGCTTGGTTTAAACATTACTTCAATTTCCCATTATATCCCTCAGAACACAGTTTCAAAACATACCTTCTTTTCTTCAACTCTTTATGAACAAACCCTAACTTTCATTTTATCCACCCATTTAAGACATTTGTTAATATTTGTTGATTCCATCATCACGTGAGCTACTAGTTTTCGCTAAACATTTACTAAACATTCACTAAACTAAATATTTACAAGTATTTAGTGAAATTTGTAAAGTTAAATGGTAATTTTTGGTATGTAAATTTGGTCATTCGTTTTCAAGTGCAGATAAGAAAATAATCAATTTACCTTTCTCCATGTCTTTGTAATTTTCACTTAGTGCCTTACTTATCACACAATAAACTAAACTAATTCCTTTAATTATTTGGAGTCAAACATAATATTATCTGCTAACTTAGCAAAGTTTTAACTACAGTTCATCAACCAATACATATTCCTTAAAAGTGATAATAGCTTTATTGAACTTACTATCACAGAAAATAAATGAATCAAAGTACATTTTTTATGAACACATCATCACATATGCCTTTTTGTATATGAACCACTCATATCCACAAATTAAGTACTATAGTTTTTTTTAGTTCACAAACATATCATCAAACCTAGAAATCCTGCACAAACTAAATGAAAATAGCTGACCCCTTAAAACTGAAGAGCACAAAATAAACAACCATTTAAAATTACATCCACCATACATACTCAACATCCAATTACTTTATACTTCATACAAACATTTTTACATAATTACCTTAAACTATCATTAAATAATCAAATGATAAGTTATAGTCTGGGTTGATATTGACATTTGTTGAAACGGTTGGTCTCATACCAATGCAGGTAAGTGTTTAAATGATGAAATGTATAAATAATAATCTTTAATTAAAAAAAAAAACAGTTGAATTATTTTAAAAGTTATAATAATATGCTTATTCCAAATTACTTGCTATAGAAAACAACGCACAAGATAAACACCAATTGTGTAGACCATTGACTGGTGACAAATATATTTGATACAAGTTAAAAAGAATGACATCTGAGCAACAATAAATGCTAGAATCATAATAGTATTTCTTGAAAAACAATGTTTTTTGCTAAACAATTATAAATATTTATAAACTTGCCTATAGTAGCACTTACGAATATTTGTTGAGGACGGCTGTTTCAGGAGATGTGTCCCATTTTCAACTCAGACCGTAACTGATCTCAAGGTTTACGTAGGTTAGGGTGTTAGGGTGGGGGTGGGATATTATGGTGGTGTGGGTGTATTTTGTGTGTATTAGGAGTTGTGATGTCAAAAAGTGTGTGTGAGTTGTAATGTAATTGGTGTATTGAGTATGTGTGTAGGGTGTAGTTTGAAGTGTCTGTATATTTCGTATTGTTCAGTAGTGTAGCGTTGGTTATTTCTGTGTTGTTTATGACGAATTTGTAGGTTAGATGGTATGTCTATGTAGTCATGTTTTGTGGAATTGAGATGATCGGCGAAGTTTGATTGGTAGTTATTGTTTGTTAGTGCTTTTATATGTTCTTGGTAACGTGTGTAGAAAGACCTCCCTGTCTGGCCTATGTAAAAACTGGGGCACAAACTGCAAGTTAGTTTGTAAACTCCAGTGGCGTTGTGAATGTTGTCAATTTTGTTGTTTGGTATAAATTGTTTATTGAGAGTGTTATGTGTGGAGTAAGCTATTTTGTAGTTGTATTTTTGTACTGTGTTGGTTAGATTGTGGGTTTTGGATGATCTGTATGGTAGTGATAAGCATTGTATGGGATTGTCGTGTTGTGTGTTTGTATTTGGGTTATTAGGTTTATTTTTTAGGCAGTTGTATAATTTGTCAATCATTGTTGGGTTGTATCCGTTAGTTTGTGCTATATGTTTTGTGGTGTTTAACTCCTGGTAGTGTTCAATACTATATAGATCATCCAAAATCCACAATCTAACCAACATACTACGAAAATACAATTACAAAATAGCTTACTCCACACACAGCACTCTCAATAAACAATTTAAACCAAACAACAAAATCGACTACATTTACAACGCCAATGGAGTTTACAAACTAACTTGCAGTTCATGCCCCAGTTTTTACATAGGCCAGACAGAGAGGTCCTTCTACACACATTACCAAGAACTATAAAAGCACTATTATAAAAGCACTAACAAACAATAACTACCAATCAAACTTCGCCGATCATCTCAACTCCACAAAACATGACTACATAGACATAACATCTAAC
Source organism: Prosapia bicincta (assembly GCA_036971475.1). Classification (NCBI taxonomy): domain Eukaryota; kingdom Metazoa; phylum Arthropoda; class Insecta; order Hemiptera; family Cercopidae; genus Prosapia; species Prosapia bicincta. Next base: position 178,023,225 of record JBAIZL010000001.1, read on the forward strand.
CGACAAATTCTTCATAAACAACACAGAAATAACCAACGCTACACAACTGAACAATACGAAATATACAGGCACTTCAAACTATATCCTACACCCATACTCAATACACCAATTACATTACAACTCACACACACTTTTTGACATCATAACTCCTAATACTCACAAAATACACCCACACCACCATAATATCCCACCCCCACCAAAACACCCTAACCTAGGTAAACCTTGAGATCAGTTATGGTCTGAGTTGACAATGGGACACATCTCCTGAAACAGCCGTCCTCAAAAAATATAAGTAAGTGCTACTATAGGCAAGTTTATAAATATATATAATTGTTTAGTGAAAACTAGTGGCTCACGTGAAGATGGAATCAACAAATATGAATGTTTTATGTGTACATATTTTCATCAGTGTTTCTTTCCCTTGTGTGCTTAGGTTTTCTTTTTAAATCTTAATATCTCAAGGAGCTTTTGCTCTACTAAAAGCTACATATAATTGACCATGACTGAATACTGGGGTCCCCAAATAGACACCATTTTTTCAAAGGTTTACCCTTGAGCATTGTTTATCGTCCTTGCAAAGGTTAGCCTTTGAATAAAAAAGGGATATTTTTATCTTTTGTTATTAGTTTTTACTTGGAAAAAATACTGCTTGGCCATTGTTTTTGCCAGTAACTACTTCCAAGTATAATGATTTTTCCAACATAGCTTTCACAATTAGTCTTACTCCATTCATCAGTCCAGAAGACATATTCATATTTCTGATTAGCATAACTATAGCTCCACTCCTTATTTTTAAATTGTGTGAAGGCATTCTCGATGGTGTTATTGAATTCAAACTAACACTATTTTGAATCACATAATTTTCCTTATTTAGAGAGCGCCTAAAATTGTGTCTATGTTCATCAGCCCCTCCTCCTGTATTGTAAATGATCCTTAACCTTCCTCTCCTCCACCATTCCTTAATAGCTGTCTACAAACTTGTGGTCTTCCTCCACTACAATTCATTTTAACAGTTTTACTTAAACAGAACCCTAATATGAACAATAAATTACGCAAAGTTCTTGTAAATTATCCATAACCATTATTTCTACAATAATTTTATAAAAACTTGTAGATTTCCTCTGTTATGTACATCTCAACATATCAATTAAACAGAGCATTAAAAACAAAATGAATACACAATCAAATTCACACCAGCTGATCAATCACCATCTAGCACATTGGACTTATTAATGAACCCACTTTAGAGATATTTCCATTAGAAAATTGTTGGATCTATCAAGGCCAGTGGGACGAAGCCCTGTTAATATTTTATTCATCTCATATTTTCCCCACCGCCTTTAGCCTTCGAGCATTAAAATGGATCTAATAAAGTTATCTCATCTTGTTTCTTGCTTGAGAAATTTCATTGAGACTGATTTGCTTACAGAATTAAATATATAGATTTCCTAACAATAGTTCATTGTAGGATTTACAGCATGTCCAAGGTATTTGAAGGCTTTTAACTTGTTAAACTGCTCCATTCCTAGTTTGTATTTAATATATATATATATATATATATATATATATATATATATATATATATATATATATATATATATATATATATGTATATATATTTCTCATATAGGGTATAAATCATTTTTCTACAATATATAATTTTTCTAGCATAATATTAGGAATCTTTTTATTTTCTAATATTAATGCCATACTGTCAGCCATTCAGCAAAAAATATATTAGCACATTTTTTCTGTCTGTGTTTATTAAGCACAGTGTATTATCAAAGTTAATGTATACTGTCCTAATATAAGTTTTTTAATATAACAATATTTTTACAAAACATTATTGAAACAAAAATTGTTGACTTGCTTTTTTAGGGAGAACTATCATTATGGTACCTTCGCAGAATAACTACACTACCTAACATTGATGATGAAGTAAGACGAAAGGCAAGTATGTTACTTTAAATTAAAGCATCAATTTTTTTAAATAAAAGAAATTAATAATTTAGTGAAATTATTACATTTTATATAATTAAATAAATAATGATATTAAAAAACTCAATAATTACTTAAACAGATTTAATTAAATAATAGTGATTATTTAATAAACAAACTATTTAATTTTGATAAATTTTGATTTATTATTTATAAATGGGTGAACCTTTAGGTAATAAAACAAATACTTAACAAAAGTTGAAGAAAACAGAAAGCATTACCATAGAGAGTGAGGGAGAGAAAGAGAGAAGGGAAGAGGGTGGGAGAGAGACAGAGAGAGAGACCAGACCAGAAAAGACCAGACCAAAACGGACCAGACCAGACAGATAGACAGTCAGACAGACAGAGAGCTAAATTGTGTAATATAGTGCTGGAATTAATATAAAGCACTGAGGAATTTTCTTAAATATATTAATTAACCTATCATGGGTGAAGAATATCTAATGAACATTAAATTCAAGTATGTGGCAGAGTAGTACCATAAATTTCCATTTTCACAAACTAAATTTATAAAAAAATATTGAGTACACTATAACCCAACATGGTTTTTGTTATTAAAATAAAGTTAATAAATGTTAAAGTGATTAATTAGGATTCACCGAATTTAATGGACTACAAAATTTAAGAATAAAATAAGGCTATAAAATAAGTTATTTTATGAAATATTAAGTTAATTTAATATCAAATGTTCTTGATTCCTATGTTTTTAACCATTCACTTGGTTTATTAATAATTAATAATAAATTTATTTACTGAGCCCAAATTCTGTAGTGTAAGATTATTAGAATTTCTAGTTTTAACTCATTGATTTTCTAGTTGTTCTAGTATTAGATTTCTAAAAAATTAGGAAAAAAATCACAGATAACTTATATAATTGAACTTTAATGAGCCTAAAAACTACTAAGTCCAATTTAGTTTTAACAAATACAGCTAATCTTATAATACTTAAGTTCATAAACAATTCACATGTAATATAATAGAAATTGATGTTCTGCCAGCTACCTTAATTACAGTGGTGAACAAGCAGAAAAGAAACTCTTTACAATTAACAATTTATTTAAAGTCTTAAGTCTAATATTAACTTGACCAAAAACATATAATTAATAGAATTTGTCTCTACGCTTTAGGTTACTGAGTGGCGGTTTCTACATAATACCTTTAGTTATTATATTAATTTCCTGAATTTAAGTTGTTGGCCTTAAGAACCTAATTAAAAGAAATTTTGTCCAGCAATTAGTTAACTTCTACTTAAGTATATTGGAGTAAGATTGGTAAATCCTCAGATTCCTCAGCATTCTACCTTTTTGATTGATCACACATAACTCTTTTACTAACTTCCTCAACTTCCTGATTCCAACATCACGTGCTCCCTTGACTCTCAGATCTTGACTAACTTCTTCGTTATCCCTCTAGCTCCTTCATCTTTGTCCAACAGGGTTAGACTCCTCTACCTCAACTTAAAGCGAAAGACTTCTTTGCATCTAGAACTTCTCCCCGAGAAAAGGACCCATAATTTCTCATGGCCTCCCTTACTCCCTGACTTGTCCACCAATGATCTTCCTTTCCCTTCTTTCACATAATCCCGGTCTCTCTTCCATCTTGTCTTGCCAAAACAATCCTTTGTGCTTTCTTAGAAAAGGTTTACTATAAGAACTGTAAGTCCTTGTGGACTTTGCCCCTCATAAATTACCTGTTTCCTAAATTTACTTCTGGAGTTCCCACTTAGTTTTAATGAATGCTCATATTTTTCAAATAACCATACACAGTAATACCATGATTTCAAATTTACATTAGTTTCATTATATACTCTTGATTGCCTCAAAACGTGGATTTTCATAATGCTTATTCCTTACTACCTATATTTAAACAAATGTTTTCTTTATAATATGTGACCTCTTTGAAAGTAAGTTAAAAATTACATCCTCTATAATAGAGATTGTCCCATGGATTTTATGCCATAGCTAATCCATTTAATGTTTCTTGTTGTAATCATCTTGAATTCACTGTACTTAACTAAGTGAATACATAAAGGGCTCACTTGCTGACAGGTTTCGAAACAATCGTTCCTTTCACAAAGCAAAGGCTCTACTGTGGACTTTGTTCTAATGAGTAGAGGCTTTGCTTCATAAAAGGAACAATTGTTTCGAAACGCATATTAAGTATTATTTAATTATAATCTATTTAGATGATGTTTAAAAGTTTACTTCTTAAATATGTGCTCATAGAAAAAAGAAGTTACAAACACATTGAAGTTTTTAAAAAATTGTACAGTATATTTTATCAAAAGCTATAAGGTTACTTTTAACTCATTATGAGAAATATCTTCACATTATAATTTTTCTGTGGACAATTTAACCTCTGAAATTCTGTTACTGCCGCCCTGGTGTGATAAGACTGCAGATTCGCACAAGTGACCTCATTAACACTAGAGTAAATTTTAACAGCATTATATAATTCATAATTTTCCTTTGTTTGATTAAAAATCTTTTATTTAAATGTTAGTCCTTCTTAATTTTTCAGCAAAACCGTACAAATTTATAATTTCGAGAAGTCAAAAATAACTTTACAATATGTTTTAAAGTTCTAGTTTTATATTTACAAAACAGCTCTATATTTATAATACAAACTTCTAAATATATAAAACAGATCACTATGTTTATAAAACAATGCACTATGTTTATAAAACAGAACACTATGTTTATAAAACACAGCACTGTGTTTAAAAAAACAGAGCGCTATGCTTATAAAACTGATCACTATGTTAACAAAACAGAGCACTATGTTTATAATAACAGAGCACTATGTTTATAAAACAGAACACTATGTTTATAAATCAGAGTAATATGTTTATAAAACAGAGCACTATGTTTATAAAACAAGGCACTATGTTAATAAAACAGAGCACTATGTTTATAAAACAGAGGACTATGTTTATAAATAAGCACTATGTTTATAAAACAGAGCACTATGTTTATAAAATGTAGCACTATGTTTATAAAACAGTGCACTATGTTTATAAAACAGAGCACTGTGTTTATAAAACAGAGTACTATGTTTATAAAACAGAGTGCTATATTATAAATCAGAGTGCTATGTTTATAAAACGGAACACTATGTTTATAAAACAAGGCATTATGTTTATAAAACAGTGCACTATGTTTAAAAAAACAGAGCACCATGCTTATAAAACTGATCACTATGCTTATAAAACTGACTATGATTATATCACAGAGCACTATGTTTATAAAACAGTGCACTTTGTTTATATCACAGAGCACTATGTTTATAAAAATGATCACTATGTTTACAAAACAGAGCACTATGTTTATAAAAGTGATCACTATGTTTATAAAACAGAGCACTATGTTTATAAAACAGTGCACTATGTTTATATCACAGATCACTATGTTCATAAAAAGAGCACTGTGTTTAAAAAAACAGAAAGCTTTGCTTATAAAACTGATCACTATGTTTACAAAACAGAGCACTATGTTTACAAACCAGTGCATTATGTTTATAAAAGTTATCACTTTGTTTATAAAACACAGCATTGTGTTAAAAAACAGATCGCTATGCTTATATCACAGAGCACTATGTTGATATCACAGAGCACTATGTTTTTAAAAGTGATTACTATGTTTATAAAACACAGCACTGTGTTTAAACAATCAGAACACTATGTTTACAAAACAGAGCACTATGTTTATAAAACAGAGAACTATGTTTATAAAACAGAGGAATATTTTTATAAATCAGAGCCCTATGTTTATAAAACAGAGCACTATGTTTATAAAACTGATCACTATGTTTATAAAACATAGCACTGTGTTTAAAAGACAACACAGGTTTATAAAACAGGGCACTATGTTTATAAAACAAAGTATTGTGTTTAAAGGATAATACATGTTTATTAACGTTTATATAACTGATAACTATATTTATAAAACAGATCACTATGGTTATAAAACAATATTCATTTCTGATGATGTTTCAACTGTTTGCCGTCGAAAAGCTTTGAATAATTAAAATTATTAAATAATTCTTGAATTTGTATATCCACAGTATTTGTAAAGACCTATATATTTTTGATAACGAAGCATTACTAGATTGGGAAAAATACAATCCCCGTCGCCGGAATGTCTATTTACTTTATAAATATTGTGTATCAGAAATAAAATATCTTTACACTTTAGTTCTAAAGCCTATATAAAATAGTTACTGACCCTCCTGTGACTTAGGGGCTAGTCACTTATAACAAGTTTACATGATATGTGACAAAATAATTTAAGTGTGAAGCTTTTTAATTAAATGGTACCCTGAACATAGGATTGTAGTTGGTGTTGTTTTATTTTTTCTCAGAAAAAAAAATCTGGAAATAAATAAATAAAACACTAGTAAAATTATAAACAAAGAAAAAGTTATCACTATTCGCAAATAATAACACGAGAACTTAAATGAAAATGTTGATAAAAAATCGTGTACTGCGGAAGAATAAAATCCGTGTGCTTCTAAAATAATAACATACAGAATAACGACTACAGGTAAAGCAAAAATTTAGGCTTTTAAACTGATAACAAACAAAACTTTTGTTGACGATTGATATTTTGAACATTCAAGGTAATACATGCTCAAACAAGTTTCATGTCAAAATGTCAATTTTCCTTGATATACGCCTATATATATATAGGCGTATATATATATATATATATATATATATATATAATGTAATATATATATATACTATATTATATATATATAATGTAATAATGTAGTTCAATAATGTAATAATTATAACATGGGCCTATATAATTATAAAAATTATATAATTCACAAAAACAGCATGCATGTTTATAACAGCATTGAGGAATTGTTTATAATTGGATGAATTATTTTTTAAAATATAGGCCAGTGGTTCCCAACCTTTCTAGCTTGGGGGCCCAGTTATATATTTTTTAAAAATTTCGAGGCCCACCTAGAATATATATATTTTTCTAAGTATAAATTTAAATTGTTTTAGATAGGTCATTAAAATAAAACATATTGGGTAAAAAAGAAAAAAAACACTTTTTACTGAAGAAACTTTATTTACAAGTACATTATCAAGGCTGTCCGAACTTAATGGGATTTTTGACATTGTTTATCCTGTACTAATGTATCTAAATCGGGAACGAAACTTGACAATTTCAACCTTAAGTCACTCTCCACATTTAACTTATTCCTATACTTATTTTTGAAATAAACTAAAGAAGAAAAGGCTCTCTCACATAGATAAATTGTTGAAAATCCCATCATTTGTCTTAGTGCTATTTTGCTGATTGCGGGATAGTCTTTTCGCACATTCATCCAAAAAAGAATCAATGGGGTCGTTTTGAAACTTGATTTCAGAACCTGATCACAAGACAGCTCAATCAAAAAGTCCTCTTCACTTGAAGGCATGTTAACCTTTTTTAAGTTATCTTCATCAAAAGGGTTTCTGATCCATTGAACTTCATCGTCGATTTTAGGGAAGTAGCGCCTACAAAAAATATGAAAAGACTTAGTTTCTTAGTTATAGTTTCTTAATTATAGTTTCTCAGATCAAAATAAAAAGTACAGAGACACAAAGCATAATATACGAATTTGAAATAAAAATGTTGATACATTTATAGTGTGAAATTAAATTTCAAATTACCTGAGATTAGTTGCCAGAGATGAGAGGTGATCTTTTATGGTTGCTGCTGTTGGTTCATCAATTTTGACTTCGTTTGTTTCAAAAATAAAAAGTACAGAGACACAAAGCATAATATACGAATTTGAAATAAAAATGTTGATACATTTATAGTGTGAAATTAAATTTCAAATTACCTGAGATTAGATGCCAGAGATGAGAGGTGATCTTTTATGGTTGCTGCTGTTGGTTCATCAATTTTGACTTCGTTTGTTTCAAGGAAATCGTGTAGTACAGGAAATGCATCGAAAGCATTGTTTTCCACTTTTTGAGCCCATCGTCGAAGTTTTACTATCATAGCTTCTATCTTGTCTTGTACAAGAAACATATGAGTATCCTTGCCCTGAAGAGTTAAATTAACAGTGTTGAGGGCACTAAAAATATCTGCCACATACGCCAACCGCTTCAGCCAGTTTTCATCTGTCACGCATTCTAAGAAAGAACTTGCATGTTTTCCATCATATTCATCCTGCATGAGGAAAATCCTGAGTTCATCACGAAGTTCAAATAATCTTGATAGCACTTTACCTCTGCATAGCCACCGAACTTCACAGTGAAGTAAAAGCGGTTTGTGTTCACTGCCCATTTCATCACATAAAATACCGAAAAGTCTCGAGTTTTTTGCCCTTGATTTGATAAAATTAACGATTTTTACTGCATCGCCAAGAGTTTTTGTCAGACTCTCACCCAAACCTTTCACTGCAAGAGCTTCTCTATGAATGCTGCAATGTGTCCATTTGACAAAGGGAGCTACTGATCTAACTTTGGCAATCAAACCAGTATGAACTCCAGACATAGCTCTTGCTCCGTCAGTTGTCAAACCTACACACTTTGACCAATCTAATTGATTTTCTGTGATAAAATTGTCAAGCGACTTGTAAATTTCCTCAGCAGTGGTTGTTGACGGTAAGCTATTGCAATACAACATTTCTTCTTCAATATTTCCATTGAGTTCAAAACGAACAAAAGCTAATAAATTTGCCTGACCAGCTACGTCTGTACTTTCATCAAGTTGCAGAGAAAAATATTCACTTTGTTTCATACGTTAATGACAGATTCCTTTACACTCTGTGACATTTCATCAATTCGTCTTTTGACAGTAGTATTGGATAATGGAATTTCATTGATTTTTTTGGTACTTTCTCATCAAACAAAGCATTACTTATTATTTTTGCTGCAGGTATAATTAGGTCTTCCCCCACTGTGTGAGCTGATCCCTTCTTTGCAATTAACAAAGATAGTTCATATGAAACTCTGTTAGTTATTTTGTTTTGTTTGGAAGATTTTTCCATGGTAGATTTAGTCATCGATAAATTTCTTTTCTTTATTTGAAAATATTGGAGAGACTTTCCTACACATTCTGGATGTTTAGTTGATAGATGCCTTTCAAGTTTTGAGACTTTCATACATTCGTTGGATAGCATTTCAAAACAAATTACACACTGAGACAAAGGCTCTTCTTCATTACCAGAACACACAAATCCGAATTTCAAAAAATCAGGATTATATTTTCGACTATAAGTTTTACCTTTCTTGGCCATTGGGGTACTACTCGAACTTGGCTTACTTACTGCCTCACTAGTTGTAGAAGTGGATGAGGAAGGTTCATCATTTGACACATTTCTCTTACGGCAAGATCCCGTCCGAAACCAAGCATCCATATTGACTTGTAAGATGCAGGTATCTTACAGCAGACACAGTAAAATTCGACACGTAAATACAACCACTGCCACTAAAAATGTTACTTCCGCATAATTATTAATCCAAATGCCAACACAACACTACTACCACAACTGAACTGAACGTGACAACCACTACACTGAGTGCAGACTGCAGAGAACCGGTTTTGAGTGTTTTGACCGTAGTAAGGGTTGGGCGGGGGATGGGGTAGGAGGGAGGAGAGAGCGATGACCTTGCCGACACTGTTTTACGACAACACACTCTCCGCCAGGCCAAGCACGATCGGAGACAATTCCTAAATTAATATTTTATCCGCGACGACCTATTTGTCAATACCGTACTTAATTTCCACGAATTTAATATAATTTTAAGTTTCACCTCGGCCCAGTAGCAAGCGGCCCGCGGCCCACAATTGGGCCCCGGCCCACCAGTTGGGAACCACTGATATAGGCTACTATAAATCTGAAACTCTGAACAGACTAGAATAACAAACAAATAACAAGCTAGTTATAATTTAATTATTTTACAGATTACTGTTTTCATAATGCAACATAGCAAGAAACGGATAGAGGTAAAGCCATTTGGCCTTTTTACATTAAATATGAGCCTAATATTAAAAGTAAGTATTAAAATCTACTGAAATAAATCTTTTACTAAAGTAAATGATTATTTTTAGGTTAGGTTCATTTAATGTATGTATATAACAACATAAACTTAGCGTTTTATTCATTTAATAAAGTGTAGAAATTAAAAGCGTTCCTTAACAAATAAAAAAAGAATTGGCCTATTTTAAAATTAACATTTTTAAAGTAGCCTAAATCTTTTTATATTCTTTATCTACGCAGATTTAATACGTACAAATTTTCCATCGTTAGTAAAATACGTACAATAAATGGTTAGAATGAGAAATTATAGATCACCATCATCTTCAGTAACGAAAAAAATAAAGGGAATAAATAGCAACAAGGAAAAATTAAATAGTTCAACATCTTATAATGTATAGAGAGGAAAATGGAAAATTACAAGGGATTTCGCTTTCTATTTTAGCACTTATTTTTGTGATTATGTCATATTTATATACAATGTACTTATTTATATTAATTGTTATTATAAAATAAAAAGTAACTAAAATAAAATTTTTTATTTTCGACCTCAGTAGGAATTTACGCGTATTAACTGATCCCAGAAGGGATCAATGTAAGGCAATGTACGGGATCAGAAGAAATGTAAGGCAAACACTGTCTTTTGATTGGTCTGTAGCTCCTCCCACTCCACCAACTACAACTGTCAAATACGTAGAAAAAATTATTTCAGCGTCAGACATGCAAGCCTCAAAATAAATTACATGGTCCTCAAATAAATAAGATGTTTATATTATTATAGTTAAAAATTGGAGCATTTAATTCACGGCAAAATATTATAATATGTACTTGTACGTAAACATCAAATGTTTATGATTTCAACTATATCATTTGGTAGAATTATTAATATTTAGCTGACAGGGTAGGTATTTTATAAATTACTTTGTTAATTAAGATCTTCAAATCAAATAAGTACTTACCTACTTTACTCGGAAATTGAACTAAGTAATTAAACAATAACTGTCATACGTATAATATAGGTACCTATGACATAGATAATATAATGTGAAACATATAATATGTTTTACATTAACAAATACAGAAATTACCACTTTTCTCTAAAATAATAAAACTTGACTCCACCCCATTACCAAAAAATTAAATTAAATAATATATGTATATATATATATATATATGTGTGTGTGTGTGTGTGTGTGTGTGTGTGTGTGTGTGTGTGTGTGTGTGTGTGTGTGTGTGTGTGTGTGTGTGTGTGTGTGTGTGTGTGTGTGTGTGAGTGTATGTATATCCTGGAGTGCCAGGTTTCACTTCAGCAATACAGCAGGTGTCAACAATACAATGTTTCAACGATTCGCAATGTTGTTGGTGGAGACCAATCAAAAAGCAGTATTAGCCTTACGTTGCTTCGCCTTCTGGGATCAATTAATATGCGGAAATGACCAAACCTGATCCCAAGGTCATATGTCTAATTAATCTTTAATACTGTTAAAATATTTTTACTCAGCTGTTTTTAATATAATATTTTTACAGTTGTTTCTCAGCTGAAATATTGGATATCATACTCAGCTGTTTTTCATTGCAATGTATTTCTTATGGAGATTTTTTGTTACTTCAAGTTCCTCAAAACCGTATAAATGTTGTAAATTGAGAAAAAAACGTATATTTCCCCCCTCTACTTCGTATCAATACCTTTAATTTGAGCCATCTCCTAGCTCTGTACGACCTTCCAAGCTGCCACAATTTTTCTCTCAAAATTCGGCTTACGAAATTATATATATGGACTTGGGGCAAATGCATATATATTGAAACAAATTGTAAACTTTTGTATCGTAATTTTATTTTTTATTAGAAATTAAATTTAATATATTTCAAGTCATTCATACCAAAATTTCCTTATAAACTATATTTTTTGTGAATGCGTTTCCAATTTGATTTTTTGACCAATCGTATTTTCAATACTTATTTTCAATCCATCTTGAGATTTTACTCGACTTATTGCAACATATAGTTGACCATGTATAAAAACAGTTTGGTCAATTGAAGCCCTGCTCTTAAGAATGGTTGACCCTGAGCCTTATTTATAGTTATTGAAAATGCAAGTCTTAAAGGAAATTGGGTCCTTTTCATTTGAAATGGCATATTAGGATCTGTTGATATTAATTTAATTCTTGGTAAAAATATGATGTTTCCTTTTTCAGAACCTGTGATTATTTCTAATTTAATGCACTTGTCAAACATGTCTAGCACGATAAGACGTAAGACGTACTCCATTAACTAAACCTGATCCCAAGTTCATATTTCTAGTTAACATAACGATTGCGCCAACGTTGAGAGTTGGTTTATGTTGTGGGATTCCTGATGGTCTAATAGGGTTTATGTACCCAATGGGAATGTTCAAACTTTCGTTTGGATCATCGGTAATTATTTCATCAACGCCGTAGTAATCTTTTGAATATCTCTCAAGTATACCCAATACTTCATTACTTATACACAACACTGATCATTTAATGGGCATATTATCAGATTTTGAGAAACATACAAATGTTAATATTGTTGTAATATTATATAGATTGAGTGATTTGATAATACCAAAATTTTGTCAGTGATTCATTTCTAATCATTAATTTTTCCGGGATATCAACGGCATCTTTGTCTTTGTCACTTTTCAAAGTGCCATTGGCTAACTGTAGAAGGCAGTTGCAAAATTCGACTTCTTCTTTGTTCACACGCATGCTTTTTGTTAACTGTAGAAATGTTAACGCATTCCAGATTCTGCTTTTGTTTGCACACGCCTCTAAAATTTTAACTTTTCCCTGCATAGGCAAAACAGGTAAGACTTGTCGGAAATCTCCTCCGAATAATATTATCTTTCCTCCCAGTAGAGTGTTTCCATAAATTGGGTCAACACATTTCATTAAATGTTTCAGTAAACTATCTATACAATTTAACGCTGCTGCAGATATCATAGTTGCCCATCTACTATTATGATAGCAGCGTTTATTAAAATCTTAGTCCTTTTTGAATTTGCCTTGATTAATGGGACTGATCCAGGATCTACTGGTATTGGTAGACCAAATAAATGATGGAGTAAAGTTCCTCCTTCTAAATGCATGGTAGCGATTCCTGTTCATGCTGAGGCTAATGCAGATTGACCTCTTCCTTTAATTATATGTAAAAGAAATGAGTATATAAATGTTTTTCCATATCCTCCAGGAGTTTCTAAAAAGTACAATATTCTTCTGTTTCGCCAGATACTGCAGACAAAACTTTGTCTACGACTACTTTTTGCTCATTATTTAATTGATTATAAATTGTAGCACCTTTTGCAGTCTGGTCATTTACGTTATATACATGAGTAGCAATATTATCATTTCTTGGAATTGGGAGACCAATTGTTCCACAATCCAAACTGTTTTCTCTGAGAGTTTTATCTATCTCTTGTAAGGCAATATTTGCAGATTCTTTAACATCGATTTCTTGCATGTCCTCAATTAGTGCATTTCTAAAATTCATCCATATTGTATAAGGAGATGTTGGTTCACAAAAGCAGCATATGAAAGCAAGAAGCTCCCTTAGTTGTCTAGGCATATGTGTATTTTGTTGCTCTTCCATGCAACGTTGTCATTCTTTATCATCAATTAAAATACCCCTTGCTACTGCTGCCTCTTTGAAAGAATTTAATTGAATATTGGTAAAGCGTCGTAGATCTTTATAGTCCCATAGTGTTGTGGGATTTCTACATAAAGATACTGCCTCGCACTTAAAACTTGGTTGTTCAAGTCGAACCAGGCTGATAAAGTAGTTTGTTTCATATCTGAAGCGTTTAGTGCTTCCTCTTCATTTCCAGTATGGAAGAAGACATTATGCAATTCCTCTTCATGGACTGCTAACCGAATAATCTTGTGATTACACATATTTGAATAAGTACTTAACAGAGCGGACACTTGAACAAATTTCCACATTGATGTGAGCGTTATACTTGAGTAATAAGTATGGATTAAAAGGAAGAACATCTAGATTGTTTAAATCCCTTTTGGGTATTATTTCGGTTTTTTTCCCTCTAATAGTGTGGGTATCTATTATAGTTGTCTATAGTTTCATTTAGGAACTCCCTGGCGTATTTTTTTGGAACATTTTCCATCACGCATGCATGGCGAATTGGGATTCTTTGCACCGCATGGTCTATCAATCATATTACAGACCACGAGTTCAGGAATCTCAGCACTAACACATTGATCAATATCCGTTGAATCCCGTAATTTAGACTCATTATCGAGGATGAGAAGCATGTGACGAGGCAAGCCTCGCTTTTGAAATTCAATTACATAGACGTAAGCGACTACGACTCCAAATACATTTATTTTAACAAATCTTTTTTAATTTATTAAGTTTCACATGAAAAACCCTCGATACTATAACTGGATGATCGGAAGGTGCTTCTGAGCTTTTTAGTTCAGAACGAATCTCTGGCCATTGTGGATTGCAGATCATTGTCAGAAAAATATCCGGTTTTCCAAATTTTTGAACAATTGACAAAAGTCTTGGTATGTTTGAGTCATGTTTCTTTCTCAATCCCGTCAAATGAGATTAGTCTAATAAGTTAAATTAGTTAGTTTAATAACATCAATATTAGTCCTGACAAGTTATATTCTCCATAAGGACCTTATGTGCATTAACGAAATCTTCAGAAAGTTATTTAATATCTCATTTTAAACGTTACTTCTTTGTACTCAGAGGTAAAATCATAATTTATTTTTGAACGTAATTGAATTTTTCAATTTGATTATAATGACTGAATTTTAAAATATGTGTAGTGTTATATAAAATACGTGTATTATAAAAATTAATCATATTTAAAAATGGTCAAATAATTAGGGGCTATCAATTATTCCTCATTGAGTAAAAAACTATACTAAATATGAATTTAAATATAGAGTATAGTTGAGAACACTGAGGTAATAAAACTAGTTAATAATTTAAATATAATTATTATTGATCTGTGAAGTAAAAGTTAAATGTGTTCGGTTGCTCCTGTATCACTTTAATTCTCAACCGACTCTGTAACATTTTGAAGGAAACTATCTGCTAGTTAGTATATCCACCATCCCTAAGACATCTTTCCACTGCTTGTAAGACCATAGCCGGATTTGCTATCGCTGGCTCACACGACCCATGGTACAAGCTTGGTTGAGACTCATAACAGAAGTCCAATATATAACGCCTTGATTGGTCATCGGCTTGTCAATGGACACTCATGGACAGCCTCCAAAGGCTTTCGACCACCTTCATGTGACGCAGGGGATTTGGTGACCAGATCACCTGGTCCTCTGTGACCCAAAGTAACATCTCAAATCTGTAATAGCAATAAAAAGCTATTACAATGGCTATACCAATAGTATTTTATAAATTTCAAAGAATTTTATAAAAGTTGACTTACTATTTGCCAGTTATTCAACAAACAAAAAAATGTTAAACAAAAATGGAAAAAAAACCATTTGTGCAAGCTATAAATTTAATTAAATATTTTACAAACGTACTGTTATAGAAAGTAACAACAAAGTTAGATAAATATGTAATTTGTCCAAATTATTACTATCAAAGTTTTTATTTCCAATGTAACAAACGCTTTACAATAGGCTACTCTAAAATTTGTTTTTTAATTTCTCTCTATATGATGTGGATTTATTGTAATTTCGACTATATTTAAATAATTTAAACCAAGTAAATATTTTTTTCAGGTTATTGGTATTGTTAGTGCGTACTTCATTGTTCTCATCCAGTATCAAGTCAGTAATAGAGGCAAAGTTTATATTGCTAAAAATACAACTCGGGAGCCATGCAAGCTTTGGCCATGTTTAAAATAAAGATACACAAAATTAGGTTTCTTATCATTTTCCATCCGACTAAAATAATTTGTAAACTTAAAGCGTAGATTGGAAATTTATTATTTGCACTTTGTGTATCTAAGATACGTAAGTCTTGACACAGTTAATTGTCTGTTATCTGAAAATAAAATGAGAAATTCTGTTGTATACTATGTATGTCATTAGAAAAAAGTTAAACGAAGTTGTTAAAATAAATAATTACAGTAAGTGTTGTAAGCTACTTTATTACTCAAGTTTTCATTTTCCT